>OX393568.1:21758330-21953330 GCA_947652115.1 Blastomussa wellsi | reverse complement strand
AAGCTATAAACCGACTATATGGCACTTGTAATACCTGTTTTGTCGCAGTGTTTGCCAACATATCCTGGGACGCATGCGCACTGATAATCGTCATCATCGTACTTGGCTACACAAGTTGCACTGTTCATACAACGATTGCTGGAACATGGAGTCTGTTGTTTCAGCGGCAAAATTGATCAAGAATTGTATAAAAAAAACATCAGACTTTGAGACATGCCAGGCAGGGAAGGAGCGATAGGCAAGATTGCCTATCACATTGGTTTCATGCTCCAGGCAGGAAAACCTGCGATGGACTAGCATCCTACCTACTGAGGAGTAGAAATACTCCAAGTTGCTTCATGCTTATAAGTAACCCTGGGCAATCTAATTATGCTGATATGACTTAAATTACGCGGGATTGGGAGTTTCTTTTCTTTTCATCGCCTTCACAAGTCGCGCCGACGCGCTTTATTTTAAATGTTTCCCGTCAATGGATAACATGGTCTTTCTACTTGTTTCTCGTGAAAGTATTTTTACGTGCGAACGTGCGAATAGAGAGCGTTTGAGACGCTTAGTTGAGTTATTCTTTTTTGACTAGTTTCATTCCAAAATAGTTTTAGTCTATATTTTGCGACCAATATGAATTATATAATTTTTGACCAAAACCTCCCGCGTAAACGCCCTTAGGCGTCTTTTTATATTAAATGCAAATTTGCACTTACCCGAATGCTAAGGTGATGATAAAACGGACTGGCAGTGAATTTGTGTGAGTTGTTGTACTTGTCGGATGGGAGCAGTTCACATAACAGTTTTCCGTTGATGTCGGGACATGCAGCCAGGTTATACGAAAAACATGAAGTGATTCCCAAACAGGCATACCCACACTCACTACCATCTTGGATAAGATTTGAACCAAGACTGGTAATGTTCAGATAGGAAAACTCGTAAGACTTGTAGTTGATAAAAGATACAGTTTCAGAAGAACCTCGCCTGATACCTTAAGGGATTACAGGATAATAATTATATAATAAAACTCGAGTTTCTTTTTTTTCATTGCATAATTCAAATTTACAACGGTATGGCGAAGATTTTTTCACGATCGAGAATACTTGCGACGTTAATGATTCAACGTTGATGCATTCTGTTACTCAAATGAATGTTCTTGAGTGTTAATGAGAAAAATTCATCCGTTCCTTTTTCCCAGCATATGATCCATAACGATCCAAAAAACACGCGGAAATTAACACTGAAAATCATTGAAATCCGGTCGACGGTCCTCTCAACGAGACTCAAGCCTTCGTCGAGCGGTTTCTTCAGCCACCCTTCCGAGTTTCAATGATCGGCCGGCCAGCGCAAAAATAGTATTTTTCAGCGACAACTCCCATTGAAACATTTTGCCAGCCAGCAACATTTGCGCTGAGGAACAGATATAGTGAGGAACAAACTCGTTGAGTGCCCCTGTCATTTGACTCCTGGTAAAGTTGTAACTAAATAATTAAGAGGAAGACGAGAAAAATAACTGAGGACGTTACCTTTAGAAAACTCTGGAAGCAAGGTCAGGATCATTGAAATCAGATATCTGGTTCGCTGCCCAAGTTCCATGTTTTTATACTTTTAAATGTGATTTAGTTACTAAAAGGTTCAATCTGACTAAAATATATTTCTTGGCTGAAAGATCCAGCGTGCGAAAATGTCGCATCCGATTGAAAGCCTTCTGCACCTGTGATTATAATCAAGTTGTTTGTTTAGCTGTGTGGTTTACAGAGACGGAGCAGTTTTAATATTTTATTGGTTATTTGAACAAACTCAGTCGTAATCTATTGAAAATCCACGAATCTGATTGGATCTCCCTTAGCTTTCTATTTGGTCATGGAACAAGATCGCGCGCGTTGCTCTTAAGGGACAGTTTTTCTTGATCATTGGTTAAAAGCAGAAACCTATCAGGTACATAGTACATAACAGTTAGACTGTATTCAAAGTTTCTACTAAAACAATTAGAACACCTGCCATGCGAGTACTAATTATATGGAACCTGGAGCGTCTCAATATAATATCTCAACGAAACTTGTGATAACGAAGACAACATCTATTTTTTTATTAATTCTGCCTGCGAACAAGGAAACAACAGTAGCAGTGGTAGTAGTAGTAGTAGTAGAAGTAGTAGTAGTAGTAGAAGTAGTAGTAGTAGTAGTAGTAGTAGTAGTAGTAGTAGTAGTAGTAGTAGTAGTAGTAGTAGTAGTAGTAGTAGAAGTAGTAAAACATTATTTAAACACGGAGAATCATCAGTTTAGGTGGCTCAAAACAGTTTCCAGCACTTTCAAAGACTTAGAATTTGATGGGTCATTATAACCACTCTTTCAGTTGATGCTACAATCATGGTATCAAAGAACTTCCCAATCATTGGTGAACACGTTTCTATCATTTTAGTGACATAATAGGCTACCATAGAAATAATATGACCTGCTAAAAACACCCTTAATTTTTATATTTAACTGCTAATAACTCAAAAACGAGCTCGATGACCCCAAATTTTTATTATCGAATTTTGATAAGCATGATAACATGCAACTTTTGGCAAAGTTTAAAAGCATTCTGTGGAGGGGGTTCAGAGTCGCCTTATGAGCCATACATATCCAAATTTTATTGACCAGCTGCATACATATATTTTATATTTCAACGAAGTATATTTGTGATAGCTATGTTATTTGCATTTACGGTAGCTGTAGATTGCGCTTGAATTTTTAAGTTTGGAAAAAAAGCGAATAAATACATAAATAATAAATACATTATGAGTTCAGTTTCAAGCATTTTATTCAAAGTCAATTAGCTGTGAGTATATAAGACGACAAAAATACATATAAACCGGTCGCGAGACACTTTAATCTCCCCAATCATTCCAAGCAACATATGGCAGTCTGCGGCCTTTCCCTTCATCATGTAAGCACGGAAAGCCGCAAAACTCTAGAACAAAAATGTATTTTTCAAATCGGCACTCTTAAAGTGCCCATAATGTCAAAAAAAAATTTTCGCTCATCTAATTCTACATTTCACCAAATGAACTTCTGCAAAAAAAAATTTTAGATTTGGATAAAACGCAATTTTTTTACGAATTTTTACAAAGTTCAAAATTATATTTTATTGCGGTCGACCCCTGCCGCTGATCACAAGAGTAACGTGCTCAACATGACCACGTGACTGATATCTGTGACCTAGGTTCAGGAACCTTCCTTGACCTTTAGTGAAAAAATACACAGGTCGTGTGCGGGTCGTTTACGATATTGGTAAGCTTTATTACGTGTCCTAAATGGAGACAACTATGAAGCAAAATTATCACTTGTTTTCAAGTCAGATAAGTCACGACCCAAATCACGTGTTCCTGAACCTACGTCACGACTCACTTCAAACCGAGGAAAACTGGTGCGAATGGTGGACCAAAATGGCGGTAAATTTGAATGTCTTTAAAAAATTATAAAAAAATTGCGTTTAATCCAAATCGAAAATTTTTTTCGCAGACGTTCATTAGGTGAAATGTAAAATTACATGAGCGAAAAACTAATTTTGACATTATGGGCACTTTAATCCTCACGGCATCAACGAACGCTTTTCATTCAACTAATTCATTCTGTTTTCACGTTACCAGGCACCAACCAACAGCGTAGCTCCGTCTTTTTGTATATAAACCACACAGGACCCACAATTCCTCGATTCGCTCTGACGAAGGGCTAACGCTCGAAACGTCTGCTTTCGAATCTCTTTACGGTGGCCAATTCACATTATCAACCCAGTTGATAAAACCAAATTACCCTTTTATAATGGCAAGATACGCGTCTATCACAAAAACCCGTGTCTCTGTCTTAGTGTCCGTTGATTTTTTTATCACCTTGGAGTGGGGTGGCAGGTGGGAAGTGATCGGTTGTCTGCAATACAGCTGTTTCGAAAGGCATTGTAGGGAGTTTTAAGCTGACATTCTCTCAGCATTTCAAGAAATCTGAGAAAATGGCACGAGACACCATGGACGTATGTTTGTTTGCAGTTTTCATATAGTTATGGATTTATTTGACTTATTATTAGACATTGTAGTCACCATCTGTCTTCTCATTGGCTAAGAGCCTACAGTTAATTCTGGGAAACAGCGCAACCTCTAGATTATTCACTGATCTGCTAGCAGATTAGTGAACGCGCGCGATGCATGATTTCCAAGAGAAATTTCTCATATTCACGGATAGCGAAGTAAGGACATGGATTGTCGATTCGCTTCATCGCCCCAGCAAGAAATTGAGAAATTTCTTGAAGACAAAAGCTTACCTCGACCTTGATTATTCTGGATATCACAAAAACCTCATCCAATAATTATTCATTGACAGTCATTGCTTATACCTGATACCCAGATTGCCTTTCGGGAGTGCTAGTAATGCGTGCACGTTTCCGACAAACAAATCTTCTGATATAGGCAAGACCACAACGAAAAACCAATGAATAGTGGCAGTTCTTGCGTGGATTAGTTAAAATCTTAAAATACTATGTAAAAACGATAGACTGATCTCCGCGGCAAAGAGAAGAAATGGTAACACTCAACGAATAATAACACTTCTTTGCTTGTCAAATGCCAGATCTATTGATTAAGAAATGCTCGTACCACACGTCGCTCTAGCTAAAGCCAAATTTATTGGAAGGCGCAAAATGGCAAAATTTATTGGCCAATATTTCAACGCTGTACTTTCGTATGGATGTTGCGAATAGTCATTTAGTTTTTAGGAAGACGCTCGCGTCTATATCAAAAGAGGTTTCATTTCAAATGGGAAAGAAATTAGATTAATTAAGTAAGCGCAGCCCAACACTTATAAGCCTGTTGTTTAGTACGTTGGGATGATGGCCATTGATGTTGAAGGCCACGCCTTTATACAACGAATCAGTGGCCGCTGAACGGAAGTAGGGAGAGCTTTGGTCCAAACACCAGCCTTCACACACTTTGTAACAACTACCCGTATAACCAGAAACCAAGAAGCCGGAGTAGAACCAGTTATCACAGACCAACAGTTGGTAGGAGAAAGAGCTGTCCGCTCCAAAACCATCCCACAATCCAGCAGGGGCAGCATTAGCATTCCCATAGTTATCCGCGGCCGTTATGGGATGATTGGTTTGTCGCTTGAAGTAGGCCTTGCTTCCAGTTTGGTGATCAACAAACATAATTTCTGTAAACTTCATTAAAAAGTGAAAACAGAAGAATTTAGTTAGATGTAAGATATATAGATTTAGATTCTTCTAATAAAAAAGCCCACACTGATCAAACAGGAGGACACAAGCCGTATCCACGTGGATCAGTTCTTCAGTACGGTTACAATTTTCTTGTTATAAAGCAGTTTCAGATTGCGGGGCGTGAATAACACTTTTGGAGATACAGAAAGAGGCAGCCGAGAGACCCCCAAAAAGCCTATTCCAAATGACTGATGGGAGGACCCTTCTATTTAATAGCTAGTCAACTTACAGGTATGTTGTTGCAGTTCGTCCTGTACCCGACACTTCCATAAGGAAACTGAGCGCTGTATGTGACTTCAGTCTTGGGTTTGACATATTCATCAGTAGTGTAACACATGGTCCATCCTCCATTGTATGACGTCATGTCACAGTAGGCCAGGAATGCATTTGAATGGCTTCCTCCATCCGGGTCCAACAAGTATATACCATCGCCTTGGGAATGTCCCTGTTTCTTGATATCCTTGCAGTCAACCCCTACCATGAAGAAAACTCCGTAACTCCCAGGAAATATGGAAAAGACAATTAAATGCAAATACGAATTTTGTTGACGTTTGCTGACAGTAGTTTAATTATGATGATGATGATGATGATAACGATACTTAGCATAATTTGCAGTTTGATGTCAAGTACCACTCCACCGGCAATAGAGCGGCAATAGAGCGGTTTTTAATTTGGTTTTTCATTGTTTCGCTCAGTGATTGGTTTAAAATCTCGCGCCACTTTTCAACCAATCAGAAGTAATAACCAAAACCAATCATGACTCGCGCGCTCACGTTTGCGCGCGCTTTGAGTAGACTGCGTGCAATTTCTTCGAGTTCCGATTGGATCACTGGGTTATCTCCGTCTTTCGTGATTGGCCCAAGTAGGTTGGTTTTGGTTTTACGTTACATGTGTAGGAGCCCTTCGAACCTTTTTTATTGAGTAAATTTGTGACCTACCTATTTCGTCGCAGTGTTTTCCAACATACCCTGGAACGCATGCGCACTGATAATCATTATCATCGTACTTGGCCACACAAGTTGCATTGTTCAGACAAGGATCACTGGAGCAAGGGGTCTGTTGACAAATAAAAAAGCTAAATAAACTATTAGAGGGACTGGGTTAACTTTGAAAATTCGACCCCTGCCTGGTTTTGTGCTAAATTTGATCTTTTCCCAGTAGGGATCGAATTTTCAAAATTAATCTCGTTTGTTTGTAATTTTTAATTGTAAAACCAGTGATAGCTGTTTGTTCACAGGCGCCCATACGTTGTATGTCATTTATGTGACATTATGTAAGAGAATATATGAGAATATATGATTGCCCTAAATTCTACGTTTGGAAAAGAATGCAAATAAAAATGACTTACCTTGTGTTTTCCTAACGTTATTTTGATGTCTCTGTGGTCCTGGAG
This sequence comes from Blastomussa wellsi, assembly GCA_947652115.1. NCBI lineage: Eukaryota > Metazoa > Cnidaria > Anthozoa > Scleractinia > Plerogyridae > Blastomussa > Blastomussa wellsi. The sequence continues at coordinate 21,946,702 of OX393568.1, read as the reverse complement.
TCGATTTAAAGACATTTAGGCGTGGGCAAACCCTCAGAAGATAAACTCGCCTAAATGTCTTTAAATCGACTCCAGGACCACAGAGACATCAAAATAACGTAAGGAAAACACAAGGTAAGTCATTTTTATTTGCATTCGTTTCCACATGTAGGATTTATTGAAATTTTCGAACTTTTCTCGTATATTCTTACATAATGTCACATAAATCACATACAACGTATGGGTGCCTGTGGTTTGTTGTAATAAAGCTGTGTTTTATTTATTTAGATCCATAGAAACAGTTTCTTTGCTAACGTTAAATTTCAAAGCACGTTTGGCAAAACTAAATATTAAAATAGACTAACCCAGTCCCTTTAAAAGTCTGCCTTGATATTTAATAATATTTTAATCGAAAATAACGAATGCGTTTTAAGATACATATTATTGAAATGAATATGTACAACATTTTCGTTTTAGGCGTGAAATATTCTTTTTGGTTCGTGATAGAATCACTGATGAATGTTCTAAGGGGGGTTTCTGAAAAAAATTAGATAATTTATTTAAATTAGCATGGTAGTTTTAATTATTTTTTGTTTTCTCACCTTTATACCCAAGTGATGGTACACTGCACTCTCAATAAATTTGTTGGAATTGTTGTATTTATCGCTTGGCAACAACTCGCATAAAATCCACCCATCCTGGTCACGAAACGCTGCGAAATTAGTCGAGAAACAAGACGAGTGATCCACGCAAAGTTTGCCGCACTCTCGAAGCTCTTTCACTGATGTAGAGACCAAAGGAGCTAAGTTCAGGTATCGAAATGCATGCGCAGCAAAGTTGGCGTAGGCAATACCGTCCAGTTCATTTCGCTTCAAGCCCTTCGTACCGTCAATATAAACCTCGCTTACAGCTTGGTCGATCAAGAAGAAACCAAGAATTGCAATCGACACCTGGGTACTGAAGAACCTAAACATCTTTCAAAAATAACTGGTGCAGTTACACCTGCCTAGTGATTACTTAATGAATTTTCAAACAACGAAATTAGACCCCTGCAAATGAGCGGAAACCCCTTTAAGGCGGGATTTTACCTGAGAGCCGTTTTCCCGTCATTTAAAATGGGTTTAATGCAAATATCCCATTTGCGTATCAAGGAATGCCAAAACCCTTCACTCATAACACTAAGCACTATTTTGTGGTTTTTGTAAATTTTTGGACGATTTTCGGGTATATTTGGGAGAGGAGGAGGGAGTTTTTCTTAAAGGAGAAAGAAAATTTGGAGAAATAAGAAATAGTGAAGATTTAATGTAGTTAATTAATGTAGATAAGTTAATTAGTTAATGTAGATAATTAGAATTTGAAGTTTAAAATTAGAATATGCACACCCAAACGGTCCCCCTACCAAGATGGGGTGCTCTTGGGTGGGGATCAGTTGTGTGTGAGTGTTTCTTTTCAAAACTAATTTTCTTCCTTTTATACCTTCCCAAAACCTCTCAAAATTCAATTCAAATTCAGGTAGAACCGCGCCTTTAGTTGTTGATATCAGGGATGGAAGCGAAATATTGATAACGAATAACGGGTTTCAAATGAAAAACGATAGGAATATTTTGTGTTTTAAAGCTTAAACGCTTCGAAAAAGCTTCTGAAATGATGAATAGTAAAATCCTGATCATAACAGAATGATGACTGACGCGGCGATTGTGGTGTAAAATAATCGTAAAACGAAATTCATGTTTGATTTATCTTCAGTGTCTTCTTCACGAACTTTTTGGTGCAATTTTGATGGAATGCACGTCTTCTTGAAAACCATTTCCAGACGAACATCAAGAAAAAGATATCAGTAAATTATCAAGGGAAGGTGGAATCGATTAGCTGTTAACTGGTTTTCCAAGCCACAAGGGCCACACTTGAAAAAGTCAGCCTAGCATAACGTTTTCAAGTCATTTGAGATCACCTGATCTCCTGATGGTTTGGTAGTAGATAAAATATGAGCGGGAGATCTGTATGGGCATTTACAATTGCGAGCCGATAGGCGAGCAATTGTAAAGCCCATACAGATCGGACGCGAATATTTTATCGTACTTGTGAAATGAAAACAATAAATTGAATGCAAAGTATTGTTATTCGATTCCATTGTGCTTTGCATTTTAATCAGTAAAGATCTGTATCAAAAGTTAATAAATACTAATCAGCTGAGCAGGAGTTTGTATCAAAAGTTAATTCTACTCTTGATTTGTATTGGGGTTTACAGAGCATTCATGTGACCTAAATAGTACCTTTGCATTGGATCTACTCCTTATGAATTATTAATGAATTTTACAAAAAATAATATCACTCCTTTTATAAATATAATACAAACAGCGGTGATAAACATTTTAAGAAAATTGATTCTATGAACTTGACGTTTCGTATGCTAGTCAACATACATTTTCAAAAGCGTAACCGTTAAAATTGGGCAAGCTATTGATATACTGACAAAGTGAATTTTAACAAAACTGATGAAATTCTATTTCTTGCTAGGTTTCCATTAGTGCAAAGATGTCTTCTATAATGTCATTAATTAGGCTCTTGAGTTTTTTAATTTTTTTTCTCACTTACAAAAGCGAAACACCTACAACCACCTACTCACCAGGTTAATTTATGCTCACAAGTTTTGGAATACTGCATTCTCAATAAATTCGTTGGAATTGTTGCATTTATCGCGTGGTAACAACTCGCATAAAAAAGAAACGTCCCCAAATAAGTTGAGAATCTAGAATGTTCACAGTCCGCTATTTTTTTCGTATTTTTCCTCGACCGGCGACTGCGCGGTGAATGAATCGCGAGAGAACTGGACTCCAGCGCAAAACGTGAGACACGAGGGGGTAGGGGGCGGGGAGCCAAAAAAAATCTAGACGGACTGTGGACATCGCTCGCTCCCCACCCCCACTCCGTAGCGCTACGCACTCGCACTCGCTTCGCTCGAGGAGTTACCTACGCAAAGTTTACCGCACTCTCGAAGCTCATTCACTGACGTTGAGGCCAATGGAGTTACGGTTCAGGCATCGAAGTCAGTTATGCGCAGCCAAGTTGGTGAAGGCCATACCGTCTCCTGCATGCATCTCGCCTCAGAGCTTTTGAGACATCATTATAAACTACACTTACTGCTTGGTAAAACATGTTTGAGAAGAAGCCGCAAACAATAATCCTCCCTCGAGCTAAGACTGAGTGAAACAGCATCATGAAATACATGAATCACTTGACTTGCGGTCGGCGTGTGTCGTAATTATATAAACTAAGATGCAACGAAGTCAATGAAATAAAGCTCGATTAGATAGGCTGAAGCAAGGTTTGTAAATAAGCTTAATTAAATGGTTAACGAACGTAGGCTGTTCCGCGTCAATGCTCGATGAAGATTGCTGACTTAAAGCTGAGGATCTTAAACCCTCCAGCTGAGAAGAAAATAGGACTTTGCAAGAAACAAACCTAATTTAAGGTGGCTCAAAACAGTTTCCAGCACTTTCAAAGACTTTGATGCGTCATTATAACCACTCTTTATCAGTTGATGCTACAATCATGGTATCACAAATCTGCCCAATCATTGGTAAACACGTTTTTATCATTTTCTTGACATAATAGGTTACCATAGAAACAATATGACCTGCTAAAACACCCTTAATTTTAGCTTTAACTGCTTATAACTCAAAAACGAGCTCGGTGACAACCATTTTTTGTTATCAAATTTTAATAAGCATGAGAAGATGTAACTTTCAGTATGTTTAAAACAATTCTGTGGAGGAAGTTCAGAGCCACCTTGCCTTTTCGAAAACAATCACTATGCCCTCAGATTATATCGATCTCATATAACGTACAACCTTCTCTGGCCAAGGAGGTTATGCAAACGCAGAGAAGGGGTAAATCCGGGCCGGCAGAATCGAAAACACAGTACATGTTACCATTATGACGTAGTGGCCTTTTATTAAATACACCTTCCGTGCAAACACTTAACAATTATTCCACGAGCGAGCGTTGGATATGAGATGGTAGCGCGTAGCGCCGAGTTGGCTATAACCATCAAATATCCAACAAGCGCAAGTGGAATAATTGTTTTATTGAAAACGCCCAAAAAATGTTGTTCAAACATTACGAAAAATGCATTCTTACGCGTACGCCTATCATATATTTGTAGGTCAATGGTATATGAGCTCATATACCATCTCCTCTAAACCAATCAAAAGTCAGGAAATGCAATATACCATAGCTAGTTTTTAATAAATTTATATATCGCATCCACGGAAGTCGTCCGGTGCACCGGGAGCGCATGAAATCCCGGTGAAATACAGCACATTAGCTGATGTTTTATTCTCGCCTTTGGTTGTGACATGGTTTAATCATGTGTTTTATTTTTTAAATGGAAGCTGTTATCATGAATTTTTACTCAATCACTTCATTTGCATCAAGATGTATGTCATCATAAAAACCACGGTTTTTCCCTTAGCAGCTGGTATTGTAAGTGGAAATCGAAACTCTTGCGATGGTGCGTTAAAAGCTTGTGACAACTAGAATTGTTTTATCGACGGTAGCGTTCCCTGGGAAGCGAGTGAGTCTCTGTTATGATCAAAGAGTTATATTTATTTTTTTCAGCTTGCAGAAGTAATGAAACATCTCATTGTCTATGGAACACGTTTTCATTCTTTCATTTGCAAATTAGTTGCTGTGAATAATTTTGCATTTATAGCGACGCACAAAGGAATAACTGAAGATTTTTTCTTTTTGACATATTGTCTTTCAGGTAAGCTTCAGGCGAAGTAGCCCCGTTCTCGCAAGTCTTTGGTAAATTGGTACAGAGCTTGGCAAACTTTATACGGAGAAATTGATAATTGATATTTTGAAATTTTCTGTCGTGACACCCGGTTTGCGCGCATTGAGTGAGCTCGCGGTTTGTGTTTATCGATGACATCTCATCGGTTCGATTCGAATCGAGAGAAATGTATTTTGCGGCTTGCAAATGTGCGTGATTGATTCGCTTCTCCATCCGTGATTCAATCCTGCTTTGTTTATCAGTTACGCATCGCCTGTTGTGTGCGTTACTTACTTTTGTTTACAGCAATTGGAGTTGTTCTTGCGAAGTTTGCGAAGTTGCTCTCCCGTTTATTAAACTCGTGTTCTCTCGTCCCATGTAGACTCGAATCCTCGTGGGAAACATTGCGCACTGGATGTTCAGTCGATCAAAGCTGGAGGAAAGGTTTTACAGATAGCGAGCCATCCTTGCGTTCATGTCAAAATTCGCTACACCGGAAAACTTGGAAAAATATCACGTTCGCCATGTCTACAATCAAATTGCACCTCATTTCGTTGGTTCGACTCACAAAGCGTGGCCAAAAGTTGAAGAATTTCTTCTCTCTCTTCCAGCGGGAAGTCTGATCGCCGATGTGGGTAAGTTTTGCAAATATTTTGTAAATTTTCGTTTGAGAGAATTAACAAGAAATATTGAACTACATTTGGCTCTTAGACGTATGTTATAAAACTAATTGCATACAGTTTCAAGGTCCGTAGATTTCAAACAAACGTCGTTTCTTTGATTGAATTTATTTTTGTTTAGGGTCACGTATAATTTCTGTAAGTAGAAAATCAGGCAAGATAATTATGAGATTACAAATAAAATTGTGGGTTACAAATATTGACAAACATTTTGATAATGATCAAATTAATCCTTTTCGGCATTTTCACTTTTAAATCAATTTCTATGTTAATATTGCAGCTCCCGACGGTTGATGTTGAATGACAAATGCTAATAAGGAGACAATATTTTGTTTTTAGTTTATTTCAGCCCTGTGGTTTTGAAATTAAATTATGATAAAAAATCAGTTTACTATAGAGTTTAGGTGGGGGGATTTGAACTGAGCTGATATTTTGTGTCCAATTACCCTGCCCCAGGGCAATTGTAGATGGTCAAAAGAGTCACTAAAAGTCAATAAAATGTTGCTAGAGAGGCCAATAAAATGGTCAAATCCCCCCACCGATGCACCCACTCCCCCCCTTGCGGGATTTACATTGATAGGCGCATAATTTCTTTCTCCCTGCCACTTATATGCACATCTGAGGAAAACAACCTCATTTAATGTAACATGCTGGTTGGATATGGGTCTCTTGGCCGTTAGAATAAAAAAAATCCACGGAAATCTCACTTCTACGCTCTCTTCTCTCACTAGAATTCCTGCTGCATTTTAAAACTCTTTGGTTATACCCCTCCTATTAGCCTGGATACATGCAGGCTGTTTTCTTTAAACCTCCCCCCCCCTGCTCACCCCACCCCACCCCTTATAAACCTGTGCAGAAGACAGGTCCCGTATGATGCTGTTTGGAAGGTACGTCCTACCTGCCTCAAGGATAAAAAACAAATGTTTTTGTGATGTTCAGCTGTAACACCTGTGAGCCCTTTTAAACAAACAAACACCCTAACATGTGCAAAGTGATTTTCACAGAACTTTGGGGATTGGGTTGGGGAGGGGCAGGCTGACAATATAGACCACACATTGTTTTGACTAACTACAGCTGCAAAGGAGGGTCCCCCTGGGCATGGATCCCCTTTCCTAGATCTGCCGCTGTATTATAGGATCTAATTATTATCCCTAGACAATTTTTTCAATTTAGTAAACAGCAGAAAATTGCCTTTTAGGTTGTGGAACAGGCAAGTATTTGGGTCTGGCACCAGAGTCTTTTATTCTCGGGTCTGATAGCTGCTTGAAATTAGGTGAGATTGCTGCAAGAAGGGGCCACAATGTTGTGGCCTGTGACAATCAGAATCTTCCCTTCAGGGACAATTGTTTTGATGCTGTTATCTCTGTTGGCGTCATTCATCATTTTGCCTCCGCAAAGAGGCGTATCAAGGCACTAGAGGAGCTTTATAGAATTCTTCAACCTGGAGGCAAAATGCTGGTGTATGTTTGGGCATTTGAACAAGATGAGCGAAAGGTTTGTGATGATCCAATTGTATTACCGATAATAAATTAAAATTATATGATAAAATTTAATGTTAAAAATAATTCCCAAATTTACAGCATTGGGGTGGGGTGGGGTTGTGTGTGTTAAAAAAGGCTTTAGGTATATGCACAGCAGTCAGATAGGGTATAATCATTAATTTTCTTTAGCTAAATTGGGATAAATTGAAGTGGGTAAATGTCCAGCTAAATGACCCTTAAGGCGGAATGCTAGTCATTTATTTTGCTTCTATTTTCGATTTTATATCACACCCATCATAATTGTGTGCACCACCCCCTGGTGCCATGGTATCTTCCACGTAAAATATTTATATCAGCTGAAATATTGTCTGAGGTCTGCTTCCCACTAAGATTCACTTCTTCTACACGATTATTCAGTGAAAAGTTTAGATTGAAAAAGATTAAAACGTTCACTTTCAAAATTGCGGTTATTTTCAGTTTGATGGTCAAGATGTCTTAGTACCCTACACACATTATCAAAAGAGAAAAGGTATTTTAAATTAGCGCTAGTTTTAATTTTTTTATTATAAGTAACTACATAATTGATTGAAATAAACAAATATTAAAAGGCCAACTAAACTAATAGTTTTTAGACAGTGCAAATGCTGCAATATGATTGGCTGTGCTATCTTACATGTACACTGTCGTCAGTGGAGATCGCCTACAAACACAGACGACACCGTGATACAAACTGGCGAGGCCTTCTCGTTTCCAGAAGCTCCAACGAAGATTTAGAAAGATCACAGGATAGTTCAATCCGCCACTGAAAATGTTTCAGGATTTGATAAGTACTTGTATACTGCTGCAAATTTAAGGTGATGATTTAGTACGCGCGCAATTGTAAGGGATTTCATCCGAATAATATGTCTGATAGATGTGTTGTTGTGAGGTGTTCAAATTCTGCTGACTCAGAGAAAGGAATTGCCTGAAGTGACGTCATTCATTTACGCGGTCAACTTCACTGGGCGTGGCCAAGGCGGGAAATTTAAAGCTTGATTTTGGGGTGAAAAGTGACGGAATCAAAAAAAATATTCAGAATAGTTTTCTACGTATTCTAGAGATATCAAATCCAAAATAATCGCTTTTGGCCGTATAGACACTTTTAAAAACGACTTTTGGGCAAATGTAATTTCGGCGATCCGACTGCGAGCCGAAAACGATAGCTCTGAATACACTGGCAACCACTTTTCTGCCACGAATCTTCTCATTTTTAATCCATACTTGGCAGAATTTTCATATCCTCAATGTACGAACCCAGTCGTAAAAATTCGACCCCATCAAGCGGTACGTACATCTCCATTAGCCTTTTACTGGGAAGTACGCCCTGGGAAATGTTGCCATTGTTTAATTGGCGATAATATTTAGTTTCGAATGATGTTTCGATGACTCGCTAATTATTTTCAAATTCGTGTAACTAAAGTCTTGTGAGTTATTTATATTCTTAAAATGAGTATGAAAGTCTCATTTCGTGTGATTACGGTGGAATTGTTTATCCTAAACATTTAGCTACTGTTTTACCAGATTATAGTAAGAAAACAAGCAGTTCTCTTTTTTCCTCGGTCATTGAGCATGAAGCGAAATGAAGCGGGAAAAATTGCTGCGTGAAATCTGGGGGATAGACGCCAGGTACTGTTTTTAGTTTAATGCTTCATAAAAGTTAATTACTGGATTGTGCTGTTTACGTTTTGCAGCGCGTAGAACACACTCCACTCCTGTGATGTCGAGAGTTCAGCCACAGGCAGAAGACAGAGGCTTATCACGCCTTTCCACTGTTTCATGGCGTTCGCGGCGAGCTTTCTCTCTCGATAGCCCAAGTGGAAAAAAGAATAAGCCTTGCATCCAGTTATCTAACAAAGAGGAGCTCTACAGACAAGGTCCTGACCAGAACAAATATCCAAAATATGCTGTATTACAGCACCTTAAGAACGGAGGAAAGTTTTCTACCTTTGAACAACAGGGTGAAGAAGAACATGGTCAAGATTGTTCTGAACTGTCAGAGGTTAATCCCGTCGCAAAGCTCAAGACGTTTCTTAACAATGTTATAGGGAAACTGTTTGATGACAAAGAATCTGAGAGAAGTTACGCTCAAGGAAAGCCGCATGCCAATCTCGTTTCCATGGACACTAGCAAAGATTTCAGTGCTAAATTGTCGTCTCTGATGTCTTATTTTTCTCCTGAAAACCGGGAGAAATACTTCAACAGGGAGTTCCTTTCCTTACTAGCCAAAAAGTTGTTTCCAGGCAAAGACGAGTTGCATTCAAATGAGTTCAGCCAGTTATCAGCCGATTTCAAGGAGACTGGTAACGAACTGGCTTCGAGAGAAAAAGGAGACAACGTTCCCAGAGTTTCCAGAATGTCGCAATCCAGTGATGTCATAATTTGCATGAAAAACAAAAGAGCTGAAGCCCGCCTATCTGGAGAAAGAGTCGACAAAATGAACGGAGTTAGCCTCAGTGTATTTGCAAGGCTTGTCGAGTCATTAGCATCCTCGAGCGACGCAGAGAGTGACAGCTCTAGCTCCAGTGATTATCTGACGTCAGACTCTAGTGCTGCGGAGGACTGTGACCGAGTGCCGACTTCTCTTGTTGCCCGTGGCAATAGGGCTTTCCATCACACCACTGTCAACTGTCAAGACAGACCCGCAAACACCTTAGAAAAGTCAGTGACGGCCGAAGATTCGTTGTCTTCTTCTTCGTCATCGTTGCTTTCAACATCTTCATCGTTACCGTCATCATCATCCTCGTCACCGTCATCGAGGAAGTCCCAGAAAAAGGTAAAAAGCAAGTTATTCCAAAGATACTATCATGTTTTCTGTGCTGGTGAGTTAGTGAAGCTGATTCAAGATGGTATTCCGTCTGCTGTGCTCTTGAAGGAATACCACGACCACGGGAACTGGGCAGCCATTTTAGAAAAGACAGAAGCTTAGAGTGATTTCAGAAAAAAACAAAACTCAGGGAAATTTCATTGGTTAGTAAACAAAACAAAATAGTAGTATTGCTGTCAAGTAGACTCATTTCTAGCTGATTCACAAGTTTTGTAAAATCGTATTTTCTTAAAAGACTTTTTTAAATCAAATTCTTTTAACACTTTGTGCCGAAATACAGTAAGAACGAAATAACACTTTTGCTAATTGGGATTGGTAAGAAATATTTATTTTAAGACAAGAAAATTTAAACATTTTAAGGGAGCAAAGAAGGCCATATATATTTAATACCATTAATATATTTTTTCCAATGTTGCCTTTTAATTTTAACTACTTGATCAAGTCAATTATGTTTTTTAATTTTTAAGATGTATAACGTATGAAAAACATTATTTATTTAATTTTACGAAATAGCTGAATATTATTAACGCACTTTTATAAGGCTTATTAGAGTTCAAAAGAATTTCACTTTGGAATTATTGTGGAGTAAGAAGGAATAAATGAAAGGTGTGGAGAAATTTTGGCTTTGAATTTTTAACGTACATTTGCGGCGATGTTAATAAAGACTTGTCAACGTATGTCTCTGTCTTTGTCTTTGGGTGTCAGCATATGTACCTTGTTTAACCACACGGACAAGCCGTTCCGTCTGGACAAAAAGGCCTGGTACTGAAAACTGGTAATGGGCTCTTAAAAAAGTTGAAAATGTTGCGTAATTTTTTACTTCGCTCCTCGTCAGAGGGACGTTCCGCAAGAAGGAAATTGCAAATTGGGGTGACCACAGGTCAGAGCCGTGATTGACAGTGATCCCGTCGACAAGAATTCAATCTTCCTCACATTGCGTGACGAGCAAAATATCTGACCCTCTCCCTTTTTTCAAATCCTCTTAGCCCCTAAAGTGTTTTTCACTACAATTATCAACCTCGTTGCCAGGGTCTCTCATCTTCCCTCCCTCGCTCCGGTAGTCCGGTTTAGAACAGAGACAAAATTAAAAGGATTTGTATGGAGTCACTGAAGAATGAAAGGGTCAATATCTCACCCCCAAATTGAAATAAAATGCTGATTTTCTGCAAGTAGGCATTCTTCTTAATCGTGTACTTTAAGAATATCTCGGTAAATCCCATAATTTAGTTTTTGTGACGTCATCACTTTACAACGCTCGCGTGTGCGCAAAATCGTGATAGTGTCCCCTTTAATTTCAAGTTTGTGGTTCCAATGCACCTATCAATGTAAATCCCGGGGAAGGGGGATGCGGGGATTGGTGGGGGATTTAAACTGAGCTGCCCCACCCCAGGGCAATTGTAGATGGTCAAAACAGTCACAAAAGTCAATAAAATTATGCTAGAAAGTACAATAAAACGGTCGAAAGTCCCCACTACAGGACAATAGCTACTGTCAAATCTTATGCCATCCACCCCCCCCCCCCCGGATTTACATCGATAGGTGTTAAGTTTCATTAGAGCTCATGAGTTTTGCATTGCACTTTTTTCTAGTCAAATCTAAATGACCTAAATGATGATACACAACCTTCTTTAAAAATATTTTAAAATTCCAATCTTTGCGGAATGAATGTTTCCCGAACAGGCGAAAAATATCTGACATCCCTCCCCTCCCCTCACGGAGCCTTTCACAGCCAAAGTCACGTGAACATTCGCGGGGAAACTGGGAAGAGATGGAAGGAACAATTGCGGACAACCGCGCTTCGGGCATATGGTCGCCATTTTATTGTGGTGATGTTTACATCCTTGAAGGAAATTTAAATTCTTCTCGGCCATTTCCTGGCTGTAGATACAGTGTCTAGAAGCAGATCGTTGAGCCCCCGTTTTGCACTTACAGAGAAAGAGCGCCTATCAAAAGTTTGGATCTTGAAGAGCTCTTGAAATCTGCTTTGCTTGCAATTTCATTAACATGGGAGACATTATTGTTGACACTTATCACTACGAGGCGAACAGTCTGCCAAACCAGGCATTTGACGTTTTAATTCAGTTCTTTCGAGAGCAGAAGCTCTGTGATGTTGTCATCCAAGCTGGGGAGCGAAAGGTGAAGTGCCACCGTGTTGTTTTGTCTTCGTGCAGTGCGTATTTTCGCGGCATGTTTACGAATGAAATGATTGAAAGCTCCCAAGACACTATCGTTATCCAGGGTCTGTCCGAAGAGGCGGTCGTCCAGTTGATTAACTTTATGTACACACGGAAAATCACGATAAGCATTGACAATATAGAGGCCCTGCTTACCGCCGCTGCTGTTTTTCAGCTCGATTTGGTTGTCCACGCTTGCTGCGAGTTTATGAAACGACATCTTCATCCATCGAACTGTTTAGAAATGAGAGCTTATGCCGAGCTTCATGGCTGTCTAGACTTCATTAAAGCAGCCGACACTTACTCAAGGTGTTGTTTCTTGAGTCTAATGAACACAGAAGCCCTTCTTAAAGCCTCTTTTAGACATTTTCTCTCTATTGTGTCAGGAGATGATCTTTACGTAAAACGTGAAGAACAAGTTTTCGAAGCCATTATTGCTTGGATTCGATATGATTTGATGTCACGTGAACATTTTCTACCAGACCTGTTGAGTCATGTTCGACTACCCTTGATTGCAACTGATTACCTCATACAACGTGTAGAAAGAGACAGTGCCATTAGAGGCAATGTGGCTTGTCGAGATTTGATCGATGAAGCAAAGAATGTTAAACTTTATCCTTCTTTAGTGAAAGTCAACATTAGAACTCAACCCCGCAAATCAACCGCTGGAGCCTTATTTTCTGTCGGTGGCCGAGGGAAGTCTGGTGATCCTCTTCAGTGTATTGAATGCTACGACTGGTTTCACAATTGCTGGTTTCAGGTGGCAGAAGTCTCTACACCACGACGACATGTCGCTGTGGCATCAGTGGCTGGGAAGGTTTATGCAATTGGTGGTCATGACGGTAGTCAGCACCTTAACACTGTGGAGTGTTTTGATCCTGAGGCTAATCAGTGGAAGGAAGTCACGTCAATGGAAATATCACGGCGTGGAATGTCAGCTGGTGTTTTGGAAGGGGTAATTTATGTTGCTGGAGGCCTAGATGAAACGACTTGCTTTGATGCTGTTGAAAGGTAGATTGTATAATTTTGTTTGACCAAGGAAAGTCAATAGACTGAGGGAAATGGTTATGAGGGCCAGCAATAAGCCATTTTCAAGTTGCTGTTTAATTTACCTCTGTTTCAAAATGAGTCTTGGTGCACAACCTTTTATATGGAAATGAGTTTGATTTTTAAGACAAAAGACGAGTAAGTAAAACTGTTCTCTATATGAAAGACTGTGCACCAAGACAGGAAAATAAAAACAAAAATTAGAATTTATCCAAAATTTTTCAATTTATTTTGTCAATCTGTCTCAATCTTCTGCATCCGTAACCACCCTAGTTCCTGTTTGGTTCAGTATCACCTCTTTGGTGTTTTTCTTGCACAGTAAACTAATATTTTTAAGGTTTCCTACACTTTAAGGTTAATTTGGCTCATTGCAAAAAAAACTATGTAAGACTCAAAATATGGTGACGTACAGTAGCTCCTTAAAAATAGGCTTCTGCTATTTGATTACAACTGTAAAGTTCTCCATCCATTCCAATGATTTGTTTTATAGATACGATCCTGAATGTGATACCTGGAGTATGGTTGCTCCTATGCTGATGCCCCGAGGGGGAGTAGGTGTGGCAGGTCTGGGAGGTTACCTTTACGCTGTAGGTGGAAATGACGGTGCTGCGTCTCTACAGAGTGTAGAGAGGTACAACCCTCACACAAACAAATGGAGTCGAGTGGCACCCATGAATCGTAGAAGAGCAGGTGGGACAGTTAGTAAAAGTTATTTTCTGTTACCCAACTAAGGTACTCAGAGAGCCAATAACTTAAATCAGCCAATCAGATTGCTCTATTGATTCCCCTGCATACTTGCCAAAGCCGCTATTTGCCTTCCACAGATGAGGTCATTAGGGGATGGTCTTTGGGAGACCTTGCGCATCCCATGGCTTGATGATGGTGGTAACTTCTGAAAACTAACATCAATAGCAACTGAACATGTGGCAATCATTGAAGAGGATGGATATTTTGTGTAAAAGGAAAATTTTCTCTAAGAAAACATACACTATATTCCACAGGTGTTGGTGTTGCTGTTGTAGGAGAATTCTTGTTCGCCATCGGTGGATTTGATGACTCCTCTCCTCTGGATTCTGTTGAGAAGTATGATCCTCGCACCAACCAGTGGACCTATGTGGCAAACATGACAACCTGTAGGGGAGGGGTGGGTGCTGGTGCTATGGGAGGTCGCCTGTGGGCAGTTGGAGGCCATAACGGTGAACAATATTTAAACTCAGTGGAGTCTTACAACCTTTTGGCTGATCACTGGGAGGAAAGTGCACCCATGCATGTGTTTCGTGCAGGATCTGGGGTTGTGGGTAGCCTTTGCGATGTTGAAGTTTTAAGAAATTCACATGACTCATCCAGTCACAGGATCAAGGAAGAAGTCTGAGAAGATTTGTTTTATTTCTTATGTGGCAAGGGCACAAAAAATGAAGGTAAAGGGAGGGAGAAATGAGAAAATGAGAAAATGAGAAGGTAATTTATGATCCACTCTCTGTTTTTTTCCTTCCTCCCTCTTTGACACCTACCTGCTACACAGGCTAATTTATGACTTGAAGGTTTTAAATAATAAGCGAGGTTCTGATAAGGATGAGGTCATTGACGACATGGTCTCTCCCAGCCTATTTTATTTTAAAGGGCGTGTCAAAATGAACAGTTTTCAGTCTGTGAATCACAGAATTTTAAAGACTTACAAATTAATGATTTCAGAAGCTTTAAAATTGTTGTATGCGCCATAGACGCTCATTTGTACATTCATTATTATTCATTATCATTCATTATTAAGGATATCTTAAGAAATGTAGCCTGATTGTTTTACAATCCCTCTCAGTCTTCCTTATTTGTATCCATAGCTAAAGTATTTACCTCTGGTGTTTTTCTTCCTTGGCAAGCTATTATTATTTTCAAGGTGTTCTTTAATTTAAAGGTGCATGCGACTTTATACATTGGATGGTGTCATAGTAGCCCCTTTCAGCCATCTAACAGTATTAGACATTTCTTCTGTTTTGATGGCTGGACATTAGTAACATAGAAATCTGACAGACTACTAGTAAAAGCAGTTTTCATTTGAGTGTCGTTAAACCAAAACCAAAGTTATCACATGAACCAATCACAAAGAACGGAGAAAATCATTGAACCGATCAAAACTCAATGCAAATACATGTGGCCAGTGCAAACTGCAAGAAAATGCAGAGGAGTGAGCAACGATTGGTTTAATGGTAATTTGGTTTTACTTCCAACTGGTTAAGAAAGTGGAATGAGGATTTTAGACCAAATATTGAGCATAGCTAATTATGCAAAACCAAAACAAACACGTACCGGTAGATTGCTTTTCTCGCTCTGGTAAAAAAAGCTCTAATTAGTAAAATAGAAACCAGACTACTAGTACCATGAGATATAACTCTATGACTGGAACATGATTGCCATGTTACTCTCTTCACCAATCAAAATGTTCACTAGTTGCCATAACCGGTCTAGAAGCCCTAGAGCTAAAGTTAGTTCTTAGTTCTTCCAAAGTGTTTACAGGATGATTTTGACAAAAACCAGGACAATCATGTCAAATTGTTCAATCTTACTTGAAGTCCCAAGAAAGGGTTTACATTTCCTTGGCTAATACATTAATACTTGTATTAGATTTCTCTAACTTTAACTTATTACATACAAATCGGTACAAAAGTACATTGAACATGCAATGTAATTAAAAAGTGATTAAATTTGCCATTTCAAGTTTTAGGTAGACAGTTAATACTGGTAATTTATTTTTTAAGTTAAATCGCTTAATATATTGATAAGATTGTACAATACACATTTTGTATGCAAATAATTTCATGATTTTTGCCACACTACAGGTTTTTCTGTTAAGCAAAAACATATTAATAGTACTTTTTACTATTTAGGAACTAGAATATTCCATCAGATTTACTTACAGTGTATGTTAATTCAAGCATTCTCCAAAGTAACAGTGTTCGAAATTAGAACAAAAATCCAGGTTGTCCTTTTGGCAAATGCCGGACAATCTTGGCCAACCAACCCGTTATGTTATTTTTTCTAAAAACTGGTTGCCTGAACGAAGTTTCAGTTGTCTTGGGCAACCGGACAACTGCTGATTTCGACCACTGAAAATATGCGTAAAAGATAGAGAAAAAGAAATACACAGCTTGGGGAAGTGTGGGAGCAAGAAATTATTTTTGATTGCAGCAGACTACACAGAAAATTTGACTTTCATATTTTGTTTATGGCAGTTTTCACATGAGTGTGAAAAGCAATTTATGTTTGCTTTAGTTTTGCTTCACCATACTTAGTGATTGGTTTAAAAAATTTGCACCACTTTCTCAACCAAGCAAAAGTGAAACTAACCAATCATGACTGACTGTGTTTTCCATGCTTTGTGATTACTTTGTATTTTTTATGGCACTCAATTGAAAATTGCTCTCATCCAAGACAAATGTTTCAATAATTTATTTACAGATTGCTGTTGTGTATACATTACCTGTGGCTTTAACAGAATTCTATATCACTGTAATGTTTGGCAAATTTAGTCAGTGGTTTATGTAATAAAAAGTATTGTTTTTGTTGCGTCTCGTTTGTTTGTTTACTTGGGAGACGGTCTTGATGTGGTGGAGGGAGCTGGTGGGATTTGACAGATGAAATGAGTCCCTGTCATAAAATCCTCCCCCCCTCCCTCGTAATCTCAAAGTTTTGAGGTGATCCCCTCCCACTCCTCCTTGAAAAGGTTGACTGAACAAGATACAGTTATTGAGTCAAAAATACAACTCGGAGACTCACAGGGTAGTGCAGAGTGCAATGGGACTGGCAAATGATTATATCTTAATACACGTTGAAACACCAAACGTGATCCGTAGCCGCGGTAACACGATACTTTTGCTTATTTGCAACATCATTCTTTTTTTCTTGCATTTTCTCGCATAATAAACGGCGGTACTCCAACATATAGACTCTGTTTGGTCGGGGTTTAAGAACCTTCGCGGTACACCCCCTACGGGAATTTAGAGTAGTCCCCTTTAGACTCCCACCCCCAGCTACCCCCCCCCCCCCCCCTAATAGGCCACTTCGGAAAATACCATAATACTCTTTGTTTGTCCCCAAAATTTTGCATAAGCATTGTTTCTCATGGGACTTATAATGGGCCCAAGAGAAAACAAAGAGTATTTTCTGAAGTGGCCTATTCAGACGAATATAATTTGGTTTTATCAACTGGGTTGATAATGTCAATTGGCCACCGTAAAGAGATTCAGATTGAATCTCTTTACGGTGGCCAATTGACATTATCAATCCAGTTGATAAAAGCAAATTATATTGTTATACTTCCCACCGACGCAGCACCACAGTTTCTTTAGAAACTTACCCCCTCTATTCAGACGAAGCCTTTCAAAACGAGAGAGACTGGTAAAGATTACGCAATTCAATATGGCGACCATGAATAGAGTTTGTGCTTCACACATGCCATTAGGGACAGCGCGTCACCCAAGCCGAAAAAGCACTGGGAGCGAATTAATAACAAGATCGAAGTGCATTGTGGACCTAGGTCATCTCGCCAGCGGGAACCTGGTTTCTAATATAAAGTAGCGCCTGTCTGTTTTACTGGTAAACAAAGCACGAACGCTTCTCCTTCGCTTTCATGATGTTATTTCGTTGAGGAAGTCCGAAGAGTGAAAGTATTTTGGAAATATCTTAGGAACAGACTAACGGATCAGTTCTTTACCATCATGGTGTGTTTCATTTTTCTATTTTATTTCAGTAAAAGGTCATGTGCAAGATTTTGTTGTCAGTTCTATCAGATATCTCAACCAATATATATCAGAAGTGTTTGAGTTTTTGCAATGAGACTCTCATAGGTGTGTTTTACAAAAGTGAGACTTCATCAGTGGTAGAAAGTGGCTATCAAAATGTATAAAATACAGAAGAATATGTGCATTTGATTGAGTGCAAGAATCCAAAAAACAACATCATTAACTTTCCAATGAACAGTAGCTGAATGTATAAATATTGTACCTTACTGTCTGTGGAATTTTTGAGGGAGTTTGAGAGATTTTAGAGTGGAGTGGTTATCATTAGAAATAATTATGGTATTTTCAGTGAAGGGTCAGTAAAGTTAATGAGATTGGTTCCTTTCTATTCATGGTCGGCACATACAGCAGGTATAGTTTGACATGTCTTCGGGGTTGTCGCACAATTTATGCACCCAAACTTGACACTCTCCACACTCTATCCAGTCAACTGGACCCGTCTCACAACATGGTGGCTCTTCTTTAAAGCAGAAAGCACAAACCTCTGGTTCAATTTCTTGTAGTTCCTGTATTGTATTATCTGACAGTTTAGCTTTAGGTCTTATGACTGTGGCCTTCCTTTTTGTTGAAAAGAACCGCTTCTGTCTCTCAGCCTGTTTATTTGGAGGGTATGATTTGGTTTTCAAATACTGGTGATCGTTGCCAATTACGGAAAGCCCTCTTGCGACTGCTATAGCAGAGCGAATGTGGCGCAGGATGTATGCAGACGACACCCACATCACATATGCTAGCGCAGACTTACACTCAATGCAGTCTAGTCTGAATCATGATTTAAGTAACATCTATAAATGGCTTCTCTGCAACAAACTTACTCTGAATTCAACTAAAACCGAGTTTATGTTAATTGGTTCTAGACAAAAACTGAGTACATTATCTGACTCCCTTGAACTTTCGATAGATAATAACCCTATAAAGCAAGTTTCAACTACTAAATCACTTGGGATTCTCATTGATAATAACATGGCATGGCAAAGTCATATCGACAAATTATCCAAAAAGATTGCCTCCGGCATTAGCGCCATAAAGCGAACTAGATCCTTTGTTTCGCCAGAAATACTACATTACATCTTCAACGCCTTGGTACAACCCCATTTCGATTACTGTAGTATTGTCTGGGGTAATTGCGGCAAAACGCTTTTCGAAAGATTACAAAAACTGCAGAATCGTGCTGCTCGCATTTTGACTTACTCCTCCTATGATGCTGACGCTCGCTACTTGTTACAGCAACTTGGGTGGAAAAACCTGATCACCCAGCATCAATTTCAAGAAGCTCTAATGGTGTTCAAAGCTCTTAATAATCTGGCTCCTGACCATTTATCCTCTATGTTTACTGAGCGCAGTACGTCAGGCTATGTCTTAAGGGACTCTATGAACAAATTAAATGTCCCTCTACCAAGAACCAACTATCTAAAAAGGAGCTTTAGCTATAGAGGTGCAACTCTCTGGAATAGTCTGCCCTGCAATCTTAGGCAAGAGAAATCTCTAGCTCGTTTTAAGCAATTGTTAAACTTTCATTTTAGTGAATTAAGTTAGATACACGGCATTCATGGAAAACAGGTATAGTTTAGGGTAATTCTAATTAGTATTTCTAAGAGACTTTTTAGATATGTATTTACTATTATAAATATTGCTTGTAGTTTAATTTTATATGTAACAAACCTGATGAATTTTTTAACCGTGTTTAAATAAAGATTTGAGATTGAGATTGAGATTGAGTGCTGTGTGGATTGTGTCTCTGGTTGGTGCCTTTTGAAGGACATCCGTCAGTTCTGCTATGGTAGACATAGCACTTCTTTTTAGATCTTCCAGATCCTCGGTAGGACATCATCAGCAGGATTCTCCCAGATCATATCTTTGAATTTATCGATCGATTCCGAGGATAGATCGCGCCGAGTTTTGGGCTGGCGAAAAGCTTTCGCAAACCACTGAACCTCCTCTTTGTAAGCATTTGGCTTTTGTTGTCGACGAACTTCCTTTGAATGACTCATTTTACGGTCGAATAAACGAACAATACAATATTTGCCAAAGCAAATCAAGTGATTAATTTTATTCAGGATTTACCTTCCGCGCCAAACACAAAAATAAACAGGCGTTACTTTACATTTAGAAACCAGATTCCCGCTGGCTCGATAACCTAAGTCCACAATGCACTTTGGTCTTGTTATTCATTTACCTCCAGGGCTTTTTCGGCTTGGGTGACGCGCTGTCCCTAATGGCATGTGTGCTTCACAGCCTTCAGGATCGTTCTTTGCGTTGAACAAAGTTGTACGTTTACCTAAATTTTTCATAACAGCAGTTTATTCGTGTACTAATTGTGTATTCCTTAATTCAGATATGATTGTGGTTTGGTTTTGGTTTGCAGCTAAGAGGAAACGTTTCGTCGTGTACTTGTACTGCATTGAGGAGATCTGTAAGTTCTCTCTCTGCAGAGAAGAAATCCTTGATAGCGGAAGGACCTAGTCTGGGAGAATTTATATCAGGAGAAGTCACTCCACAGGAAAATCCTTACAGAAGAAAAAAGGGGCAAAGGTACACCCAATCTTAAATTATGTACTAGCCTCCTACACTGGGTAGCTTCTCGATATATCAACAACGAACTGAAATATTATAACGATACCTCGTTCTCGTTCTTATACATTGTTTGGATAATATTTTCTTTCGTGTTCATTCGTCTTATAAAATATTCATATAATGCTAAACAATGGTCGCTAATATATCGAGAAAGAGCCCTACATTGAATCTAACAAGAGTGATAATTATAGTAGCAATCTCGCTGTCTGCCAGTTTGCAGAGTATGGCAAGTGCATGCACAAGTTCCTTTTTAAACGTTCGTTCGGTCGCGGCGAAAAATGGCTCTGCACGCGCAAGATCTCGTCAAGTTCTGTCATACTCTGCAAAGTGGTGACTGTCTTGATCTACTAGCAAGCTTCATGCTACATTGTCTGACTAACTAAATGTTGCATATTTTCAGATTAATTTTACATGACAGCACTGAGCCCACTCAGACCTTGTGCATAAAAACATTAGCTGATCAAAATACAGCGAATCTTGAGTTTTTGAACCCTCGATTTCTCGAGTCCCTAATAACTCAAACAAAAAGTGGTCTTTTCATTACCTCGGTAAAACATTGCAATTTTATCACAAAACATTGTCACATAGCTTTCCTTTGAGGTTGAAAATTGCAATTCCACTGTAAGAGTTTTAAAGATCCCATTACATATGTTACAGACATGTGCAGCATTATAGTGTGACATCGGGTCATATGAAACCTGAAATGCCTCGCTAATCATGTGATTTGCCTTAGTTCTTGTTGCTGAAGTAGTTTTAAAACTCTGTATTGATTGATATTAAATTGAGGTGAAACCTAAACAGCCTTTGACTTCTTCAACAAAACCAATGAAAACACCCTACAAAGCTTTGCCTTCTCTCGCACATATAATCTCCTGCTCTGTTACCCGAAGTGTTTTATTTCAGACCAGGGCTAACTGGCTTGTAATACATTTAAGTGTAAAAATAACCCAATCTTTTGGGTTTTTACAGATTACGATTACCACCATGGCTTAAAACACAGATACCCATTGGCAAAAATTATCACAGACTCAAAGCAACGCTCAGAGAGTTGAACCTTTCCACTGTGAGTACAACTATTTACCCGGTAACTGATATAAATCATTCACATCTAAAAGAGTCATACCTTCGCCATTATCAGTACATTCTTATTTATATGTATGAATTATTAAGTTTACTCCATAAATTAAAAAAAAAAAAAAATTACAAAATTACAAAAATAAATTACAAAAAAAAAAAATAATAATAATAAATAAATTAATATTGTATGGAGAGGGGAACATCCAAAAAGCGCCCTTGACACCATGCGAGGGATGCTCCGCAGTAATTACAATATAAATATCTATAATATAAAAGAAATAATGAATGATATAAAATATCCATAATTCTAAAATGTCAAACTTTGTATACTAAATGTAGAATTACGTGTAAGTATTACTAAGAAAGGACATAACTTTGTGCTTAAAACTAGAAATACCAATAAAGAATACAGAAAATCATCTAATCAATGGGGAAATATGCTGATGAATATTAGTGGGAGGTGCAAGTGGCTAAATGGTTAGTGTCCAAGTTCAAGCCATGGGTGGGCCACTGTGTTGTGTTCTTTGGTAAGAAACTTTTACTTTCACAGTGCCTCTCTTCACCCAGGTGTATAAATGGGTACCGGCAAATTTTTGGAGCAACCTGGGGAGAAATCTGCAGTGGACTAGTGTCCCATTCAAGGGGTACAACATTACATCTACCCCTAGCCGCTTCATGCAGCAGAAATCAGAGTTTAGCACAGATGCTGAATCAGTGGGGCTGAATCAGTGGAAGTGGAACATGTAAAGGCTACCACAGGCGCCTTTACATGCTGACGTCTGATCTCACCCCTGACTAGAAATGTAATTTAAGCACATTTGAACATGTATATGGAAAATGCGCTATACAAAGCCATTACCACTACCATTACCATCTTGTTCCTTTTACGATGCAGGTGTGTGAAGAAGCCAAGTGCCCAAACATTGGTGAATGCTGGGGTGGAGGAGAGCATGAGACAGCAACGGCAACTATCATGGTATGTACAGGTAACAGTCAGCAAATAAACAAGTTTGGAATGCAAAGTACAGTGTATTTAATTAAAAAATAATATATTTGTTTGTTTCCTAAAACTGAAATTTATTTTCTATGCTTGTTGACCAATGATTTGCATGTGACTTTGTAACTTTTCAGATACTTGGTGACCAGTGCACAAGAGGCTGTAGATTCTGTTCTGTGAAAACCAACAAGAAACCTCCTCCACCTGATCCCATGGAGCCCACTAACACAGCAGAGGCTATCAGTCGCTGGGGTCTGGATTACATAGTCATCACTTCTGTCGATAGAGATGGTAGGCATTTACTCCAAAGACAAATCAATGATTCTATAGTACAGGGACGAGGATCAGGCTGTCCTAGAGTCAAATTTTATTCAACTACGGCAGCGTTTTAGCCTTACATTTACCCATACACTGTCCTGAACATTTGTGTTAACTGGCTCTGCTCTTTTCCCTCGTAGCAGGATTTTTACAGTGGGCAGGGGTGGGGGTAGATGTAGGCAGCAATTTTTTGAGAGAGGGATGCTTAAAGACTTTTTTTGCTTAGGCAGTTTGTTGTCCCATACACCTTATTCATAAATGGCGGGCGTGCACAGAAAACCTGGTACTAGACATGGAAATCAGGCGTTTTAGGATAAACAACTTTCGTTTTACAAGCTTTCAGAAGGACTTTTGCATGTTTCATAGTTTAGAAGCTTTTTTTAAGCCAACCGGGGTGTTTGAAGCGTTTTCGTGATCAATTTGAGTTTTAAGTCAAATATCTATTGTTGTGTGCCTGGTTCTACACAGATGCGAACTGTTGATCCGGAAGGGAATAGAGTTGGAGTTTTTGGTTTCCTGAAGGACTCATCGGAGACAAAAAATTGCTTTATGTAAAGGAGCTTGGTTCCCGAGGTTTCCTTGGTGAACATCTCCTCGAATGCGCCATCCACCAACACTAGGAACAACTGAAGCACCTTTTAGCAAAAAGCGGCGTTTGCAAAATGCAAAGAGCATACCTTTGAAGCCTGTGTAAGCTTGAAATGAGGGCCAACATCTCACCATAGTTTCACTAGCCATTCCTGTCGAAGATGCAAGTCCTTCAGGAAGCCAAAAAAATTCACTGAAGTCTCTTCCCTTTGGATCAACAGTTCCCTTATGCGTATAACCAGTCACAAAACAATAGGTATTTCACTTAAAACTCTCACTGAGTTGACTTATTTCAAAATTGATCATGAAAAACACTCTAAATGCCCCATTCGGCTAAAAACTATGAAACACGCAAAATTCCTTCTGAAACGGTTGTGAAACAAAAGTTGTTTATCCTAAAACACCTCGTTTTCATGTCTAGCTACCAGTTTTTCCGCTCGTGTCCGCCATTTATGAATATGGTGTATTAAATACCATATGATGATACTCTTGAGAATTCTTGCTTTCAAATTTTTAAATTGTTGCGTGTATTTGAATAAATGATTTTTCGATGAACAAAATAACAATTCTCTTGGAAATTTCACATGATTGGTCTGTAATGGGGCAACAAACACACCCAAGCGAAAAAAGGTTTTTTAAGGGTCGGAAGTGAAATAATGAAACACCGTTTAGTACTGTGTGAGAAGTTCCAAACAGTTTTTGTTCTTTTTTCAAGATCTACCTGATGGCGGAGCTGCTCATTTTGCAGAGACAGTGATACAGATCAAAAAGAAGTAACTGGATGATAGAATGTGGTTTTGTTATTTTTGAATGATTATATACATTGACTGGGTTAACATGCAAATACAGAAATATCTCAGTCGTCAAACTGACCAGGGGCAATAAGGCACCGGCCCCATGAAAGTCAAATTGGATTTCGTATGATCTTTGAGGTCTTATATCAGACATGAGAGACAGTGTTTCATCACATTTCCAAACACCAAGAAGAGAGTTGAAAATATGATGCACAGCAGAGAATGTTTGATGAACTTCAAGGTGCCTGGGTGTTTGGAAATCTGATGAAATGCTACCTTGATGTTTGTTATTATCTTCTCAATCAAAACTAAAACTACAGAGAAAACGAGGAAATAAAATAGAATAGTATGGTGATGGTTCTGATTCCTTTGTTTTAAATGCAATTGAGTACATGTAAGTACCGTAACATTGTGTTTATTTGTTTTTTTTGTTTGGATTTCCAAAATGTTAGTTACAGTTTCGTTTCTTTCAAGATTATTTTGGTTTGATTTAGAAGTAGTTATTTGAAACCCTCTCTGATTGGCCGGTAAGTTTGTGGTTAGTGTGCGTACATTTTTTTGAACCCTTTAGAAATCCATCCATACTTGTGGAATGTTTGACTGGAGATTTTCGAGGTGATTTGAAAGGTGTAGAGGCTGTTGTCAAATCTGGACTGGATGTGTATGCTCACAATGTTGAGACAGTCGACAGGCTTCAATTGTGAGTTCCCTTATTTTTATATTGTGCACATTCATAATAATTATATCTGTGAGAGGGTTTGTGGTATTTCTGGCCTCTTAAAATGGTCAGTGCATTGGACTCCAGGTGGAGTAGCCTGGCCTCAAATTGTCAAGTGTTGGCCAGGGTCAAGTACCAACTGTTTTGTGATGTTGGGGAGGATACTGAAATCTCACGGTGCCTATCTCAATTTTAGAAATGTAAATTTTAAATATCCCTGATCTGGTAGGGCCAGCACCCTGCCAAAATGCTGTGGGGTAAGCTGGCATTGGACTAGCATCCCACCTACACGTAGAGCCTGAATAGCAATATAGTTACAGGTAAGCCTCTCTTAATGGGCATTGGTCCCTACAAACCGTTTTTCAGTCATTTCACTGTATGTAAAATCTTTTTTAGCTGAAGACCTCTCTGTGACGGTTAGTTGGTGCCTGTCTGGATGGTGGCCATTTTAGAAAGACTTGATTGTATTCCTACATCATGTAGTTGGCCATTGTTGTTGCTGTTGCTGTTGCCCAAATGCAACTTTTTCTTTCCTACATTACCATCATGTCTGTCAGTTTTTTCACAAAGTTAGACTCCAAATTTGTCTAATGTATTGTTGTTTTATGTAAGGCTTGTGCGTGACCCAAGAGCAAACTACAAACAGTCACTGGAAGTACTTAGACACGTGAAACGAATTCAGCCCAACATGGTGACTAAAAGTTCTCTGATGCTGGGACTGGGTGAAAGTGATGATGAGGTTCAACAGGCAATGGAAGGTAACAGTCCATTACTTTTCGAGTTACAAAATCTTGTAAAAACTTGTATCTTTTCATCAATACAGCACAGCCGGTAGATGGTAGCACTCATTGTTTAGTTGCTGCTAGATGAAGCTGGTTGGATACAAGCTCCTCTTGGCATAGGAAGATTCTCCAGGAGAGAACTGCGACTTTTAAACCCTTAAAATAACACGTTTACTTTAAAGTTTTACTTTGTTTAACTTGACCCTTGCAGATCTCCGTGAGGCTAATGTAGATTGCGTGACATTAGGACAGTACATGCAACCAACGAAGCTTCATCTCAAGGTAACGTAACCACCACGCGCATACATGGCTCATACAAAAGCAAACGAAGAGAGAGAAGTTATAATGTTGTGACGCTCAAATAGATTTCATTCCAAGCATTTACCGAATAGAAAAAGTGTCACATATCAACTAAAGGCGAGTATTGAGCTGTTTTCATCCGAGAAACAGTTGGCAGTTTGTGGGGCCGAGGGAAAGTTGAAACTACGGGGAAAAAATCGGCAAGAAAAGTTGAAACGTGAGCGAGAGTCACCGGGGAAAGAGTCTTAACCAGGCAATTTTCAAACAGCTCTTTTATGCTGCCTCCTGTTTGGGCAGAAATAATCCATTTTGCCTCCACTACTCAACCGGATCACAACACAAAATGATGATATAAAAATTATCATGGGCGCGTGGGCCAGCCAAGCCACCGTGCCGTTTATTCAACATATATACAGCCATGCACCAAAGCCGGACACGAAAACCCCTTAAAACCAGCAGGTGGAAAAAAACGGGGAACGTGTACCCCCGACAAAGGCAGTGGTGCAACCCTCGGGGTGTTAGGGTATACTAATGAAAAGGTGTACATGCACAAGTAGTAAGAAGCAGATATACAAAAACTTATGCATACAAAAACAATCGCTAGAGAAGACTAGATCTAAATCTGGTATACAATAAGTAGAATAAAACTAAAACGAAACCTAACTGTACACGGTGAAGGCTGACCGTAGAATGTCTCACCTTCCTAACGGCCACAAATCACAAACTCAAATCCCATAACTCTCTGCGCACCTTCTCCCTCTCAAGACCAGGATTATCACAAATTACATTTTGTATTTTCTTTTTTCATTCTGCCCAGTCAGTGACCAGCAGTTCTTCAGTCCACGCTTTGCACGCGTTTCTATCTGTCTGGGCCGTGCATGAAAAACTTGCCCGTGTTTCGAAAAGGTTCGCCTTGAACAGCGGTCAATGAACTGACCTAGTAAGGGGCGACTCGCTCATGCAGCTTTTCTTGCCGATTTTTCCCCACATTTCAACTTTCCCTGGGCCCCGCTAACTGCCCTTGGGTCTCCGAGAATGAGCAGTTTTCTGACTTAGTTGAACCAATGAAGGTCCAGTATTCAAGCCAAAGCCAGTCACTTTTTGGGTATGTAATTTTGCTTGCCTTTTTTGTGCGCGTGTGCGTTGTCACTTAGCCGTAACATCTTAATATTTTTCATGTGCTATCTGTATTTTTGTGTAGGTCACCGAGTATATTACTCCTGAGAAGTTCAAATACTGGGAGACAGTCGGAAACGAGCTTGGCTTTGCATACACGGCAAGCGGACCGCTTGTACGTTCATCTTACAAAGCGGGTGAGTGAAAAACTTCTTTTCGTCATTCCTTGAACAAACAAACAATCAAACTAGCAAACATACCGATAGACATGAATAGAGGGGGTAAGTTTCTAAAGAAACTGTGGTGCTGCGTCGGTGGGAAGTATAACAATATAATTTGGTTTTATCAGCTGGGTTGATAATGTGAATTGGCCACCGTAAAGAGATTCAAGAGCTGACGTTTCGAGCGTTAGCCCTTCGGGATCAATCCGGAATAAGAATAATTGGAATAATGCGAGTAAGCGTTTGTTTGGGAGCTATTCTCATTCCGGAATACCTGGATTTCCATTCCGCCAGAAGCAGAATAGCCGGAATATGTTCTGGAATATATTCTTATTCCGGAATATCCCAAACGAACGCGCCCTCTGTTGGCAATCTTCGTCTTCCAGTACACAAACCTGGGCGTTCCGTCATGCTGACGCGACAACGTTCGGAATGCTCGGGAGTACTGGCGCTACTTTCTAATTGGATGATGACAATCGGGAACTGGTCGAGTGATTCACGAAGGTCAAACGAAAAGATTCAAGTTTCCGGGTAAAACGTTTTACTTTTTACTGTTTCTCCTACAGGAGAGTTCTTCTTGACGAATTTGCTCAAGACTCGAAAAGGAAGCACAGTGGAGCAGCCAAATACAGACAGATGAAAGCCGGAGAATGGAAAATCAAATCTGTGAAAGTCAGCTGTCCAGCGCGTTTTACACGCGCGTTAGAAGCACTGCGTGGTTTCAACACGGTCATTTTCAAGTTATCACTGGGACACAACCCACGTTGAATTAAATTTTTTGAGAACATTGCAGTCAAATACAGCTTCAATAAGTTTCTGTACATGTGAATTTACAAATTGTGTCTTTTAACTCTAAATGAATCACAAAGCAATTAAAAGGCTCTAGTCAGCCACACGTTTGTTACTGTTTACTTGTAAGACTTTCAGTATTAGTGTTTTAGGCCGAGCATTACGCTTCACCATACAATTTCCATAATTTCGATGGCATCGAAAATGGCGGAGGCTGTCTAGGGCCCTTTAACACCTTTAAAGCAATCTGTTCGCGTGCATCGTTTTATCTGGGTCACGTGTGGTGTTGGTTCTGGGTCACGTGTGGTGTTGATTATTATTGAAAGAAGAGAAGTGTAAATTTACTTTTTATCACGAAATTCTGCCAGATCAGGGCCAGTGGAAATATGCCAAGATAAAAGTCATGAAAAAAAAAAGATAAAAATCATGGCTATGTAGTCGGTTTGAACAAAAAACAGCTGTGGTAACGCGAGATGCGAACTAAGTGGATTTATTTTTATACTACTGCTGTTATTACTTAAGTCGAAGAGCACTAAAAAAGGTATTTGACATTGAACATGGGCGTAATCGAGATCTTTTATTTGTGTAATTCACCTGGGTGTTGATCGTTTGGGCCATTTATCTGTTGGTGGGCTCTATAGGGCTCACTCAACAGTTCTATCGCATTTCCTTATACACGTCGACATCCTGGATAAACTTGAGAGAGGAAATCTTCATGTCGTCGCAGAAGAGCAACGCGCACATTTACATTCACACAATTCTGGATCTTTTATTCGCCCTCATTTTTGGTGCGTTGTTTGTCAGGCTAGAACTCAAGCTTGCGTACTACGACGAAAGAATGAACGAGGTTGTGAAAGGAAAGGGGAATTGCTGTTCCCGCGGTAAGGGTCGCCGCAGTCCGGCATTGTAGACGAAAATCAATTGTTACGAAATCTCGTAAGCTACAGCTACCGTAACAAAAAATGTTTTCGGAAACCAAACATCCTTTGGAAAGAAATGCAATTATATCCCTTTTGTTCTTAAAACAACTTGGAGTTACTTTCATTTGCGAGCCACAAATGATTCATTTATTGGGAGGTGATGGCAAGGCTGTTGGGCTACTTCGAGAGCTCAACGTAAGTAAAAGTTTTGTTTTGCCAAAATGGGCAACGTGACGTTAGCAAGAGCGAAGAATGCGAGTCTCAACTGCGCTGTCGGCATGAAAAAATCCATTAGACCCCGATATGGCACGCAAAGTCCTTGATCAAATGAGGCTTACAATGTGGAAAGTCCCGTCACGCTTCATAGAATCATTTTACTGACTTTTTAATACTTCGGCTGCAACGGTCAATATAACTGGCATTGATTTAGTTATCATTACAAAGCTGGCTGGCAAAAGATGGCAAAATAATAGCGGCAAAGCCGCGAAAACAGTGACAGCCCCGACAGTAGCCATGCATCACACAAGAAATATCGCCACAATCTTGGCTAACTGAAACCCCTAAATGACTTAGACAATCTCCCCCTCCATCCTCACCGTACGATGAGTGCCAGTCTTTACAAAGTCGTTTGGTGTCTTCCGATGGAGACAAATATGTTTTGTTGTATGGTAACATATAAGTTTGTTCAATAGCCCTTTTTTGCTTTTTATTTCATTTCCCTTTCAAACCACGTGCCAAGTTATGTTACCCAAATTCAAACAAATCCATACGGAAATGAATGAATAATTTCCGAATGGACAAGGATGCAATCGAATGCTCTGGAGAGTATCACATGATCTGAAATGGAATTTCCATAGTAATTATAAGTATTCAAAAGTTCTCATCCTGTTTTACTTTTAGATTTCGGTTCCAAGAAATCAAGCAGAGATCGCAGTAGTCGATCTTTCTCAAATGACAAAACAATCACGCCGCAAGTTCAACTGAAGAAATCGCCAGTTCCATAACATATCACTAGATAGATAGATAGATAGATAGATAGATAGATAGATAGTTTCAAGGCATTTTGCGTCTCTGATTCCAATTCCAAGATGTGCTTGAAAGGGGATCTCGGTGAGGTAGGGGTTCGCGGTAGCAAAGGCGAAGAGGGTCCACGAGGGCCCAAAGGAGATCCAGGAATTCCCGGTCAGCTGGGACCGCCAGGGACTCGAGGAGAGAAAGGGAAGAAGGGGAACAAATGCACAGCGTATGGGGCTATGATGATCGATGATGAGCCTCCAGGGCGACAGGGACAGAAATCAGGGAACCACATCAGCGCCTTGGGGGGTTTATGTGGAGCCTTCCACGCTAAAGATACCAGAGAAAAAGGCTGGGGTGTTAAAGATTAAGCGGGTGACTTTTCCAGACAGCACAGGCGGCCCATACGTTGTATGTGATTTATGTGACATCATGCAAGAGAATATATGAGAAAAGTTCGAAAATTGCCCTAAATTCTACGTGTGGAAAACTGAGAATGCAAATAAAAACGACTTACCTTGTGTTTTCCTTGCTTTATTGTGATGTCTCTGTGGTCCTGGGGTCGATTTAAAGACATTAATTTAGGCGACTTTACCTTCTGAGGTTTGGGGGCAATTTTCGAACTTTTCTCATATATTCTCTTGCATAATGTCACAAAATCACATGCAACGTATGGGCCACCTGTGCAGACAGTGGCTTGTATAGGTGCACTGTCAACAGTCCCTCGGGGATTGCTCAGGCTACTGTCAGGCTAAGAGTTCAAGGTGAGATGTTTGCCCTTTGATCTGTATATCCCCGTTACACATTAGACAAATAACAAACTAAACATGCGCCTTCTTCCGTCTCGCCATGCCAGCGTGAGATTTGTTTGACTGGTAAAATAACTTTCATCTGGATCCCAAAAGGAAAACAATCTCCCAACTGATGAGTTACTTAATTTTGTTCATAGTTCTCCTTGTCAATGTATGGGAAGACCGAGGTTAATAGCAGAGTTTTAATCAACGTTGATGAGAGTAGAAATGAAATCATTATCAACAACAAAATTAAAAGAATCGACTTGCAGGTCTCGCTTGACTTTTAAGAAGACTTTCCTTTGACAGGGAAACAGATCAGGGACACAGATCTTATTGGTATGTTAATTGTTTAAATTTAAGCCTTCCCTCGAGTCAACGTTGACGCTGGCCCGACTTTTGCAAAGAGAGGAGAAAACGTCACTCTTCCAAGCTGTCACGCGATAGGATATCCTCCGCCGGTAGTCACGTGGGCTAAAGTGCTTGGTAAACTGCCACGAGGACGTACTATGATTGAAGGACATAGTTCGCGCACAAAAACAGGACGCTGGGAGCTACATCTGTAAAGCCATTGGCCATGGAGGTTCATCACGAGCGGTCACTCAGCTCGTGGTGACAGTGGTACCAAGGTTTCTCGTAACGTTAGACCACAAGCCATGATAGAAAAGTTTGCTGGGACCTCGCTAAGAGCTCATTGGCTGTTATTCTTTGAGTATTTTAGAATAACTGTCAGATTTCTAGCCCGCTCAGGTACGTATACAGGAATAACCATAGCCAGAGGTGTTTGGTATTTCAGGCGAATGGAAAAGCCGACAATTTACAGGTACTGACAAAAGTTCGTAAAACCATGAACGTCTGACAATGGGTAATAGTTTCTTTAAATTTTCAAGTTTTGACCTTAGTAAGTTTGTTAATATTCGCTTAAAGAGGGTTCTTAAACAGCTATAATTCGTGACCCTCATTCTTCGTTTTGACCAATCACAGATGACTGTTAACTGTACCGCCAGTGGTGACCCTAAACCCACAATTACTTGGGAACCTTATGTGCAGGGGCAACTTCCTGTTGAGAGACTGGAGACGACAGACCACAGTTTGACCATTCGGGACTTACAGCCACGTGATCATGGAGAGTACGCATGCGTGCCAACCAGTAGTCCTTACCGAGAGAAAGGACACGGTTTAATCTTGTTGTGAAGAACAACATTTGAAATTTGCTACTGCTCGCACGTCTAGAAATTATTCAACCAAACACAAGAATACCTTGTAGTTACATCATGTTTGTAAGACTATTTTCTTTACTGGTTGACGTCTTTTAAAAGCAGTCTACCTCGAGATATATCGGAAAAAACGCAAAGGAAAATGAAAGGAGTGTGTTTGGCTAGCGTTCAAAGAAAACCATCGGCAAAAGCCGTATGAGTTCTTAGGGAATCCGCAAATTTTATAAGCAGTTAACAAGCGTCGGAAATAAGACCAACTGTTTCTTATTTTTTTATGGGTTTTGCTCCCATTGCAAATACATCATTGAAGACTATTTTAAAGAAAAAATTCAAGTTCATATTAGAAAAGGTCGTCCTTTTAGGTCGGGCAGTACACCCTTTCCATCACGCACAGTGCAGCATGAGGTTGAGGAAAATATTGTGATTTGTTAGTGGCGAAGCCGAAGGCTGAGGCACACATAAATTGATCAGTGCGAGACTGAGAGATGGAAATTTTGGATTAGCCAAACGAAAAAAGCTTCCCATTGAGGCGCTCATTCATGAGAAATACTATCAGCACTCCAAAAAAAAAAATAATAAAGCGTAATATTGACAACTATACTATGCAGAAAATCAACCAGTTGCTCGTCCCCATTGGTGTTGTCTCTTTAAACAGGCAAAGGCTTTGGAGACGGGCGATGTAGCAGCTTTCCTAACATATAATGTGATTGGTTTGATACCCTATCCCTAAACAAAAGACTCAACAATTGAAACACTGACTTTGTCTTGAAAACAATAGAAGCTGCTTACAATAACAAACAAAAGTAGTTTTGGATAGCTGGTACACTACCCTTGGAGACAGGGTAAGTGCCATCCTCGGAGACCCAGGGGCAGGTAGTCGGGACGATGGCATTTCCGCTCTTGCTGTAAACTTTCTCCCGGAAATGCCATCGTCCCGACTACCTGCCCCAGACATGAGTGGGTCTCAGAGGATGGGTAAGTAGCAAACGTTGGTATTAAACGTGAACATAAAAGCATGATGTAGCTCGTTGATGATTAATGAAAAGCGATACTTCAAAAGATCTAGAGCTACAACGGATATCATTCAGTCTAAGTTGTATACTCAGCAAAAAACTAGAAGCATTTTACCGAATAGAAATTTTGTTTATAAAGGGACACTGTCACCGACATTTTTCGGCTTTGTTTTTTAGTAAAATTGGCCACAAAATCATAACTAAGTTCTCCACTCATGTAGAAAATGTTTCTGGAACATAAAGGGAGTCTGAGATGATATCAAGCAAATTGGACGGGCGGTGACCGTAAATAGTTTTCATCGATTTTTCCAAATCGTCATAAGGACAGAACTTGAAAAAGTCAGCCTGACTTTTTCAAACTGCGATCTAAAGTTCCTAATAGTATCGCAATAATTTCACTCAATATCTAACTTCAGTACTCTAACCTATATTTATCAAAACTTGATCACTGTTGGTAGGTTTCCATTGCTGTAAACACGTTTCTGGGTGTTGAATTTTTAAAGTTATACTCTTGACAGTGTCCCTTCAAGTATTAGCTTTTTCCCCTTCTTTGAGCTTGGTTTAATCGGTTTTCTATCCATGCAATTATCAGGAAAACTTTGCTGGTTTGAGTTTCATCTCACTTCCCTTGAGGTACCACTTCCACTGGTAGCCACTGTCTCCGTAGTTAGCATTCAGATTAGAACTGTAACAGCTCTTAAACCACCAAGCACCTTTGCAATTTATTGCACAGTTATTTCCCCATTTGTCATTATCTCGATCCTTAGTGGTGAAAGCCATGCCGTTGTGAGGATCGGTAAGTTTATCCGGAGCTGAGCCAGAATAGAAACCAACAAATAGAGTGTAGTTGGATGCCTCGTTAGTAACCGTGAAATTGTTATATTTAGCATATTTATTTCCACTGGATGTTGTGTTGATTTCCACTCGCAGCTGACTCGGAATCTCCGTCAGTTGATGAATCTTTTCGTTTCCAAGCCAAAACTCTCCGCTGACATCACCAAAGCCGTTCTTATACTCGTCCCAGCCCCTGTTGAATCCAATGAACCCATTGAAGCGTTTGTGAAAGACTGTCCATCCACCTCCATCAGTTTTCATGTCACAGAATACTTCAAAACTTGTT
Organism: Blastomussa wellsi; assembly: GCA_947652115.1. Lineage (NCBI taxonomy): Eukaryota > Metazoa > Cnidaria > Anthozoa > Scleractinia > Plerogyridae > Blastomussa > Blastomussa wellsi. Next base: position 21,912,565 of record OX393568.1, on the reverse strand, counting down.
TTGTTTGTTGGGTTCACTGTGTACACTCCGCTTTCCTTGAAGCCAGCAGTAAACAGCTCAGCGCAGTCTCGGGCTGAATTAAAAGAATAAATAATTAGGGAAATTAAATAAATTAATATCTGTTTTGCCAAGACAGGCCAAGGCTCAACCTATCGTTACCTTGTCCAAAAACGGATGAAAAACTAGGGTTAGACTTTATCATCTGCCATGCAAGAAGAAATAATATTGGTAAAATTTATCTTTTTTAAGAAAAACCGAAGAAAACGCAAGAAAATAAGTGACTTTACAACATAACAGAAATTAGTTTACATCTAAAATATCAGTTTCTAGTTTAAAGTTTGTTTTAACACGAAATTTCTTCTGAATCAGTTCTTCTAGAATATTACAAACATGGAAAGAGCTTGAGAAAGAGAGAAAGAAACAAACAAATATATTAAGCAAACTGGATAAATAAGCCCGCGAAAGAAAAATATGAACGCAAATTAACTCGCTATAATTAATTTGCTATGAGATAACACATACGAGGAGTCCTTACCAGTCTTAACAATCAGGTGCACCTCAGTCTCCACATGAACGAACTCGCTCCGTGCAGAGCAGATATAGGTACCACTGTCTTGAGCCGTCAAACTGTTTATCTTCAATTGTCCGCCTTCCACTTGTGAGCGTTCTTCTGGTATGTTCCCTTTACACCGTGTCCACGTGATGCTGGGCACAGGGTGTCCTTTTGCAGAACAGTTCAGTGTGACTGACTGTCCGTGGTAAAGTTCAATCTTCTCTGGGGGCTTGACCGTAAACTGAGGCACCACATTAACTATCAGAGTTGTCATGGCGTGTGACGTGCCCATGGCATTCGTAGCGGTGCAGATGTACGTTCCTGCGTCTTTTTTGTCCGTCTTTGTTATGGTCAAGGTTTGACCTTGGACATTCGCTCTTCCACTAGGAAGTTGATCGAAGAGTTTGGTCCAAGATACGACCGGAGGGGGATATCCGATGACCCGGCACTTGGGGAGATTGACATCTTTTCCGCTGTCGGCGTATATCGGTCCAGAAGGAAGGGAGACGAGAGGACGAGCTGTGAACAAGAAAGGTATTTAAAATTTTTGTTTAAAAAATATGTATTGGCAGATAATAATCGTCATAACATCGTTTTACTAAAATAAATATCGTGGAAGAAAATCCAGTTATTTGCCATACTGGACATGAAGTACACCATCCTCGGAGACCTAGGGGCAGTTCGTAGGGGTGAAACGAAGTAAACGCGGCAAAACACGAGGTGACGAAAGTTATATCAAGCTCGTTCAGCCTTTCTTAAAAACTTTCGTCGCTCCGAGTTTGCCCCTCTGTCTCCGGGGATGAACGTATTCGGATCCGAGCGTCCAAAATATCGACATGTGATTGTACAACTTTCCAATTCGAAAAAAATAACAATCAGTTGCACCTCAGTCTCCACAGCCTATGGCTTTGTCAATCAATGCATTCTTTAGCAGTTTTCTTATGCAAATATTTCCAAATTAAAGCGTACATACTCCTATGTCCTATAGAAAAGAGTAAAACTCGTTATTGACAGCTAGGACCTGCTGATGGTCGAATTAAACTTTTATAATTGCGATTACGATTAAATTAGTTTATTATATCGCAAGATAGCCTTGAGGAAAATCCGAGCGCTCTGATTGTTTTTTTCTTGGTCGGCATTTTGCTGTACGGACCGTTTATGGAAACGTACGGTCGCAAGCCGTATATTTCTTGTTTTCGAAATTTTGCGATTAAATCAGTAGAAGAAAACGTGTAAATACTCTTACTACTTATTTCTATTGGGATTTATCAAGCGTGAAACTGATTACCTTTGACGCTAAGTGTCACAGAGGCCTGAGCGGTCCCCTGGTCAGTACGAATTGTACAAACGTACATTCCATTATCACCGACTGTCGCATTCTTGATATGAAGAGTTCCTTTGATGATGGAATATCTTCCAGTGGGGAGGGAGCCTTCTTCTTTGGACCATGACACTGTCGCGTCAGCATTTTTCTCCGGCGAACACTTGAATATGGCGGACTGGTCCAGGGCGACGGTGCGAACAGCCGGCGTTACCACAATGCCGGGGGCGGAAATAACATCCCCCGCCTCCCCCCTGAATGGCTGCAGAGAAGTCGGAGTCGGTGAGGTTGGCTCTCCAGGTTCACCTTTTTGGCCCTGTATCCCTGGGGGACCGGGGAGACCCAGATATCCTGGGGGGCCCTGTGGTCCTATCTTTCCCGGCGGGCCTTGCAGGCAAATCTTAGTTTTGCTAGTGCAGATTTTTTGCGTTGCAGTGAAGACGGATTTGTTGATTTGTTGTTGCATCTCTGGAGATAAAGCAGTATTGACACCTTTGGAGGACCCAGCATCCCGAGGATTCCTTTTTTGAGCTGATGAACCATTGGGCATGTTTACGCTAGAGACGGGAACTCCTGAGAAATGGTGTAAATATAAATCAATGTTAATCGATGCAATTAAACGCATGTTTCCGGATTCATCGTATTTAGGATATTTGGATTCACAGCCGTTTCCACTAAAAGGGTATTCGGATTCTCAACCGTTTGCATAATCGACAGTCTCGGCAAAGAAACTCCCATTTAAAAGTGGATGAATTTCTTGCCGGAAAGTTTGATAAATACCCGTCAAGGGCAACAAAATTTTCCTCTGCGGTAGTTGATCAAGATTATTTCCAACCCTAAGAAGTACAATCACTTTACAGAAGATTACTGAGAAAATGAAACTGACCGGATTCACTGGCTGGGAATTTGCCACAAGTGTCACGTCCCAGACAGAGATCAGCTCTTGAAAAGAAGGTTCCTGTTGGTATGATGCTTAGCTGGAAAAGCTATGTTAAGGGGATATCCCGCCCCCCTCCACGGGAATACCACTGTTTTTTTTCAATGCGTTTTTATATGGTTGGACATACGCAGTAAAATCCATCACAAATCAAGTGAAATATTCTTAGGAAATAACTGACTTTGACGATAAACTTGTTTCGGGGTCTCCCGAGATCGGAAATTAAATCGGAAATTGCTCCGTTATAAATTTAAGGAACATCTTACTTTTAGAAATGTTATTTTTGTTTTCCCTGGCCATTGGGCATGATCTCTTAACGGCCGGACGGGTATGGTAAGGACTTCAAAATATTAATCTATTATTTTTCTTTCGGATATTAATATAATAAATTTGTGGCCATTTTTATACGTTGTTCAGTGGATTAGATCCTGCTCTTTGCCCGGGTACACACAAATGAAACTAAACGTCGCTAACTGGTCACAGGAACACTGAAGCAATGAGAACCTACCTGTTTTCAAGGATTCGGACAATGGAATGGTTGTTGTCGTCTGTTGGTTTTCTTCCAAAGCCAGAATTCTCTCATTGTGATCTCTTAACTCCCATGTTAGTATCATAAAACCACAGCTGTAGAAAACAATGCTGGTTAAGGTCATAAAGCAGCAAAAACCTACGAGAAGGCGAGAAGATCCGTTACTGGCAGCATTCGTCATTGTGTATAGCACAGTAATACCTAACATCTGATGAAATCTGTACCCGAATAAGCAATTTAAGGCAAATTTTTAGCTACAAGGGAAGTAAATAACCTGATATCTTCTTTTTAAAGCGAACATGACCTTGGCTTTGGGTAAAAACGGGTTAGATATCCGCCTTCGAATGCTTCAACGGAAGAATTTATTGATCTCAGTTCTACTTCGGAGCTGACGCATCTCGTACGGAAAAAATCGACGTTTCTTTAATATTAAATTCTTTTTTTGAAACATGATTTTCCCAGTTGAGCTAAAACATTTTGCAATTTTTTATTTTAAGTGGGTTGTGTGCTTATGAAATCACATCATAATTGATCACCCCAGTTATTTAAGCTCTTCTACGAGTTGGCATGAGGAAAGGGTGATCAACAATGAACTGATCAAACGTCGAGCTAAAGGAACTTAAGTATTAATGTTAAAACATCCGCTTGATTCTAGAGCTTCCTGCTTTACTTCTTCCTGTAACAGGAGCATTCAGCACAGTATGCAGTAAGATAGCTACGATGGACCCAGAGGTTTTTCAACTTCGCAGCTATTTGATATAATAAGAAAAAACACCTCTGAAACCATATGATATAAGCGAGACATTAATATGTTCTTTTCAGTCTTATGTCTGTTTATTGTCAATTCAAATCTCAAAATCTAGATTCTCCTTACATATTGTGTTAGCTCTGATTTGATGGTATAGTGTAATCTCGTACCCAGATCTCACTCTGTCTGGGTACGAGATTAGGTATGGTGTCTAGCTATGCGAGCAAGGCCACGGCTAACATGAAAGGCTTTTCGGCGGCGGTAGGGGAGGGGTGGGTTGACGAAGGTCTGATACTCAGGTTAAGTCACGCTGAGAGTGGAAGGAGAAAACAGGAAAATATATATATATGACGTCGTTTTGAACCTATTCCTGCAAAAATCAGTTTAAACTATGGAAACCTGTTATGTCAAGAAAATGATAATAACTTGATTTAAAATATTTAAAAATAGCTGAGGTTGAGGATAATCCGTGGTGAAATAGGGAAAGGGTTTCTGGAATCGTTCAGAAATTATCTTGGGTAGTCATGTTTTAAAAGGAATCCAGGGTGGCGTTGTGTTTAGTGTGCTAGATTCCGGATCTAGCTGTGCGGGTTCCACTGGGGTTCGAACCCTGGTCGGGGCATGTCGTTGTGTTCGTATGGCGCCCCTCTTCACCTTGAGGTATAATTGGGTACAGGCTAACTTAATACTTGTGATTATCCCTTCATGAACTAGTATTTCATACAAGGGGAGATGAAATACTCCTAGCCACTTCATGCTTGTAAAGAAATCATGGTTGTGTTAGAGAAATTAATAATAGAGAGATTAAGCATGACGTTATACAGCAAACGGCAAACGCGAGCCTGCCTTTCATTTTGTTACCTTTTTATCTAATTCTCAAATAAATCTCTCAGAAAATAGGGAAAAATTAACTTGTTCACAACAAACACGAACCGGCTTATTTCCGCGCACAAACGCAGAACGGCCAACTACAGAAGTTGAATTTTTGCCGTTCGCGGGAAAAACAAACGTCATGCTTAATCTCTCTAATATTACAGAGCGAGGCCGGGAAAGGAGAATGGAAGTTTATTACAAACCAGAATTAATAGAAGCTGATAAAGAAGAACAACTCGGTTTGAGATATCGCTACATTTCGTTTAATCCAATTTCAGCTAATATGTACAAATATATTTACAATAGCTATGTCAACTCTGATGACAACTTAGAGGAACGAACATAAGGCCGTATATTTGCAATACTAAATTTAACTGTATGGTTAAAAAATGATTCAAGTTTAAGCAAACAAATTCTTTCTTTTTGTTCTTCATTGTAATGCTATCGTGACGCAGATAAAACCAAAACTCGGGCATTAAATCGATGCTATTTTAAAATTCGAAAATGCTTTTAAAAGCTCGCAAGTCAGCTATCGCAATGTAAATTCAAATTGAAAAAGTAGGTTTAAAAGAGACAGGTAAAGATCCTAAAAAAAGTTGCCAAAAGTTTTTTTTTATCCTGGAGAGTTTAAAAATTATATAAGAAAACCTCAGCTCAGCTCTTGTTTTAGTTAAAATGCTAAGATAAATACGAAACATTAACCATGTTACTTGGGGAACTATGTGGCCGCTTTGTTGCTAAGGTTCCGATGATCTATAAAATTGGCCTTTTAATCAGACATCGATCCAACGCTCTTGCACAGAAAAATATGCCAAGGACGGGTTTCTTCACCAGTCATTAGTTTCATTACACAGTAGACTCTTCTGTTTTGTTGTTAGAATTTTCCTCTTCCATTTTACAACAGTACTTTCTTGTTTCTGGCATAAATTGAGGATCTTCTTCAAGCTTGCTGCCTGCCACATTGATATCGATGATTTTTCTACTTTTCCGCAACATTAGGATCCTTTTAAACTCTGCAGCAAAATCTTGATCCATATATACGATGATCAAAGGTTTCACACAGCAGGACGCGTTAACAAGAAGCGTGCTCAGCAAGTACACGGAGCGAGGAAGGCATTGTTCCTGCGTGAACGCATCAGCTATATCACAGATATAACCAGGCACCCAGAAAAGAAGCGTCCCAAGAATTAAAGCCGCAAAAAGCCTTGTTTTGTTGTCTTCATCTTTCCAAGAATTTATGTTCAGCATTCGTCCCTCTTGCGCCCAACGTTTAGCATTCTTGAATGTTTTCTGCAGATTCGCACTCGCTCGCAAATAACATGTTGCGATAGCAACTAACGGCAAAACAGCAAAGATAATTTTGAAAACTGATAATCGAAGGTAGCTTTCGTTCTTCACTTCTTCTCTACACACGCTGTAACCAGGATGAAAAACAAAGTTGTTTCCGTCCAAGGTGAAAGAGAGCGGGACTGCAAACGACACGAGCCAACAAACCGCCAGAGCCACGCAAACATATTTCCTTTTGAAGAAGGTCAAGTAATTGGCTAGCCGTGTACTGGCTACATATCTGTCAATGGCGGTCAAAGTCATTGTTAGCAAAGTTAGAATGCAAAGCACAGAGATAGCGTATCCTTGAAACTGGCAAACTGAAATGGAAGATACCCACTCGCCTATGATCAGAACACCGATTGTAAACGACATCACAAACAGACACATCACCAAATCGATAACAGCATACGATAGAATGTACATGTGAATGGCATAGCGCAGCCTGGCATTCCTGTAGATCGCCAGACACACAGTTAAACTAGAAAGAAATCCTGCTACCGTCAAACAACCGCTGGTTAAGCTCTCGGTGACAACGACTTCTGTGCATCTGTTGTGAAGCGCAGTTTGAAGGTCGCTGGAACCATCCTTTTGGGCGCACATGACCACCTCGTTTAACTTCGTTTCAAGCTTGACAACACAAGTTATAATGGCACCAAGAACAACAACTCTAGCGTGAAAAAAATTCGACGATAAACCTTCTTTGTTAATTAGTTCCTTCGACTTTTGACACTTTCAAATGTAGTTTAAAAAACTTTTCAATTAATCCGAGGTTTCCAGCATCCAGGCGTAAAGTTTGAATTTTGTCGAAACGGACAAGATTTCTCGATCAACGACACACCAGTTATTGATATGAAAATGAGAGCGATTTTAGCTCAGTCCTTTCAAAACGAGTTTCTTAGTTTGAGTTCTGTTGTTTGTCGATAGAAACGTTTCGAACGATTGCGAAACTAACTAATTATTTATGAATGCTAAACGCAGAGACCAAATCTCACCTGTTTCAAATGTAATCCGTGCTGAGCTGTTTATTAAACGTTGACCTATAGCGGACAGTTTAAAAACTTGTTGTGACTTTTTATTGTGATATTGTGGGCTGTCAGGCTATTTTAGAGGATGAGATAGCTACATAGCGACCCTTGGCGTCGTTAAAATAAATTAAAAGAAAAAACATATAGTTATTGTGTTTGTGACGCCAAACATTCAAAGTTGAATTGAAATTTGAAACATAAAAAGACAGAGAACATACCCTATCTAAAACGTGAAAGAATATAGTTAAGGAACTGCTTTGGCTTGACAAAAGTAGATTTTGGACCTTCGAAAAACTTCGGTTACTTTAAATCATATTTGAATTTTTTTCAATTTTTCAGCTAAACGCTTTATGAAAGATCTGCATAGCCGGGAAAAGTCTAGGAAAGCTGATCTGGCATGTTTGAATCACCAAGAGAGTTTGTGATCGGGTAAAATGTAAAACACTGCTCGTTTGAGTAACCAATCGCCGTGACAATGCAGGATATCGCAGTTTTCATCCCTTTTAATCGATTTTTAACCACTCGCAGAACAACCATATATTTGAGTATCACATTTATATTAAGTAGAAGGTGGAAGCGAGTTGAGACAATTACCACTGAAAGCGACACTGCCACGAACATTTTTCGGTTTTTAAAGTAAAATGAATATGGCCACAAACTTATGACTAAGTTCTTTCACCCATACAGGAAATGCTCCAAGAACATAGAGAGAGCGCATCAAACAAATTGATTAAGGACGAGCGGTGACCGTAAATAGTTTTCATCAATTTTTTTTTTCAAATCACAAGGACAGAACTTGAAAAAGTCAGCCTGACGTTTATAGATAATAAAGCATTTGTTTTTCAAAGTGTATTTTTGAACAGTTTAGGGTCAACAACCTTATTTTCTATCAGCCACACTGAGAATACGAACTCGATGAAATGTGGACAAAATATTCTTCAGGTAATATTGATAATGCTATCGTTATCGTTATCGTGGTGGAAAAATATTGATTCTGTGTTCCGTAAGGTTTCTGGATAAAAGTAGGTTCTGATGTTAAATACCTTTATTTACGAAAATCAGGATTTATATCCAGTTAAAGTGTTTTGTGGAATGGGATATTTGAAAAGAGGAGTGTATGAATACAAGGATGGTGTATGAATACAAATTGATAATTTTTCAAAAGAAGTTTTTGTTGTGTAATAGGCCGCAGGACATCAATCTTGCCATTGGTAATAAAAATAATTTGAAACCTGCCAGTTGGCTTGACATGTTGAGGTCGAGGAAAACAAGAGAAAATAATGCTCACTTTCGATGAACAAAATCCTATTTGATCCAAAATAACGTTAAATTTTTAGAGAAACTAGTCCGACATTTCCCTCTCGATTACTTCTTTGGAAAGTTTTTCCGTCAAAAAGCAACGAAATCTGCAGCAATTCAAAAGCAAATTAATGTGGTGGGCGAGTGCAAATTATAATGGGCAAATGAAAATTATGAGCCACCGAGTTTCTTGGGCGTCACATTGAAATCGGTGCCTTCTATGACACCAGAATACTTCCGCAACGGAGCAAATATTAATTTGAAAAAGTCAACAAATGTGGCTAAAGGCAATTTACTTTATTTTCTGTAAAACTTTCAAATTGAGAAAATTGTGCAGCTCTTGACGTTTCACAGAAAGACAAAGTTTTGTAAGTCGAATATTACAAAAGCATTTTTAACGCTGAGGAAATTTTTTTAAATTTTCTTTCTAAACCTTTTATTGAACAGTATGACAAGTTCATGCAAAACTAGCATAGAAAAAGACATTTACGAACGAAAGAAGTCTTCTCGAATTTTTACAGAAAAATGGGGAACTATTTCAACAGCCAACAGGTGTTTCATTAAAAAAAATTCTTTCCTTTTTGTGGCTCTTCTTGAAGTCTCTTATTCTTTTTACCGATAGTGCATGTTCAAAGTCCTGTCATTAATTTTCAAAGTGAATGCGCAACGAATGAAAGCCAGCCGCAAGCGATTACTGTAAGTAGCTTTTTTCAAAACGATCCTAAATTAAAGTTCCACCTTCATGACCTGACGAAGCACCCACAGCTGCAATAAAAAACCGTGTATACTGAATTCAATTTGCACTGAAAGGTAGTTGACTTGAACAGTCAATACAAGTCACTTGAAACTAAAATAATGAATTGAAAAGAGGTCTGATATGCGGACAAATTTAGGAGACCACCTACTGAATCGGCCTGCATGTCGTGCAACAGTTTTCTTGTATTATGTTAGTGACATTTAATATTTTTCGCGCTAGTTCCAATTTAGCAAAGTAAACAGTGATAGGCGTTTTTGATGAGTGGATGCGTGAATTCAAAAAGGTGAATGGAAAAGGGTGGAAGGGGGTATACCCATCATTCGCGTTACAGCCTGCCGACTCTCTCTCTCATTCACTCGAATGAATTAATATTCAGTGCTAGTCCAAAATTAACACTTTCCGAGAATGATCTATTAATTAAAGGTAATTGTTGGTCACGTGAAAAATCAGCCGTAAATGTGTCTGCAGGCACATGCAAAACAAATTATAGGGTGATAAGCTACAAATGAAAACGGTTCGAAAAAAAGCACGAGAAACGAAATCTCAGATGGAATAAGTTGAAAAGTTTATTAAAGTTCTCTGGCAGTTACAAGACTGAATTAACGAGCTAGATTATAAATTTGTAATTAAAAGATGAATTGCTATGTTGGATATCATTTTATCCTCCATCGCGATGCCGTTTACGTGCGTTTCGGTTATTGCTGGACGCTGGATTTTTGGTGGAGCCATCTGCTGTCTGCAGGGCTCTCTTGTCACTATGCTGGGAACAAACATGGCGTTTATCGCGGCGAACCGGCTTTTAAAAGTCGTTTACCCAAACGCGCATCGCAAGCTTGTATCAGTGAAGACAATTTTTATCTCAAAACGAAACACCGACACAATGTAATTGTTTGAACGTTTACTGCGTTTCACTTTCTCGTGTGACCCTTTATTTACATACATCTCTTCTTCCGTTCGAAACCCTTACATTCCCGCAAAATATTGTTGGTTAAAATTAATAAATCTTGACACAAGGTCTTCGCGTGTTTTTCCATCCTCGGAGACCCAGCTGCGAAAGTTTACAATTCGCAAGAGTGCCCTGGGATGCTACACTTAAACGACCAGTTCACGACACATTCGAATGCTTACCTCTGATTGGGCACAAGCATTCGACTGTGTCGTGTCTTGCGACTTCTTGTACACTTTCGCCTGTGGGTCTCCGAAGATAAGCTCTTTCCAAATTTGGCAAATAACTTAAATTGTTAAAAATTCATTAAAAAATATTTGAGGACGAGGAAAATATCTCAGAATCTATAAAAATATCTACTAATAAAGGCTTAAAAACAATAGGAAAATAAATTATTACATCTCGACCTAATTAATTTCTGTTTTAGAGAGGAGGACACGATGACGATAAAGACACGATCGTGGTGGTGGTGATAATTATGATGACGATGATGGTGATTATGAAACTGGTAGAGATGATGATAATGTCAAATGAAAATAACTTACAACATGTACACTTCGACTCTGCAATCGTCTTTCATTCAACTGCGACTTTGCGCGCTCAGTTCTTCTCTCTCACTCGCCGCGCAAGTGGTAATCAATCAGAAACCCCTGACGAGTCTATAGAATTACGTCATTAGTACAGCCTGGAATTGTTCGAGTGGAATTTAAGACTTCTCAGGGGCGGATGGAGGAATTGAATTGAACGCGCATCTGCCTGGTCAAACTGGTAGATTTCTTCACTTTACACTTCAAGGCTTCACACCCAAACTTGAAATATTATTGACTGGTTTCATTAATTTTCGTTTCCGCTTGTTTTCCGGGTGAAACTTTGTTATCGACTTCCTTCTGCCCACCTTCTTGGCAGAACCAAACCCGAACCCAGGCGTCCTCGGCTTTCCACGCACGGAAACAGGCTTTCCAGGTGTAGTCCCGGGTCGAGAGAATCCGTGCTGCTTAGAGTCTTCATCTGAAGATGAAACTGAACGCGGTTTGTGAAAGACTTTTGGCTTTTTACTCAGAAGAGACTGATTTTCTATTCCGTTTTGTTTAATCGACGATGGATAAGTCTTCTTTTGAGACTTCTTAATCCCTTGGGGAGGCATACTGTTTACTTCAATTAACGTCTTTCGCTCTTCGCCTCCTGTATTTGGGCACGGCAAAGGCTCTGAAAAGAACATTTTCAGTAAGTTATAATGACATAAAGTACAAGGTGTATGTTAACATAGCGTGATAAACATGAGAAAAAACACTTCATTTTCCTCACCGTTTTCAGTATCGCTCGCTGATATTGCATGTAGAGTTGGTACTACCTGAAGGGATTTCTGAAAAGATACAGGTCTAATTAGAACAGTAAAGTACGGGAAGGAAGGAGAGAGAGAAAACATACGCTTGTAGCGTGGTTAATGTAAATCCAGGAGTTATATTTAACAATTAGATTATGAGCTCGAGATTTCTATGAGGTGATTGTTGATAAGGCCGAAAGCCGAATCAACTGTTACCTCACAGAAATCGAGAGCGAATAATTTATTGTTTTAGTAGAATTCTTAATATATTTTCTTCAAATAATGATTTCCAATTATCTCTGTACATATTAAAAGTAGTATTAAAGTTCACGCTTTAGCGAAAGTGTGCGCGGAATTATAAGCCTTTTAAAACTTGCAGCCTTGTACGCGCGCTGATCAATTTATTTATCTTTTGAAAGCCGTGTAACGGTAAATGTGCTTCTTTGGTTATTCCCCGAAATTAAATTAACCAGTATATTTCTAATCCTTCCTCCAAAACTTCACAGAAACTAGCAACGCTCTCATTTTTTCAGATGACCTCCTGCCACTGCACATTAATGGCTGATAGTATACGACCTCTGAGCCAATCAAATTGCAGCATTTGCATCAGTATGTGAGAAGAATTCTACTAATACTGACCAGTAGGAACTCAGCTGTGTTCTATTGGAAATCCTTGAATCTGATTGGCTCTCCGACTGTTTTCTATTCGCCGATAGGAAACGATCGCGCGCGCGTTGCTCTTTAAAAGTCAAGATTTTTCTTGAGTTTTCGCTTAAAAATACATAAAATGGTAGCTTCTGGAATGCAATCCTTTATAGAGTTTCTACTAAAACAATTAAACTACTCGTCCTCGTTTTCTATGAGCGATTGTCAAATCGGCTGCGCCTCGTTGACTATTCGCTCATAGAAAACTCGGGCTCGTAGTTAAATAAAGTTAAATTATAGTAGAATGACAGGGACAATTTAATACCGGCTGACGGTTGACACACTTCATTGTTTTACAACCGCAATCCTCTGAACAAGATGAAGAGCTTTTCTTGCATGGATAGTTATTCGTCGCGCACTTTCCTGAACAGCTGCAACCCTGGAGCGAAATCAATCAATCAATCAATCAATCAACCAGTTAGTCAATTAGTCAGCCAATCAATAGAAAGATTAATTAATCAAGACTGTGTAAAATAGCCGCTTTGCATAAATGGTGCCTAAATTCGAATAATACTTTATGCATCCTTAGCATCGTACTTTGTTTCTGGTTAAAGGATTTTTCACATGAATGCGAGGCTTAGGAGAATCGCTCCACTCGAGTCAAAGCGACCAGAGGTTGCTAATTCACTGTTATTATGGAATAATTTATTACCAAAAGGAGTTATTTATTTACTTTGCATGACACACCTCCTTTTTTTACAAGAATATTGTTTTTCCGGCCCAGGCTGAAAGGTATTCTTATGAATATTCTTAGATTATAGATTTCTGAAAAGATACGAGCTTAATAGACCAATTCCGATATATTAATATTCTAACATGTCACCGAGGCTTGGGGGAATGAAATAAAAGATTTGGCATCGAGGCTTAGGGATGAATTAATAATTTATTTTGTTTTATTCCCCTAAGCCTCGGCGCCATGTTAGAATTTTAATATATCGGAATTGGTCTAATGGAACAGCAAAGTACGGGCAGAGCGTAGATTATAGAATTCTTAGATTAAGAATTTATCATGATACTTTTTACAGTTTAGTTGATTTCTTTTATGCTGTATACCTTTCAAATGAATTTATTGAGCAATGGATATAGTGTAGGTTTTTATCGTTTTATTGGCTAGTTTTGCCGTTTAGAGAAGAAAAGAAAATTGTATTGTATTTGCTCATTTTAAACACAAAATTATATTCTTTTCAAAATCTCAGCATGCGTCGCAGACGTAATTTTTGGGTTTATTCTTAAAATATTCTTGAAATTTCGCAAATTTCAGCCTCAACATTGTTATAAAAATGAAAGAGTGTATATATAATTATTACAAAGACCAATAAACAGCACCCGAATGCGCTTATTTGTTTTACCTACCTGAACCCGTCCCGAATCTTTGAGTAGCGACGAAGAAGACGTTTCGGAGGAGCGAGTTCCACGGCCAGATCTCTTTCGAATTGGAGTTTTGACCCAGTCTGGGTCGCGCTCTGTAGAGTCTTCAAAGTCGCTCTCATCGCTTAAACCCATCGCCCAATCGCCGTCTTCTACTTCAACTGTCTCAGACGTTTTCATAGAACTCTGTTCAGTAATAAGAAACGCTGTATTATACAAACTATTTCTATTGTTCTCTTTTCGGCTTGTTGGTAAGCTCTAATGCGTTGGTAAAAGCACTTATTAAGCACTTGATCGAACTTGAATGTAATGTTCCAGCTCTGAGGTTAGAGCCACTGATCGTTTTTATCTTAATTCGCCGACTCAGTAAAACAGCTGAGACGAACAAACTATTTTTTTTTTCACGGTAGTAGTAAACAGAAAAGGCCAGTGAACGGAAAAATCGAATGGAACTTGATTTCACCTTTTTCTTTTGCTTAGGCAAAGGACAATCGGCCGATGGAGAATCTGCCGCGAAGACATCCATCAATCGTTTTAATTGCTAAAAAAGAAATAAGAAAAGTCATATGTATGAATTATTGAACATATTTCTTTAAGATTCACTTTCTTCTATTTCTAGCATGCATTCGAGAAACCTAAAACATATGTAGATTACAGGAAACGCTGCGGTAATAAAATGATTTGAGCTGACAGGAACATAACTTCACCAGAGATATTTAATTTACTTAACGGTGGCAAACATGGAAATAAAGAAATAATTAATAAACAGTAATAAGCTCTTCGTCTATTGTCGCGGATCGAATTGGAATTTAATAAAAATAAATTCAAAATCGAAGTAAAAGTAAAACGCGAGGCTTTTTTCGCGTCTAGCCAACTTTCTTTAGATAAAAGTTTGCTCGAAAGTTAAGTTATATTTTCTTTTTCAATTCCTAAGTTACCTTGAACTTCAAGAAAATACTTAAACGATTAACTCTTTTAATAGCGCGGATATGCAAACCAACTCGTACCTCGTTCAATTTGTTGTTCTCTTCATGAAGCGCTTCGAGTTGTTCCTGTGCACGGGATAAAAAAGCCCATAACAGTTAGTTTTATATTCTTGTGACAAAAGCTGATACAGGCATTATAGTGCTCTGCTCACCTGAAGCTGTTGCTTGGAATTGTCACGAGAAGTTATCTGCTGAAGCAGGCACTGAACCTGAAGAAAGATAACATGTTACAACGTTTGTAAGAGAACCAAAATCACTCAAACGTCAAGAGTGGGTTTTCAAGTAATGTCAAAGGCAAACAAGCATTCTCCAGGGTGACACTTGGCCCTAGAATTCAATATCTGTCCTATAGTCCGTTTAAGACAGCTGTATTGAACCAGTTTAAGCTTGTATAGAACCAGATTATTGACGGCAGCTAGACAAGTCACATCCTTAACGAACCTTTATTATCAACCAAAAGGTCAATACAGTGGTAGGAAATGATCAAGGCCTGGCAGCTGCAGGTAAATTTTTAAGTGGTCGACATCGCAGTTTCGTAAACACGATTGAGGTTAGCGCAGTTCAGTTCAATATTTAGAAGTTTCTCAACTTGCCTTCTCCTCGTGTTGCTCTGTAAGGCGCGTTATCAAGTTGTCGTGGGACTGTTTCAGCTTTGCAATTTCGGCCTGGTGCTCTTGAATAGTGGACTGAAACATAAAACGGGAGTCAGATCTTCACACAGCTAAAGGCAAACCTCAAGACCAAGTTAAGAGTCAGCGAAAGCGTAGCTATTTAACAGCTCGCATGGACTAACACCAGTTGCTCGTCTTACTGAGGTGTGCGTTAGAGACATTTGACTTAGACTGTATTGTTCTCGGGGTTACGGGCATTGCTCTTTCCAAAGGTAACGAGCCATCCATGCGAAACCTGACGCTACTCGACCCAGTTTCGCTCTCCTATGCATCAGGGCAAGCAGACAAACTTACCTGCTCACGTGACCTAAGTTCTTGACATTGCTGTTCAGACTCTTCTTTGCATTTGTCAGTAGTGGCGTTTATTAGCTTGGCTGCTACTGTCTACAATGCAGGAACAAAAAAAAAATTCCCTAGTCCACAAGCCGTCTCATTTTTCCCTGATGTTACTATCAAAATCACCAGAGTCGCCAAATTTGCGCCAATCGTGTTCACATCAATATCACGTTACTTACGGATACTCTCTGCTGCAAAACATTGCGAAACCATTAACATGAGACAAAACCTGCTTTTCTTTGCCTTTCTGATACATATCGCGAGTTTCCGCCTCTTTTGGCTCGACAGCGTCATTAGATCACGTGTTAACTGCAGTTTTACCACTCTAGTGATTTTGACATTATAAGTAGCACAAATATCAGGATGTGTTCTGTAATGATGTACTTTGCATAACACAATGAACAAAAGTTGTGGCACAAGTTCAATTTTGATCTTGTTCCCAAACGATGAGTAACTGAATTGGCGCACGAACCGCCAACGAACGAACAAACAAACTGGTCGTTGCAAGTTGTTTTGTATAACGAGCCCATCAACCAACACAAATTTAAGGAAGAACGAATGAACCAACCAACGAAAAAAGAATGTGAATTCAAACTTCAAAATGATGTTGTAAAACCGGATTAAAAGAATCAAATGTACAATTAGCAGAACTGAACCTGATCAATCATCCAATCGTAGCAAGACAAAAACCTAACTAAAATGTTCATCTCACCATGTTTAGTAAAGTGTGAAGCCCTGCTTTAGCCTCTGCCATGGTGTGAATATTATTCCAGCGATGCTTAGACTTTTCACCTGTTGTCAAAAGCAAAATCACTTCTTGACAAATGAAACAAATGCGATGCAAGTTGGTGTGTATAACGTTTGCTTGACAACAGATGGGATAGCTTGTAGGTAAGAAATTGGCGGAGAAAAATCCGTGAGCTGCGTGACACTTGTACCAATACACAAGAAATTGTTAGTCAACGTTTTCCCTAAGGAATAAAAAGTGCTATATTTAACTTAAGAGGCGAGACGTTTCGGGCATAGCCCTTCATCAGTGGATGTCCGTTGATTTCAGTTACTAGTTACCAGTTATTTCACTTTCAGTTAGCTTGTAGGTAGCCGGCCGGTGAGGTACCTCAGTTTCAATTTAGTGTTGTCCTCAGGTGATATGAGAGATTTCAGATTTCCCAAGGTATCACGATAACATGAAACTGTACTATGACAGCCTGCGTGCGCGTTGTTCAACGGGAAGTGGGAGAGGGGGGAGAAAGAGAGGGGGAGGGGGGAGAAAGAGAGAGGAAAGTCAAATTTAGGGACTTCCCTCTTCGAAGTGGAATGGTGATCAATGCAACTACAGGGAACACGAGTGGGAGGAGGCTCTGTGGACGTCATCGTCGCAACTTTCTCCAGTCTTCTTTCTGTTCTGTCATGAACAAGGGTGTGTTTTAAATTCCATAATTCAACTGTCCATAAACATATCCGTAAACAGAATAAGAAAATGTTTACCTTGCTCTGCATCAAGAAGTTTGTGCTGAAGTCCAGCAATCTGAGCACTCCTGCAGTTAGATGAATTAAAAATAGCTAAGAAACTTGCACAACGGTTTGTCACCGAATGTTTGCCTTGGTTAGCGTCCGACTGGGTAGATGAAACGTCGGTCCGCCGGATTTGAACATACCCTAGATCAGCGAAATATCAGAATGAAATGAAAGACGACGGCAGTACCACGTTGTCTTACTGGGCGTAAATACGGGACAAGATTTCAGGAAGACACACGAAGGAGCATCTCGCACTATAGCCGGGGAACATGCACAGGAAAGGCCGCAAGGACAAGTTGCAGGGGCATGAACTGAAAAATATCAGCGCAATGAATGGACTTGTCGCTGCAATGTTTCTGTGTGGAAATGGTGTAATTTCGTCTCTGCAAGATGTTACTACGACGTCTCCATTCCTGTGTTCGCATCTTTTCCCGTTCACATCCAAAACATCCCTAACGTTTACTATTTTAGTTTTCTAGCTTGTCATTACCAAACGTGCGTTCAAATTAAGGCATTTTTGAATAAGTACCACAAACTGGAAGATCAGGGGAGCTCGAGTTGTTGTTAAAAATAGTACAGTTTTATTATATACAAACCTGAGTTCCAGTTCATGTTCAAGAGCGAGTATCTTGCTCTGAAGGTCACGTGACTTATTTTTCTTGTCACCAGGTGTTCCGCCATCTTGAACCATTTTCTGCAAAATGCGAATTGCAAGGAAACTACTTCACCCACACCCAAAATAATTTTAAAAATAACATTCCGATTACAAGCAGTTTAGGCAAAAAAGCTCAACAGACAGTAGTCGGGTCTTTCTGTGAGTACCGTATGCAAATGTAGTACATTGTTTTACCTTTGTTTGTGATTCTTTGTAGTTTGGGGCGGCATTGTTTCTCGTTATTTGTTTCTTGTTTTACGACATCTGTGACCGGTACCCACAGAAGGAGCCCAAAAGTTAAAACTGCTAACTTCTCTACAACTGTGAAGCAATCAAGACCGCCTCAAACGAGCGACATGAGGACATCTACAAAGACTAAGCCTGGTTAGTTTATCGACAAAGTCACCACCTTAATACGTAGTTTTTCCTCTTATTCCACGTTTCCCTATGTCTTAGTACGTGTGTAGTGCTGTTTGCAATGGCGACCGCAGGCGATTTTTTTTCACTGACACAGTTTCGACCTCATTTTTTTATGGTTAGAATTGTGAGTCGAGATTTAATGAGACAAAATGCTTGAAAACCGGAGCTATCGTCAGTCTGGAAACAGAATACACCGAATCAAAGGGTAGACGAGGGAACGGACAGACAGACAGGCAGATAGACAGACCTTCGCAGCAGGTTCATCATCTTCATCCTGTTCTTGGCTTCGTAGTTCTGCTAGTTGCCTTGACAACACCTTTCTATCTTCAATCAGATTTTCCAGAGTCTGTCTGGCCTGGCCAACACTTACAAGAACTTCGATCTCGTGACTTAACCAGGACTACAGCGAAAAAAGAAAACATTCTGATAGTATGGTAACCACAATATCCGATTGAAATGTCCCCTGGACCCTACTTATAGGTCCTCAGGGTTATAAACGAAGACACCGCCCACTCCCCCGCCCCTTGCCCTTGAGTGTAATCCGACAATAAATCCTTACGTACAAGGGATAGACTAAAGGATTTTAGAAGAAACTCAGCTGCGTTCTATTGGAAATCCGTGAATCTGATTGGTTCTCCCCCTTTTTTCTGTTCGCCGATAGAAAACGATCACGCGCACGTTGCTCTTTGAATGCAAGATTTTTCTTGATTTCTGGCTCAAAAAATCCTTAAAATTGTAGCTTTTCGAATGTAACCCTTCAGAGTTTCTACTAAAACAATTAGACTACTCGCCCTCGTTTTCTATGAGCGATAGTTAACTCGGCTGCGCCTCTTTGACTATTCGCTCATAGAAAACTCGGGCTCGTAGTCTAATTGTTAAATATAATGTGACCATGCTTTAACGATTTTACCACGAGTTCATTTTGAAAATGACGTCCACTGTACCCTAAACAAATACGTTGGTTCAAGTATCAAGTTTATAGCAATATAGTAAGAGGTTTAATTTATACCTTCATTCTCGGCAGCATTCCCTCCGCTTGTTTTTGTTGTTGTTGCTGAAGTGTGGAACGCTTCTCTGTTGCTTCTTGCTGTCGGTCGAGCGCCATCTTGAGACGCTTCTGCACCGCTGTCACCTAAAAACGCAACAGCTTCTTATTACTGCTGAGTTTGCTGTCAAGTATTCATTCAGTGCAGGGTCCTTTTCTTGACTAAACAAAATCGGGTGAAACACCTTGTAATTTAATACATGCCCTGAACAAGACATTCTGCTAAACAGCATACAAAATATTATAATCAACAACTAGAAACTTGTTTCTATTCTTCTTTCTGCCTCAGGAAACCTAGTCAGAGGTTTCAGATCTTTTCAAGAATTTTTGAGATTCTGCATACTAAGAATCCACGCATCCCTTTACTCAACACGACGTTTTATGTTTTAACTACCTTTCAAACACACGAGACGTACAGAAAAATTTAGCACACAACTATCCATCGAGCGAGATAAAAAACATAACTAATTGACATAAAGAGGGTCTCACTTTTCGTCACGTGATTATCATATGCACAGTAGTTCCCGGTCGAATGCAGCTTACCTCCTCTGTTTTCCTTTTAAGGACAGCCTGTTGTTTCATGTGAATGGACTCTAACTTCTTATACTCAAACTGCCTTTTGCGTCCCTGTGGAAAGCGCACTCATTAGAAAGGGAAAAGTTGCAGTCTTTAGTTTTTATGAGATTTACAGTGAAATGTTTCATGCCCTTGGCCTTTTCTCTTTCGTTCACTAAAATACAGTAGAACCCGCTGACCTGTTGCTTTAGCTGGTTGATTTCTTTCTCTTTCTGAGCCTTCAGTGCTCTGAAACGCTCAGACTCTTCCTTCATTTGGCGCATGAGCTTTACTCGAATAGATTTCATTCCCTGCAAGGATAGAAGAGGACTGATGAACAAATTATAATTGATCTACGTTAAGCAACAACAGAAATATAATTCTGACAAATTATCCAGATTATCAGCTACCTGTGCCCTGGATCTTTTTGGGATCTTGGTCCCGCCCACTGGAAGCGAGGCTGAATCAAACGTGGCAGAAATACCTCCGTAAAGGACGGCTCAAAGCCACGCATTTGTTATTGCTTACATGCGAGAGTTTCACAACAATATTTTACGCGGAGCGTGTCGAAACGAAAGAGATAACTGAGAACTTGCTAAAGGTAATTAAACTTTTTCAGTAACATAACTTACACCAATGCAGCAAGGTCACGCTTCACCTACAATTTCAATAATTTCAATGGCATCAAAAATGGCGGAGGCTAACTAGGGCCCATTTAGGCATCAGTACAAGGAACGGTCGAGGCAAAGAGATCAAAATATCTCTTATCATTTGTTACCTGGATCTCCGTGTTGAGCTTCTTTATGGTGCTGTCACTTTGTTCCTTCAGCTTTAACAGTTTCTGCTGTTCGACCTGAATAAGAAGTTACGAAACAGTAAGGCTTGTTTTTTTTACCGACCTTACGAAACGTAAGGCTTGTTTTTTACCGACCTTCAGCCAGTTCTGGTATTGTTCTCAACTTCAATGAGAGGAACGCGGTTGAAACAGCCCGTTGTATGTTTACATTTTTGCTTGTGGTTGACTTCTAAGTTGAAATTTCTTAAAGTTGACAAACCAAAGTATGGCTACAATGTAACCAATTAAAAAGAACAAAACTTGGAATACATCTGAAAATCGCACAAACCTGCTTCCTTTTCAAATCTAAGATTTTTGCCTCCAGCTCCTTGACCCGATTCTTATTCTTTTCCTTGGTTTTACTGAAAAATAAATGCGAATCAGCAAATAAGAAGCTAATACTCACAAAAAACAGCTTCCTTGTGCCAAAAACAGACCCAATTTAAAATCTACTTGAACAAAGCAAAC
Organism: Blastomussa wellsi; assembly: GCA_947652115.1. NCBI lineage: Eukaryota > Metazoa > Cnidaria > Anthozoa > Scleractinia > Plerogyridae > Blastomussa > Blastomussa wellsi. The sequence goes on along the minus strand of OX393568.1, from coordinate 21,891,362 downwards.
TGGTACAATATCGACCTGATATATAGCTGGTTAGACTTCCAAAGTACACACTCCATCAGAATTTAGAATAGACGAACCTGTCGGAATTTTCAGACTTTGCGCTTGTTAATGCTTCGCTTAGAGTGACCTTTTCTTTCTCCAGACGGGAAATTTCACCCTCCAGTTCCCGAACAGTATCCTGTGAAAACATGAAACGAGAAATTGAGCCGCTATTCTTTCGTTTCCACGGATTTTTATTTTAAGGTTAGAGTGTCCTAAGTTTGACAAAAATTCTCCGCTACGCGTTACAATGTAACTCTGGAAATGTGATGGAACACTCTCTCTTTGAAGTTATACTTGTGACTGTGGCCCTTTACTGAAGAATTTCTTTTACGTTTTGCCAACCTCGTACTGCTTCCTCATGCTGGTCAGTCGTGAGTCATTTGCCACCATCTTATTGGCTAACTCTTCTTTCATAGCCAGTGCTTTGGTCAGTTCCTGGAGCTGCCTGCCAAGCTCTGCCTGTCTCAAAGCGTGCTGGGAAACAAAAGACGCATCTGAAGGAGAGCTGGGCCGAGAACTGTCGTCACACTCATCCGGCTGTTCTAGGCCTGAACTGGTATCCTGGAAACAAGAAACGTGCATGTGTTAGTCACCAGGGACCATTATGAGAATTTTTAAGTGAAGACGATGCGACATTTTTTTGCCGCCAAAACTACGCCGTCTGTCACCTTCTTTTCGTGCAAAAATATAGCATGTATTTACTCGCGTCTCCTCTTTTAGCAGTGGAAATCTTCCGAAGGTCTTACTCGTGTCTAAAGTTAGTCTTTTTTTTTCAAAAGAGGTGGTTGGGGCGACTTTGGTAATTTATAAAGCGTGAACAAAGAATATCCCTGAACCTTCATTTGAATAAAATAAAACAAGCAGATAAAGTTTTCCAAAATGCAGTGAATGAATGAAACTTGTCTGTCAGTAACTTTGTTCCCAACAATGGCCGATTCCCTCAACGATACTTGCGCGCAAGGGGCCACGGTAGTTGTGTCTCGCGCACGTACATGTAAATAGAACTACCATGATTCCCTGCGCACAAGTCTCACAGAGCGAATCCGGGATTGCGACGTCAATTTTGCCAAATCTGTAACCGAAACTGAGAATATCCCAAAATTTCTTTCATTCATTCAGGGAGTTAGTACATTTTTTTAACTACCTGTTCTTCATTCTTGGCAACTTCGTCCAGATGCTTGGTCGAGCTGATAGTCTCCTAAAAACCAAAGACAACAACGTCAAAAATAGAAGTGCAAACGCTTACTGCTCATATTGCCAGAGCTCGATTGATAGGGATTCTTCCATAAACACTCCATATTGATGATGTAAGATTGACAGGGATCCGAATAGTGTCTCCGATTGGCTGGTGCTTAGTTTTGAATTTTCCCGCGAAAATAACAACCAATCACAGACACTACGCTGAGCTCTGTGGAGTTACGTCATCAGCTGAGTATGAGTTTTCTCAGAGACAGACGCCTGTGAAAGCTGTGATAAAACTGAGGTTGCAAAAATAAATGTCTGTTTACTGGAGCTGTTTACTGTTCTGCAGCGTATTTAAAGTATCACCTTACCTCAAGCTCATGCAGTTTCGTTTGTAGTTCTTCTACAAGGCTTACATTCGCTTCAACATCGTCCTTCGAGTCCGTAATCGTTGCGTCAACTTTGGAACTAATACAGAAATGGATAGTGGAAAGCAATTGTTGTAGTAACAACTTAAGGTTGACATTTCTCATAATTTCTTTGAACAAGTCAAACAAATTATTTAACAGTATTTAGTTTGCCTACCTAAGATGACTCTTCAGCTCATTGAACTTTCGGAACATCTTATCTTTCGCCAATTCAGCCTACAAACCAAGACATAAAGGAAAAGACAATAAAAAAAACAAAGCACTTTTTAGCAAATATATAACACTAAAGCCTGGTGTTCACTAGCGACAAAGCCATAAAAGGCTGCATTCGATTGAGAAATCCGATATCCGGATTTCCCAATTGTACCTTGTAAATAAACTTCTTCAAAATTAAATAACTTCCACTAAATTAATTGTTCATCACTTACCACCAAAACTTTTTCGTACATCTGTGTGTTCTGATCTACTGAAGCGTGCAGCTCAGCGCTGAGTTTTTCATTTTCTGACTAAAAACAATCAATGAGAATTAAGTTAATCAAAACTAGAGCAGTGTCAGTGTCACCCAGCTGTTTTACCTTGGCCAGTGTTCGACGGAAATCGTAATTTCACAGGGCAAAGTAAGAAAAAACACTATTACGATACAACTAATGCTTTTGTTTTTCAATTTACTCTGAAAACGTTTACAAAAAATTATATACGGTTCCAAAACGGTCCAGCAGTCCTGATAAAACCTTTGAAAATCGTCCTCTGCTCGATATATGTCTGATGTAGCTCAACAATTTACGCGCACCAGTAACAGGCAATACGAATCTACGAACAAACGGTTTTTGTTCCTGGAATCCGACGCGCGACGGCAGATGTAAAAGTTTTAAAGTTGCTCAAGGCCTTTTGCAGGTCAAAGTAAGAACGAGGAGAGATGCAGCTCAATCGATCTCGAGTCCTGTCGTATCACTCACATTCGCGTGTTCGTGTCACACGCTAGGAAAAGTAAGAGTTTGGCCGCAGTCTATGATCTCTGTAATTCCCCGTAAAGTGTGTAGATGGACATCATCAATTTCATTTGACCTGGATCTAATTAAGTGTTCCAATAGAAACGCGTTTTTTTTTTCAGGTTAAAGCCACCAGGAAACCTTCCGATTTCTTTCAACACCTAACTGTAAGTGCACGTAAAGTCACGTGACTGAATGATCGACCCTTACCTCCAGTTCTGTGATCCTATCCGCCAATTCTTGGATATTAACGGCCGTGTTTTCGCAGCTATAAATTAAAATAAATTTAATAAGTAACCGTAATACCTGTTAGATTTTCAGTGCACTCTAAAAGGGCAAATATTTTCCATTTTTATAGTCCTTTGACGTGTGTTGGAAAAAACATCTTAATGGCTGAAAAAGTTTATAAGTATTAAGAGCGGTCTTCACTGCATTGTCGAAAGTAATTCTGTGTTTGCTTTCAAATTGGTTTTGCATTAGTTCGCTTGGTAATTGGTTTAAAAATCTCGCGCCACTTTTCAACCAATCAGGAAAACCAAAACCAGTCGTGACTCGCGCGGGCATGTTTTCCCGCGCATCGTGTAATTACTTCGAGTTTTCATTGGTTCACAGGAATGCCTCCGTCCTTTGTGATTGGCGAAAGTAATAACTTTGGTTTTGGTTTTACAGCACTCAATTGAAACTCCCTCTATAATGCTAAATTATGTACCTCGAGCTCCCTGGATTCGCTCCTGTGATCGTTTGTCCCTGAATAAGCTGCATTTGCAGTAACTGGACCTATAATAAACATCACATTACAGGACGGTGCTGTACCATTCTCAGAGACCCAGGGGTGTAAGTTTACAAGAAGTCGCAAGAGTTCCCTTAAGATGCTACACTTAAACGACTAGTTCCACGACACATTCGAATGCTTGCCTCTGATTGGCCACAAAAATATGAGGCCATTTGTAAACTTTCGCCCCTGGGTCTTCTGAAAACAGAAAGAATGCACTCTAATATTTCAGCGCTATTTGAATTGATACCGCACGGATTGATACCGCATTTTGCGAAATAGGATGCAAACAAGTCCAATCATTTGACCTAACCTTGTTCCCCCATGCATGGCAACTGGTATTACGTAACGGAAGCCTAAACTATAAAAACACCCAGCTTCATGCAGATTTTTGCTCTGATGATGATCAAATAGATCGAAAATGTTTAGTGAGATTTTTTTAACATCTTTTAATAGCTGAGAAAAATTTCGCATCACCGCAGGTCGTTACTATTCGTGATTTTTTCGAAATCATTCTCTCACAAGGGAAGAATTTTCGCACAACATGACATAGCCACGTTGCATAAAGCAGTCAAAGGGGAGCAAGAAACATTTGTTTTTTACAACATACTTGTTGCCTTAGTCGGGCCAGTTCAGCTGCAGCTGGATCGAGATTCACAATGGGTTTATTCTTGATCTGCCTGGCGCGGTCTGCATATCGCAGCGTGTTCAAGGTCTCCTCCAAGTTACTGTCTGCAGGACTGACACATGCAATCATCATTGTGTTGCTGTTACCACCAAGGGAATCTGCGCAAGGAAGAGAAAGAGGTAATGTATAAATACGAAACCATGGATCTGAATGGTCTGTTGAAGGTGTGGTGGGCTATATTGTCATAGCGCTCGACTCTGACGGGCGCGGTTTCATCTGCACACGGCCGGCAAACGGCGCCGATAGGCCCTTTGCAGGTTACGCAGTGGAAGATCCAGAACAAAGCGACTTTATCCAGTCAAGCTTGACTTTTCTTTGTTTTGGATTATCCAAGTGCGGGAATAATATTAAGCTTGCCGTCCAGCATGGCGGATTTTGTACCATGTGACCGGATCCTGCACAGGGCCTATTGAGACCGTCATTGAAACGCCGCCACAAGTGGAGCGTTCTCAAAACGATACGATTTCAGAACTGGTCTTGTAAACGGCGTAACTGACAGGGCGGAAAAACGAAATACGACCTCGCGTTATAAGGACGCCAATGGATACATAAGCTCAATATTTTGTATACAAGCCCTTTAAGGGATAAAGAACAAAATGTCAAATGGGACCAAAATTTGGTGAATGCGAACCTTGAGATATAAGGCCCTGTACTTTGGGAGAGGTGAGATTTTGATCAGCAAATAACACATCGTTTTCTCAAATATCCCTGAGTAAGTTTAGTAAAGATGAACAAATTTTTGTACTACGTTTTGACGTATGTTAACACAAATGTAACCCTTTCAATTTTGATGTAAAACGGCACGTTCAGCGTAAAAAAATATGAAAAAAGTTGCTTCATCGTTTTTCAACCCTGTTAGCGTAACTACTATTAAAATCGTATCGATTTCAAACCGGTTATGCATTTTGGCGCGAAATTGGTCGGCTCGAATATTTAAATGAACATGGTGAGGGTAGCGCCTACTTCTATGCAACACTTGGAGAACGGTCTGATAGGTTCCGTTTAAAGACTTCGAAACAATAGACAGTTTTAGATTCGAGTTTACCGCGAACCGCGAACCGCTGGAGGTCACGTGACCAGTCTTTCACGTCACGTTTGAGGTTTTCGACGTGCGTTTTTAACGTGGAGAGGTGTGTTTTCACGTATACCATTTACCTTAAAGCTTTTAGCATATAATTCTTATTTTATCCCACGTACTGATACAAAAATATTGTGGAGCAGGTCTTTATCCATTAGTAGAAGCACAAATGTGCGCCAAATGCTCAATTTGAGGAATTCTATTGGATTTTGAAAGCAAGTGCCATTCATGGCTGCTGATTCAAAATGGCGACCAATCTAGTCCACTGCCAATCTAAATGGAATTACGTTTGAACGTAGAACCGCAAACGGGTAACCGCAAACCGCGGTTAGAGGTTCGCGTTAAACTTGGATCTAAAACTCTTTATTGTCAATTGCAAACCGCAACCGTGTTAACGATGGATTGGGTTTGAGCGCTGTAGGGGTCATTTTGTTGTGATATTGAGCAAGCGGGAGAGACAGTTTAAAGCGCAACTCTCAGAGCGCTCCTTCTAGAGAGGGGGACAGGGGGCGGGAACCCGGGAGAATTGGGGACGGTAGGAGTACGGGAGGCGGGAGGAGAGGGGTCGGGAAGCGGGATTTCTACAGAGGTTGGAACCGAGAGAAATCGGAAACATTTCTGAGCTACTACGCGCACTGTGATTGGTCAATTTAGCGTGTCGGGTTTGTTGCAAAAGGACTAATGTTGCTATTGTAGACTCAAATTCCATTTTTGCATGCAAAGAAAGAATTTTGCGTGGCATTCTTTGTGGTTACCTTGAAGAAGGCGAGTCAACTTCGAGTCACGGTACGGGACGTGAGCATTCGACTTCCTAAGCTCATCACTGAGGGCACTGATTACATTGCCGAGAGCTAGGAGACCTTTGTTGATGTTTACACCTGTGGAATCAAATACACAATCATATTTATAATTATAACACTTTTGATTTTACAGTACAGTACCAAATCAAGCACCCAGGAACAAATCTAAAGAGAGGTTTGAAAAATATCTTTCAGGACTCATCACAATAACGGTAGCTAACTAGCCACAGAAATTTGGTTTTTACTTGTAGGTTTTTGTTTTCCACTAGCCACTTTGGCTAGTAAACAAAATGAAATAGGCCGAAGTAGTTTCTGTCTTCCCCAAGCAAGACAAATGCAAACACTTTTGAAACAAGGTCAGAATTTCATTTTGGACTAATCATGTCACCGGGCCATCGGCTGTTCTTATTTTTATCGGCGAAAAAAAATTCAAAAATAGAATGCCTGATAACAGGTTACAAAAATTGTTATTTTTATAATGCAATAACCAATATTACATGCATACAGTATGCTCAACGAGAGTTGCTTGCAGTGTGCTTTCAAGTCTTGCAAGTAATTCTGCTGTTATTGGACCAAGCCAACATCAATACTGGGCATTGAGTAATTTTTTTTGGCTAGTAACATCTACAACTTGTCACTAGCCACTAGGCTAGTAAGTGTCGAGCCCTGTCTTTCGTGCAAATACAACACCATTACAACTGAATGTCATGTGGTAATGTTTGAATTCAGCTGGGTGGGAGTCATAGAAAAAAAGAGAAAGACCAAAAACAGCTTGGCGTATTCAAAGAATGCTGAAAAGTGAGGACATGGGATGGTTGGGTTGGGTTGGGAAGAGGCACACCAAGTGGCGGTCCCTGGGGGAGTGACAAAATTACAGAATCTCAGTGTGGCACCTAGGCACTGGCAGGATAGATCATGATGATGATATGTGGGAAGGGCTTTTCTGGATCACCATGTCTGTGATAATGGCGAACCAGATTTGAGCACTAGCAGAGGTGCCGTTTCCTACATCAGTGCACTTTAAACATGAGCCTCCGGCTCGGGGCATTAGGAAACCACTCCCTACATTTTACGACTTTAAATAAAGTTACCTTACCTTAACTTTACCTTTATCTTACACATTGTGATTCAAAAGAAACTAAACTCAATTCTTGACCTTTATATACATTGTTCAATGTATGTAGCATCCTACATTGTTTAAACCCATGTAACTAACAATGACAAGCTTATTTTAAAATTACCTTCCTTAAAACGTTCGCCTTGAGCATGGGTCTTTTTAACTCTCTCTGACCCAGCAAGGTCTACTAGGTGAAATTTTGCCTTTTTTAGTTCACTCCTGAAAAAGAATTCATACATGTACATACATATTCATTGGTCAGTCGTAAAACTCAAACAAACTGTCAGCAAAATGGTGTTTTTAACATTTTTCTGTATTGGTGATGAACGGTGTCACCAGACTAACATTGAATGTTTCAGTTCTAGAAGTTTAATTCTTTTCAATTTTTTGTGGTTGGGGGGGGGGGGGGGAAGGGCAGACACGAATTTGTAAAATGTGCGAGAATAAATATTGGTGACTTGCTCACCCAAATTGACTGCAACCTTTTCAGTAAATTAAGTATTAAAATATAAAAAATACATGTATCTCTGGCTTCCCACCATGCATTGGTGGCTAGTTGCATTTGAACTCTCTACCTTTTGATTTATGCCTGCATTAATTTAGTTTGCTCTTACCCTTGCAACTCCTTTTGTTCCAGGGTAATTGTAAAAATGGCATGAGATCGGCTCGATCTGCTATTCATAGCAGTGGCCCCAGTTGCTCTTGAAGCTGACCCCTGCTCTAAACACCGTATCATGTCGGCCCCTGATGTTACTGCAACTTCCTGCAAACCAGCGATCTGTAAAACAGTTATGTACAATTAAAACTTACAAGTGGTAGGCCACCATGCCTTTGTAGAGCGTAATGAAGATTTACATGTAAAATTTAATTAAACATGTTTGCCAAAAGAATCATGTGACTGAAAAAGGTGCCTTCCTGAAGGTAACAGCAATAATCAACTTAACAGCAAGTCAGAATCCAAATATTACAGCTTTGATGATGATGATGATGATGCTTTAATCAATGATGCCATTACCCTTGAGCTGAGCCAGCCTAGGGATGAAAGTTTTTTAATTTTTACAGAACATGTCTTACCTTGATTCCACCGTCATGAGATTCCCTTATAGCTATCTTAGATTCCTCTGGTGAACAGGGGTTCAAAAGATCATGAATCTCTTCATTATGGATCTACAAATAAGAGTACATTACAACGTGCTGACACTGTTAAGGGAAGGGGAAAGCTGGGTGTAAGGTTCTGCTTTGGGAACTTTTGACCATTTTAGTGGACTTGAAGTTTACTGACTCTTTTGACCATCCACAAATGCCCTGGGGTAGGGCCTTATATGAACTACGTGTATATGGGGATGTGACGCTGGATAGGGTATGGTTTTTTAATAGAGGGGGTAAGTTTCTAAAGAAACTGTGGTGCTGCATCGGTGGGAAGTAGAACAAGATAATTTGGTTTTGTCAACTGGGTTGATAATGTGAATTGGTCACCGTAAAGAGATTCGAAAGCTGGCGTTTCGAGCGTCAGCCCTTCGTCTCACTCCTGAACAGGGAATATAATTCAAGCGACTCTGTCCAACTGTAAACAGGGTATGGATATTAAGGAGTCATCATGACAGGGTATGGCTTCAAGAAGTTCATTGAGTTTTAAACGCATCTGTAAATAAAAATATTTAACAGTATTTATTTAGCAGGTCATCAGATCACTTTCAGGACTAGAAATAAGTGCTTTGGAATAAAAAAAACTGGTTTCCTTTGTCCTAACAGGGTATGTGTTTGACATTATTTTTGTCCTATACAGGGTCAGGGTTTCAGACCTCCAGCAGCACCCCTATACCCAAACATGGGTCAAGAACCCTCCAGAGAGGGGGGAGGGCATTTGAAGAGAATATCCCAGCTCAATTAAAATGTCCTGCCTATGCCCGGCCTCTCCCTCCAGCAGCTAAACATTTTGAAAATCCTTCAAGGTGAGGACTTAACAAAAGAATCTTATTATAATTCAAATAGATCCCTAAGCAGATTGTGCGTAAATCACGAATCTTGAGGATCTTTGAGAACAAAATCACCAGGGTTAAAATTCTAGTTCCCATGCACCAAATTGTTTCAACGAGCTAGAGTTCAATGCAAGCTATCTTCACTCAAAGGTGACTTGCACATACAAAATTCATGTGCATCTGCAAGATTCATTAGGATACAAGTTTATAAAAAAGCATACCTCTAAAAACGATGCTTTCAACAAGAAGGTTGTCGTGTCTTTTCTCTGATCGATCCAGTCAAACACAGTTTCGATCAGTCGTGGAATCACGCCTTTTTCTTCAGAACTTTCGTTACACATGGTGAACGCTGTGCCCATCGAGTATGTTTTGCCCGATCCAGTTTGCCCATACGCAAGGACTGTGGCATTGTAACCCTTAAAAAATCCTTCGAGCAACGGAATTACTGTTTCATTGAAAAGTTCCTCCTGCTTGCTCGTAGTTCCGAGCACATAATCGAACGTAAACGCTTTGTCGTCGCCCAGAACAACTTGAGCATTCCCTGGAACACATTGGACACATTCTTGGCAACCATCGCCGGTCTCTTTCGGAACAAGCGGTCTGATTCTCAATGCAACACGGACTGGAATTGTCTTTTCCTTTTCCTCTGGCATGATGCTTCTCGCCGATCAGCTAGGGGCAGGAAAAGATGAGATTTGAACGACGAAGCTATTGTATATTTTGATTGTTGAAATAACCGCCAAATGCCTTTACCCAGAATTCCTTGTTCGTTGATAAGGCCACAATCTTAGCGCCCAGTGCTACCGCGGTTTCTCGGAAATCATGGTGGATAGCGGTGGAGCGATCGCTTTACTCTGCTTTTCTTCCCTGGCTTCTGTTCCAGTAGAAAGGTACTTTGCCGTTATACAGCTATGCATGACTCAGTGGTGTTTAGTCTGCGCTTTGTTGCTCAAAAACCCACAAAACACGTTAGTATGCCAGCTGATAATTGATCGAGGTTCCCATCGTGATTTTAAAAGCGATCACATTTTATGATTGATTTAAAATGTATGGTCGAAATTTTATTTGTAATCACAACCAGAAGTCTTTTACCAGTAATAAATCGAATTAATAAGGTCTGATGCCTTTGAAAATCGGTTCTTTTTAAAGCGCAGCGCACTGAGCATGCAATCAAATATTTTAATTAAAATAAGCTTACTAATTTAAATGGTATTTTTATAGACTTTCTACTAACTACGTGATCTCTCTGGAAAACTGAAATGATATTTTCACCTCATAAAAGGATGATGCAAATTTTCCATAACATTTGTCATACCTGGGATGATCATCACTCACTTTCACCTACATCCGCAGTTCATATATGAATTATTTCATATACTTTACGTCACTTCACTCCTCACGGAAATAAATACTCAATAAATTGGCCTCGCTCCCAATGTGTGGCTTCATAGCTCAGTTGGTAGAGCATCGCACTGGTATCGCAGAGGTCACGGGTTTTTTTTCAGACTTTTATTCTGATTGCTTAAATTGAAAATTAACTGCAATGATTATTTCATATGCTTTATGTCAAAATATAAAAAAGATAAAAATTAAAAAAGCTTTGAATAAAATCTTCAAGCTCACTTGCCTCATAGAATTCAAACCTTGCATAACACTGATGTACAGATTTAGCCAAGCCTAAAAGTAGAGTTCCATATTTTTTGCTGTTTCTGAATGCCAAGGACGTGGAAAAACATCCTAAAATGTGAGCCTCGGATACCAAGGACGTATTTATGTACTCTGTTATGTGTTGTTCTGTTTCTTTTGGTCGTTCGAGATTTTTTTCTGTGATTGTTCCAAAGGACCTGGGAATCATTAGAGAGTCCACTGACCAAAACACTTTGTATTGCTGGGACATATTTCCTATATGCCAATAGTGTCCACAATTAGTTTGTATAAAGCTAAACACTCAGACACTGTAATAAAGTCTTCGTCATAAGGTTTTTTACGTTGTAAATCCAATATGGTGGCCAGCTCTTGTTGAATGATAGCCAAGGAAGTTTTAATGGAGAATTTTGGACTCTGGTTTTAGTGATGAAAGTGAAGATATTTCGGAGTATGGTAGGGATGGTTCATTACCAGGGTTCCAGTTAAGTTTTTGAGGCAAGGTGCCATTCAAGTTATTCCAATGGGTAAAATCCCCACTGTTCCCAACCAATCATTATAAGTTTTCAATTTATTTGTCGGGTCAGGAAGCTGACCTAGTCGGGTTTTTGACCTGAGACCCCCCTCTTATCTGGAACACTGCATTACCAGAGGAGGAAAATGAAAGTGGAGAAGAAGTCGAAGGTATCGAAGAGCACGTGACCTGAGTAAAAACAGTGAATGCGACAAGGACGATGTATCAATTATCTTAATCCAATATGGCTGCCGGTCTAAGAGCCTGTACCAGTCAGTCAACTTCCAAAAACATGTGACCTTGATGAGCTCTCAACCTGAGTCCACAATGTGGTCATGTGATACTTGTCAGCAGGTATCTTGTTTTGACAGCTGTTAACTGCCCACGATATCGATGATGTATGGTTGTGTTAACCTTAACCAGGTCTGTACGTATGGCACGTGCCCGCGAGCCATGTCGATAGCCAATTTGACCATGAAAAATGAACTGCATGGGTTCTCCAATTTCAATTCCATGCATGCATGATTCTACAACCTTTACGGGTATGGGGCTCCTCTCTGGGGCCACCAGAGCTCTGCAATAAGATCCCTTTAGCAGACGATTGGTAATTTCAAATTGCCAAATTAAGTTATGACTTTGCAAGAGTTTATTGTTTGCTAGATATGAAGTTATACAAATAAGTCTTGTTTGAAAACTATATGTTTTTGCATTCTATAGGACTGCAATAACCTCTTGGCTCTTAGCTGATGGAAAGGAATACTATTAAACCTCCAAAGCCAACACCACACAGCTCTAATCCTTCTCCTTCTGTGCTTCCTCGGCATCCTCCCTCCACAGAACCTCCTGCATTCTCTTCAGCTCATCCTATGCCTTCTTCCAGAGTCACACCTCCTGTACCTGGCAGGAGACCGCCACCCTCTGGCCCTCCTCCACCTATCCCATCCAGAGTAGATCTTGGCGAGACACCAGTGGAAGTTGTTGGTTCCATTAAAGAGCAAAGCGATGATGAATTACCAAAGAAAGGATCCCCAAAAGTCAAGTATGAAGAGATTTACTTATTCATTTTGATTCCGTGATTAACATATCTGAGACAAAGTGCAAACACGAAATTCTAAAAAGCAAATTCCACTTAATCAGGGTCCAAAATTAACTTTTCGACCTTGCCATCATCTGGCAACTTACAGTCCTTCCCATAAAACCGTGAACACCAGAAATGTTTATGGAATGTTATCGTGTTACAAAGAATAAGCCCATCAGGTGTGAGAAAACTAAACCACAAACACCAACGGTAATTAGTTTGTGGTCTTGAGGTTTGTTCGTGTGTCCTGAACTTTGCTGCGATTGGTCATCACGCAATAAACATTGCAGAAATTTTTTCTGGTGTTCACAGTTTTACAGGAAAGACTGTAATAAAGTTTTGACTAGCAAAATGTTTTCTCCTCCTGGCAGCGGAACTTGCTATAATCATAGACTGACAAGAAATCCCTTGCAATTAGTTAGTGAAAAGATAAAAAGTCAGTTGTTGGCAAGGGGATCTAACTTTTTATGTCTGAACACCTTGACCAAAAATCACAAATTTGACTAGGAGATATTTGCATATTATGCGTAGCACAGTGAAGAAGTCGCGGAAGTAGTTAGTCTGCCCATTGACGACCAGTTTAAAAATTCTGGTCACTAGTGCAACTTTTTTAGACGCATTGGCAACCAGGAAGGCACAATTTCAGACATAGGCATACGTGCCAGGGGGACGGGGGTGGGGTGGGCCCTAGACCGAGTACTGCTCCCATGGCTGGCAGGTCCCCACAACCCAACCATGAGTGCCCACGCCAGGCATCTGTCACACTGCTAATTAGTGGGAATTGGGAGGGGAGGGGGGGGGAAGAAGACAGGCCGACGAAGCTGCACAATGAACACTGCCATGTGACTGAATGAACCCTTGTGAGCCTGTGAGGCCAGGACATTAAGACAGCTGAGTGCTAACTGCTGTTTCTTGTTAAATGTGCATTTAACTCAATTCCAATGACTACCAAAGAAATATTTTGCTGTTGTGGACAGTCCTGGAGCCAGCTAGTACTCAAATGCGCACCACTCATTCCAGAGTCTTAGTCTAACCGACTTTTAGGTAGCCAGACCTCTCACTTAATACATGTACATGCATCAGTTGCTTTGGAAACTGTTGTTTAGTGCTAGCCTTCAGCTCTAGACTATCCAGTACCTCCCTAGCCTATGAATACAGTTATAATATATCATTTAATCCACTCTTTGCAGTTAGAACTATGTATAAACTGAATTATCAAGCGGTATCTTTTACAACACAATTAAATATAATTAAGGTATACTAATGTAAAATCTACATAATAATTAATCTAAAAATCTGAAAGTTATAAAAGCATTAGCTCTCTTGGTTCTTGCCTCCTGGCAAACGGACTTTTCACTCCCAGATCTAAGATTATAAGAAACATTATAAACATTAGCCTGAGGGCGGAATTTCCATGTCGCAATAAACTTCCTACTTAATGTTTCTCGCCTGACTTCTAGGCTTGGGAGGCCAGATATGGCCAGGTCTTCCATATAACCAACACCCGGGAAAATTACCTTAAGGGCTCTCCTTTGTATAGATTCTAATTTGGATGACAAATATTCAGGGATGTCTTGCCAAACAGCCACAGCATATTCTAAAATAGATCTGACAGAACACTTATAAATATTTACAATATTGCTATTCGCGACGCCAGCTCTTTTAAACACTCTTAGGTTATATAAACGTTTGGCGGCCTTACAATAGATATGATCTATGTGGTCATTCCATTTAAGATCGTCTCTGATTTTAACACCAAGTAATTTAAAAGATGAAACACATTCGAGCTGGTGATTTCCAATACAAACAGGTGGAATAACAGTATTCGGGTACTCCATAAAATTTATCAGCATTTCTTTACACTTCTGAGGGTTTAACTTCATCTTATGGTCAATACAAAATGAATGCGTGTCCCTAACAGCCAAATCGAGAAGGCTTATTGAATTGCGAGGCAAGATTTCTACAACTGTGGTATCATCAACACATTTTGCTCTCACATTCCAATCCCTTAGGAGTCTATTTATCATGACTGAGAAAAGGGTGACACCCATCTTAGTCCCTTGGGGGATACCTCCATGGGTATACTTCCAATCCGATAAAACATTCCCGATACGCACGGCTTGAGTTCTGTTTGTTAAAAAAGATCTTATCCAACTAAAAAGTTCTGGGTCCACACCGGGCAGTGATAATTCGTCTATAAGGATCTGATGGTCGATCAAGTCAAAACCCTTAGAAAAGTCCGAGAAGAAGATTCTAACACAGTTATTTCCGAGGTCAAGAGCCTCGTGGATTGCTTGTAGGAGGTAAACCAGGGCATGGGTTGTTGAATGTCCTTTCCTAGCAAATTGTTTGGAGTCAATCTTATCTCCTATCTGAAGTAGAAGCCTCCTGTCCGTAAATCCCTCTTGGATCTTTGCAATACTATTAGTAAGGGAGATTGGACGGAGATCATTATCAATCTCTTGTGGCGGGGAAATCTTGGGTACTGGTGTTACAATCGACTGTTTAATGATCCTGGAACAAATGACTCCTGTAATGACTGATTATAAATTGCACAAATAACAGGTGCTAACTCAGGGGCGAACACTTTGAACCAGTTGTTTAATTGTTGGGACCAATGCTGGGGAGGGGTGCTCCCTACGGGGGTATATAAAAGGGTTCAGATAGGGATTTCACAAGTTGAAGTTTTCAAATGGGCAAAGAAATCTGGAACTTTCAAAGTGCTTTTCAAAATACAGACCTACATATACCAAACAGTCAATTCATTTAAGTATTTCAAGGGGTCATTCAAGTAAAAATTAAGAGAAGGCATGAAGTAAACCTTTTGTAGATATTCGAAAGGGGTACCATTTCCTATGAAAGTTATATGAAATGGGTTTGGACTGTGGGGCGGTCCCTACCTCATTGAAACAGACCTTTCTTTTACTTAGCAAAATTAAACTTCTTTTCTTGGTACTAATTATAAGTTATCCTATCATAGTCAACAATGCAAGCTTTCGGTGCCATCATGGTTCCTTTATCAAGTGGAAATATGATAGAACGAAATTAATTGACACCTGAATCTGGGTGGACAAAGTCGCGTTATCTCCGTAAGGGCGGGCGTTCAAAACCACAGTCTCGGTTCGGGCCTGGCACTGGATTTCAATGGCTTCACAAATCTGTCTGAAGTTGTCGTCTTCGCTTGCGATCATGACCGCATTTTCTGTTCCCAATTTGTGGCCTGTTTCTTTGAGATGTTCTCCGATAACAGACAGTGTAGCTTCAGTCGTGCTTCAGTTGTGTAAAATCTCGTTTCGCTGATGTAATCCTTCAACGGAGTTGGGAAACAACATCTTTACTCGTTTCTTTTTTGTTGCTGTTTTTCAGGGTTAAAGGGAGACCAGAAATTAGTATTGTGTCAGCAAGACCAATGGATTCCACAGGCGTGATACCTCCTCCGTCAGTTCCCATTCCACCTGAGATGCCTGAAGTTCCTCAAAAACCAGGCCGGAAACCAAAGAGCCGCGAGCCGCCACCGAGACCGAAGAGCCGTCCTGTGAGTGAACTTACCCTGGGAGCAGATGAACAAGATGTGGGGCTAGCGGCTGGGGAGGAAAAAAGAGGGGATAGAGAGGTGGAAGATGGCAGAAGTGAATCCAAGGTGCTGAAGGAGGGGGCTGTGTCAAGGCTCGAAGGACCAGTTGTTCCAGCACGAACAGTACCATTAGATAAACGTGGTGCTAGTGAGGTTTCTGGTGAGAAGAATGGCTTGAGTCCGGAAGATAAATCAGAATTGACTCGAAAAGCGGAACAGGAGATGGCGAATGAAGATCAGTCTGCGAGTAAGCCTGCTGTAAAGCCGACTGTCATCAGAGCAAAACCCAGAGAAAACAAACGAAATGAGACAACGCCCCCGGTTGAGGCTGAAGAAATGAAGGAAACAAAGCCAGACAGTAATGCTACTCCAGTTGAAGTTGCAGGTACAGGACGAAAGTCTAAGGTTAAACCCACAGTGATTGTCGCTGCTAAACCTCCGAAGAAAAAGGAACCAGAGATAGAGGAGATAAAAGGAGGAAACGATGAGGGAAAGAAACCAAGCTATGAGAAACCAAAATCTGTTGCAGCCAGTCAGGGAGGAAAGCCTCCTCCACCCGCCAAGAAACCCAAGCCGGCTGTCAAAGCGAAACCTGGCACTTTAGAAAGAACAAGTAAACCATCGCTAGAGGAAAACAAGCAAGATACTACAGCAGTTCCTAAACCAAAAATAAGACCGACTGTGATAATGGCAGCGAAACCTCCCAAGATAAGCGACACAGCAAAGCCTGACGAGGAGTCTTCCAAGAAGGAAGAAAATCAACCTCAAGTGAAACCAGCTGCAGCCGCGGCACCTGTTGGGACGGTACAAGGGGTGCATGACGAAGAAAAGACTACCGCTGCCCCAGCTGCAGAGAAACCGAAGCGTTTACCCACCATCATAAGAGCGGTACCCCGCCCCAACTTGCAGGACACTGGTGACGAACGAAAACCTCCCAAGAGGCCGCAGAGAGGACCAAGCATGAAGGGGCCTTCACGACGACCAGTGAGTGCTCCTGTTGAAGAGAATAAAGAGCAAGAAAAACTCGCAGACAAACCAAGCATGGAGGTCTCCGAACAGGAGAAATCTCTAAAACCGCCGAGACCAGCGAGTATACCTGGAGTTAAGGACAAGGAGATAATGGAAGGCGCAAAGAAATTAAACGAAGCAGGTTCCCCAGCGGAGGAGTCAACCGCTCTGAGCAGGAAAGGATCGAGGAAAAGACCTCCACCCCCCAGACTTCCCACGGTAGAGCCAGCCGGTGAGAAAGGAGACTTGAGCCCAGAGATGAACGATATTGCGCAAGACCCGGATAAGAAATCTAAAGGGAAAACCAGACCTCCTCCGCCCAACCCTTTCACGGTGGACATTGCCCTAGAAACAAACGAAAAAACGAAAGACTCGAGTGAGAAATCTAAAGGGAAGTCCAGGCCTCCTCCGCCCAACCCTTTCGCGGTGGACATTGCCCTAGAAACAAACGAAAAAATGAAAGACTCGGATGAGAAACCTAAAAGGAAGACCAGGCCGCCACCGCCCAATCCTTT
The DNA here is from genome assembly GCA_947652115.1 of Blastomussa wellsi. NCBI lineage: Eukaryota > Metazoa > Cnidaria > Anthozoa > Scleractinia > Plerogyridae > Blastomussa > Blastomussa wellsi. Next base: position 21,873,954 of record OX393568.1, on the reverse strand, counting down.
CACGGTGGACATTGCCCTAGAAACAAACGAAAAAATGAAAACCTCTGATGAGAAATCTAAAGGGAAGTCCAGACCGCCTCCGCCCAATCCTTTCACGGTAGAACCTGCCCCAGAAGCAAACGATAAAACGAAAGACTCGGATGAGAAATCTAAAGGGAAGACCAGGTCTCCGCCGCCCAGACCTCCCGCGGTGGAAAACGTCAGTGATAGATTGGACTCGACACTGGAAACACGTGATAAGGCCGTAACAGAAGACCAGGATGAAAAATCAAAAAGGACAAACAGACCACCCAGGCCGTCTTCTAGAGTATTAGATGGAAAACATTCCAAACAATCTCACAGAGAAACAGAGGAAAGTCACACGCAGGAGAAACCCAAACCGGTTAGACCTGATCCAGTAGTTCCCAACGAACCAAACGTCTCGAAAGAAACTGTGCATGTGACGGAGACGCGAACAGTGGCAGAATCATCAGCTGACGATCACGTGCAAGCAACGACACGCGCGCGTGATTCTACCCGAGGAGAAGGTCACTTAACTGCTGAAGCTCATGAACAGGAAAAGAACGAGAAGGCTTCATCAAAGGCCAAACCGAAACCTGCCCGACCTCCGTCAACATCTTCGACAAAGAGCAAGCCACATAGGTCGTCAGTGCCGGCGGTAAAGTAAGTGACATTTTTATAGAATCCGCATACATCATTGGTTACAGTTGGTCACAAGGTATATCTTATCACGTGATAACACATTCGTAGACCGGGAAAGCTAACATGCGTCGAGATCTAACCACATAGGGCTTGGGACTGTCGGAAATTTATAGACGAAAGTCTCCATGATAGCGCTATATTTTATTAGTAGAAAGTCAGCCGTGTTCTATTGGAAATCCGCAAATCTGATTGGTTCTCCCACTGTTTTCTATTCGCCGATAGAAAACAAGCGCGCTCGCGTAGCTCTTTTAGCGGGAGATTTTCTTGATTTTGGCTCAAAAGTACACAATATTGTAGGGTTTGGAGTGCAATCCTTTAGAGTTTCTACTGAAATAATGCGCCTCGTTAACTATTCGCTCGTAGAAAACTAGAGCTTGTAGTCTAATTGTTAATAAATGAAGATCTGTTATCAGTCATGGCTTCCGTTATCTTACATCGTACCGAATGTGTTTTCCTTTACAGGGCGACTAAGGAGCCAAAGGGAAAGAGCGCTCCAACACAAGTATCATCTGTGTGTGAGACATACATTGAGCCCTCGGCCATTGCTCTGTATGATTACGAGCCCACTGCGATAGATGATCTGTCATTTAATGTAAGTGGCGCTCATGACTGTTAAGCTTTCATACTTTGTTATCTGGGTGGGGACTAGAAGTGAGATGAGATCTTGTGGGTTCGGAGAGGGGGGAAGGAAAGTTCGGAACATCAGCTATAATTTAAGGTGATTCCTCAGAAATAGAAGTTATCCAAAAAAATTTTTGGAAACTTTCCCTGAATGTTCCCTTCCAAGCACTGTTTCGAAAAATACGATAAAAAGGTAGGTCACTGTGCTTCTAAAATCGCGCGTAAAATGATGCACAATAAAGATGCGCAATGCAATACTGAGGAACCACCTTAACAGATCCTCTCTTCCGAAGAGTGAGAAGTTCTGCCACCATGCGTGCGAGGTTGAAAATTTTGAATTTCTTCAGTATTTGTTGTCCACAGTGTACTTTATGTTTAGTATTTTGCCGTTTTTGTTCGCCAACAGGCAGGAGATGAAATAATGCTTGTGAAAAAAGTAGATGACGAGTGGTACATCGGTCGGCTTGGCGACCAGGAAGGAATGTTTCCGGTGAAGTTTGTGGAAATCATTGAGGATCTACCACAACAAACGGAGCCTGAAACTCGGGTATACCTGCTTCAGAATTGTCACTCTTCCCACCTCTAATAATCGAAGTTCGTTTTATTAGATTTTCTTCTGGGATCCCTTGCTGCGGGGTTTATATGTTCGTATGAATATTATCAAGGCGCATTTAAAAAAAATCATTTCGTGGAGTTTCCCAATGCCTGCTATCCTTGTTCCTTCTTTGTTTTCGATTAAATCTTGACTTTTCTACGCAGGAAAAAATGTAAAAAGAGCCCTACTGTATGTACATTGAAGTTTTGAAGGCAGTTTTTTTTCTGTGAACAGTCTGACGGTTTGAGGCGTGGGTACAGTCACTTAGCAATGCCCTCTTCCTGTTTTTTTTTTTACTTAGCGTGCTTAATTTATTTTTACGCAGTATTTCCACAATTCCACGTTGACATCGTACTCGGCATACGTGCCCGGAGCTTATCCTTTTACTTTACTTTTTATTATCCCGGTTTCTGTATAGGATGCCAGTCCACCTCAGGGTTACCCCCCCCCCCCCCACCCCAACCCAGCATTAAATTTCTCGGCACCAAATTATACACCTGGGGGAAGATAGGCACTATGAGAGTAAAGTGTCTTGCCCAAGAACACAATGTAGTGCCCCTGCCGCCCGATCCGAAATGCAGCGCACCAACCATTAGGCCACTGCGACTCCCACATCTTATGACGTGTTACGTTTGTTTGACTTTCTGTAGCCGGTTACAGCGCCTGAAAGTTCCCCATTTGCTGTGATGTCATTGTACGATTTCCATGGAAACCAGCAAGATGGCGAGTTAGTGTTTATGGCAGGAGAGATTATCAACGTGATCGAGAAGATCAACGATGATTGGCTAAAAGGCCAATACCGTGGACAGACTGGAACCTTTCCATGTAATTTCGTTGATATTAACACAGAACTTCTCGGTAAATTACCTCAAAGTGAACAAAGCGCGACAGTCCACAAAAGCGGCGAAGGAGAATCTGCTGATTTGGGGCTTGACTTGCACTGTAAGGCATTGTTCGATTACAACAGTGATGTCCCGGATGATCTCAGTTTTCACGCTGGTGATGTCATCAAAATCAAAAAGGAAGTAAGCGAAGAGTGGTTTGAAGGTGAACTTAATGGGCGAGTTGGAATGTTTCCGGCGGCTTATGTGGAAATTGTCAAAGATATGCCACAGGAAAAGATCCGACCAGGTAAAAAAAAAGTGAAGTCTGCATTCGAGCCTGAAGGTCGGGACACACTATGCGTCAAATCGCTGCGACACGTCGCCGCGACAGGTTGCTGCAACGAATCGCCTCGTGTGACATGTGAAAATTTTTGTCGCTGCGACGGAATTATGTCGCTGCGATCTGTCGCACGAATTCAAACCAGTTTGAATTCGTGTGGCAGATCGCAGCGACAAAGTAAGTGCAAGCAGCCTTGTCGCAGCGTGTGTACGGCTTCTGCGACAAATCGCTGCGACAAAATTTAAATCGACCAATAAGGGAGCGTCAATTTTTTCTAGTCCACATTTCCCCTCTTCCAAATTCGCTTGCGTGCACCAAACGTCCTGTCGCTGCAGCCGTGCAGACGAAGTGACTTGTCGCGGCGACGTGTCGCAGCGATTTTTCGCATAGTGTGTCCCGACCTTAAGTTGCTCATCAGGCCGGCGCTTATCTCCGGTTTTCGTAGCACGAAGCGACCAGGTAAAATACGCCAACTTTTGCAGACGTTGCTAAAGATAGCACGGTGATTGTAAATCTACAGAAAAATATAGCTGGACTTACTTCGGCGCGCGCGAACCGGACCCCGATCAAACCTAAGAAGGTAGGGTAGGTAGATATACTTTATTTAATTCAAAGAAACACGCTAGCTCCAACAACACGCAGCTGGTTTCCATGAGGGCGTGTTTGTACAGACATAAAAAGAGACTAAAACTAATAATATAAGATTAATAATATCGTAGGTCTAAGATCATAAAAATTCAACTACTGTAAACTAAGTACATATTATAAACTATATGGTGCGTCTAAAACTACAAATATTCAACTATAACACTAAACTAAGTACATATTATAAACCAAGTACAAAAAAGTACAAAATCAACACATGTGGCATGACATGACCCAATTACGTTTTGATACATTTGTTAAATGAATGTATCGATTCCGCTAGTTTTGCTTGATTTGGGAGTTGGTTCCAAAGCATTGCGCCGCTATATTTAAAACTTGGTAAACCTATCGAGCTGAAAAAGTTTTCACTATTGAAACGTGAATGCCTGTCTGTGCCTACGTAACGCAACATAAACGTAACGTAGCGTAACGTAACTCATATAATATGCTTTCTTTTTTCTTAGATAAGCCCGCAAAACGTCTCGTGGTTGAGTACGGTACCGCCTTGTATGACTTTACTGGCACGGCGGCTGACGAATTGTCGTTCAAGAAAGGAGACAAACTAGAAATCACAGAAAGAGTTGGCGACGACTGGCTGAGGGGGAAACATAGTGGACGGGAGGGAATGTTGCCTCGGGCTTTCGTTCAACTTTCGAAAGAGGAATCAGGTACGAAAATGAAATTTTGAGCCCTCAAATACCGCAATGGCGAATTTCAAAACAAACCGTTTTAGTAACGCAACACTTTTTTCCTTGAGCCCGCCCCTCATGAAAAAACCCGAGTGATAGAGAAATCGCAGTATTTAAAACTGAAGACTATAACAAAGATAACCATATTCAGCTTACTTTTTCAATTTCTTTAGAGCCTGGCGTCCAGTCTGTTAGAAAAAACAAAGAACAAACGCCTAAGGCCAAGGCTTTGTTTGACTTCGAAGGAGACTTCGGGGATGAGCTGTCTTTTAGGGTAAGTGCTTTGTGGCATTCCTTTTTTTTATCCGACTCCCCCCCCCCCCCCCCCCCCCTCGCCATGGATGTTGACCTCCGTAATAAAGCCGGTAGGAATTGTTTCAAAGGAACCGGTAAAATTTTGAACCCCTCGGAAAAAAACTTCAAAGAGCCCAAAGTTTGGAGCCACCTTAAGTTAAAGTTTCCATTTCATGAATCGAGTGACAATTTAGACGCTTTTCTAATTTGAACTTGCGCATGTATATTTCTTTTTCAGACTGGTGACATCATTTTGTTGCTTGAGCGTGTAAACGATGAGTGGTTCCAAGGTGAAATGAACAAGACAGTCGGCCGATTTCCTGCAGCATTTGTGGAAATTTTGACACCGCTACCTTAAAATACGTTTACTACGAAAGGCTCATTAACAAGCGGTTTCCAAGGTTACCTGTGTAGCTGTTGTGTGGCAAAATACCGAAGGCGAAGACGTGACGCCCTGAAACTGATGAATAAAGAAACAGCTAGACGGGTTGCTTCGAAGAAACTGTTGTGCACATAAATAGACCTGTCAGTGTGGCCACCTACACATCGGAAATTAGGCGATTGTATTGGAATCTGTTTCCACATGTTTCGACCAAAACATGATTTTCTTATGACACGCTTCAGGTAGATAGCAGAGAGTTCAGCAAAGTGTGTTTCAGTAATCTTCCAGATATTCTTTTAAAAAAATGTTGTTTCAGACCCCGTCCGCCATAAACTGAGTTAGCTATCGTGCGTTTTTTAAGAAGGAAACCAGTCATTATAAAATTTTATTCTGTTGCCGAACTTACCATACAAACAATGTCGGTAATTTACAATAAGGTGTTACCTCTGGCCATGTTTAAAAGGAACCTGACGGGAACCTTTCCGAACCGAACCGGACCGGATCGGCTTCTGTTGACATGTAATCGTTTGGAACCGATCCAGATGTCTACACAGGATCTTTCTATAATTGTTCGGATACGGATCCAAAACTGGATCTGCAAAACAGCAGGTCCAGTTTTGGATCCGTTCCAGAACGATTCCATTTCTTTGTAAATAGAAGTCCTCTCCGGTCCTAGTTTTCAGACCCGCTAATTTTCGTACTGGATCCATTTGGAAAAGTTCGGAACCTGCTCCGTGTAAACCTTGCCTCATTTTAACCTACCTAGCAATGCATTTGAGAGTTGTTTTTTATTGCAATTGTATATTAAATTTTTTTAATGGCGGAACATAGCCTTGTAAGGCTGAAAAGATTTATCAATATTTGAATTGTTTTTTTAGAAAGAGAGTATATGTAGCATATATGGAATTTAGGGTTACGAAATCAAGTTGAATGTGGTCAAGCGATACTTAACAAATTGTGGTGTATAATATTTCAAAACGAATCAGAAGGAATCAATGAATAAGAAAGATACGGCTTTATTGCCGGTCGCTTAAGAGAAATTGGATGTAATTATTTTCTCTGATCCCACAGGTTTTCTTCTGACATCTAAAGCGAAGTAAAGCCTCGCGGCAGTCGAAGGTAGCGAGAAAAGAAAACAAGCTTTTGTCGCTCCTCACTTCGCACTTCGCGGCTCTTTGATTACGAAAAATTAAAAGAGAGAACCGCTTGAACCAGGGTAGTAATTATTACGAGTGATGGAAAATGGAAATCTTAATTAAACTGGAATATTTTTGTAAGTTGTTGTCCTCTTTTGCACTTATTAACCATGACTTCTGATTTCTCTCGCCCTTTTTCCGGCCTGTTCAGGATGCTGCAGTAAAAAGGCTTTTACTAAAACCAGGAACACCGGAACACCACGACACCACGGAACACCAGAAATACCATAAAATGCCAATAAATTTCTGGTGTTCCGGTGTTCCGTGTTTTGTGGTGTTCCGGTGTTCCGGTGTTCCTGATTTTAGTACATGCCCAGAAAGAACGCTGAAAGCCGGGCTAGCAAAGGTGAAATAGCATGGGTGGACTGGGTTTCGCTGGAAAACCAAACACGTGAAACAGGCCTAGGCGTGAAGAAATGGTGGCGTTCGAGGGAAATATAGGACGTACGATGCACAAGGCATTTTTACTCTCCCTATAGCTTCCTGCGGAGGGGCAGTGGCCTAATGGTTAGTGCGCTGGACTCTGGATCGGACGGTCCGGGTTCGAGTCCTGGCCGGGCCACTGCGTTGTGTTCTTGGGCAAGACACTTTACTCTCACAGTGCCTCTCTTCACCCAGGTGTATAAATGGGTACCGGCGAATTTACTGCTGGGGGGTAACCCTGCGATGGACTAGCATCCCATCCAGGGGGGAGTAGAAATACTCTCTGTCGCTTCATGCTACAGAAACCGGGATAAGCTCCGGCCTGATGGGTCACTAGGCCCGACTGCAGACTTACCTTACCTTTACCTTATAGCTTCCTGCACACCCTCTCTTCTTCACTCGCTCTCTCCCAATAAATGCCCCTTAGCGCTTCTGTCAAGGAGGAAGGCATGGGTGTACAGGTGGGGGGCTGCAGCCCCCCCCCCCCCAAAAAAAAAAAAATAAACTGGGGAACTCAGATTTTTGGGCAAGGCAACTGTAGAGAATTTTTTGGGCAAATGATTCCGTCCCCCCCCCCCCCCCCCTTGGAAAAAATTGCCCGTACGTTTATGGAGAAAGCCTTGTGACTGCCTCAGTCTCGTACCTCGAGTCTTCGTTCCTTACTGCGCAGGCTTGAAGAAACGAGCGACTCTTGAAAGTTCTGTTACAGGATCGATTTTGATTGGTTTTGAAGACATAGAAAAGGCCGGAAGTAAAACACTATGTAGCTCGTTGGGTCAAGCTTTTGAAATGTAGGCATGCGCATTTCAACCGGAAGTCCGATATTTTCGAACTTTCCAGGATCGCTCGTTTCCCGACCGACCCTGGGTACGAGGGTGACTGCCTCTCAAACAGCATTTGAGTGCTTCTTTTCGTCATGGAACGTGTTATTGGTCATAATAAGCAGTAAGAATTCTATACACCGATCCGCCAATTAGTCACTTATCGGCGCCCCAGCCCAATTTATACATTTACTGGGAGAATTTTCGCGAGCCGTTATTAGTCAAAAGCTAAGCTTGGTAATAATGAACAATAATAACAACTTTATTTAAAGTGGTACTACGATGAAAAAATTGGCCTTGTTCTCTTTCGATTCTGATTTTATATTTGGCAAGAGAATGCACCATGCCAATTATTGCGCCTCACCTTTCAAAATAAGCCAGTTTTTTGAACGACGAATTCTTGTTTAAACTGTCTGTCAATGCAGTTGCATCGAGAGAGCTGGATCGAGTGAGAAAATGACGTAATATACATATATATGGTGTGGAGAACAGCAACTTGCTTCGAAAAGCTCGCGCTGCATACTAATCAGCTGCGTTCACACATTGCAAAAATAAACTAGTGAGTAGATAACGTCATTTTCCCTCTCGATTCAGCTTTCTTTATGCACTCGACTGTAACACCCTTCTGTAACAGACCCACTGAAACCCTACCCAGTGCATTATTTCCCCTGCCCAGCGGAAATTTGGTCTCCCCAGTGAATATTTTGATTTTACCCAGTGACTGTGCAGTGTTACCCTGCGTATTTTGTTTGCAAAAAATAATAATAATAATAATAAATAGCAAAATAAAACAGAAAAAGAGCGGATCCAGTGGAAAATGCTAATCCGGTGACTTTTTTCCCGAAAACCCAGTGAGGATGAAGATTCCATTGGCCGGGTCTGTAGCCAGCTGGAGGGGTGTACTGTACTGCACGCAAAGATCTGTTGCGTGACAGTGACTAAAATTGTCGGGCAAGTCTGGGTCCTAGTGGTATGAACATGAAGGATCATGGTCGTTGGAATCTGAAAGTGTGTCAGTTTATTGGTGGCTGTTGATTTGGAGGCGAAAAATGGCCTCAAAATTTGATAATTTCCAGCTCTCTTTGCTCAAGCAGTTCGTGGACTTGTGCAAAGAAAAGCCGGATCTGCTGCATGCTCCTCAGCTGAAGTTTTTTAAAGACTGGCTCGAGAGGTAAGCTTCATTCAGGTGTTTGCCCCACGTGGAAACATAACTTCATAAGCTTATTGAGTTAGGTTTCGATTTGTGTAGGTCTTAGCTTAGCTAAATTCAATCGTCTCGTTTAAAAATGCAGTATTTGTTTTGTTTGGATGATTTTTGTTAGCTGTTTATAAAATATTCCTGTTGCTGTAACTTGTTTCGTGCATGTACATGTAAGTGTATACGTACACGAAATCTCCTCGAGACGGAAGTAGAAAGAGCGAATAGTATTTTCCCTCATGGTCAATATCAACATTTTCTTGACTGTTCATCATATTTTGTATCATTATCATGGGAAGAAAGGCGTTCCTGTTGGGCTATAATGATTTCATGTTGCTACTGTAATTATTGTACAATTGTAATTATTTCATGTTGGTGAGATCAGATATTAAAGTGTAAAAATGTTTCAGTTTATATGTAACCTAGTAGCTGATCTAGAAAATCAGTTATCTCAATTGAAGAAAGACCAAAACTATGATAGAAAATTCAAACAAACTTATATCAGGGTTGTCCACAACTTTTGAAGTAGCTGGCAAAAATTGGAAGTAGCCCAATGGTGATAATCATTTTCATATATTTGTGCCAGAGTTCAGTGTTCTCCCAATTTTTCAACACAGCAGATAAAAGAACTTTTCAAACTGGTAAAGAAATTCCAGTGAATCACAGTGAATCAAGGCTGTTGTTTAAAGGGATATATTTGCTGTTGCTTACATGAAGTGATGTTTGTAAAATTGGTGGTTTCATTTTGCCTTAACCCCAAATTGCTGCAGTTCCTTTTCTTCTGGCTTCAAGAACTCTGTATTTACAATGGTGTGGGGGACTATAATTCTCAAACTTTCAATAAGAAGAATTTTGCAAGGAAAGCAGCCTTTTCCTTCACTACATGTGAGCTACGTTCACTTAAACAAACTACTGCTAGTCTGCCTGTTTTTGAAAACTGAGAAATACACATGTATTTCTTGCTTCTAAAATTATTTTTACTTCTTTTCCTTTGTGACTTTTTTCATTTTCAATGGACAGAGGTGATAAAATGATATAGGAAAGCAGCGATTATTGCTGCTCCTTTATTGCAGAAGCCTGGCAATAAAAGATGTACTCTTAGGAGAAAGCCCACTAAACACAATAAAGCCTGCTCTTTCTTCAAAAGGGATTAGCACTGTGATCTATTTTGAAGATGAAAGAAAATAAAGAATTTGAAATACTGGCACAAAGTCGAAAATGAATGTTGCATTTTTCTGTCAATTCACTGTTATTTTTTCATTTTTTTCTTTCAACTACATTGGTGGAACATGTGGCATTACCATTGGCGTACCTACACCTTCGTACTTGGAGGGGGGGTGGGGTAGCTGTGACCTCCCTGCTCGACGAAATTACACAATGTCCAAATGTGTTAGCATTAAACCGGTATACAACCACCCAAACATTGCAACTGCTGTTGCCCAAAGCCTGAGCATTTTACCCCAAAAATGTCAAACATTTTCGAAATTGGGGGGTTGCAGCCCCACCCCCCCTCCCCCACCGGTATGTACACCTATACTCTTAAACTATCGAGTTTTCTGCTGAGTTTTCAAGATACATGTATCTTCCTTATCATGATACATGTATCGTCCTTATCATTTTCAACACTGATTATTGTATTTGAATAAAAAATCACAAATTAAAGTAGCCAGCACAAACGACCCAAGTAGCTGGTTAATTCTGCCGGCTGCTCTCCGTCAGGGACAATTCCTGTATATAACTTGATTCTCAGCTTTTTCATTAATTTATTATCCAAATGAATTGTTTGTTATTTTTGGTGGTGATCACAGTTCATGCTTTAAGGACCTTCTATTGCCATCTAGAAGGTAGCCCTTTCGCCAATAGAATATTGATCTCACCATGACTTATGTTTAAGCATTGGGGCTAACATCCCTCCAGAACCAGAGAAACCAGAAGAACCAGAACCTACTCCAAAACCAAGTGAAAAACCACCAACAACAGAAAATGAAGAACCAATGTCCGAACCCTCACCAGAAGAGGTACAATTATGTAGATTGATAAATAAAAATTGTAAACTGGTTTTTCTTTATTTAAGAATACTGGCAGACCCAAGGTAACACTATTCAAGGGAAGGGGGTTATCAAATGCATGTTAGGGCAGGGTTGTCAGTAGGTTTTTGAGTAGCAGGTTCCATCCAAAAAGTAGGTGTCTATTTCCATTTTATTTCTCCAATATCACACTCAGAACTGACCTACTGACATTCGGAATAGCAGGTGAAATGCGCCGGTTGCCGGCTTATTTTGACAACCCTGCTAGGGAACCTGCAGTGATGCCTTAACTCCAGTACGAGTCTCAGTGGGGGTTAACTGTTTTGTTGGCCATAAAAAGGTAAAAAAATTAGCGATGAAAGATGAAAAAAAAACCATTAGTCATTATCGATGTTAACTGTTAGCCGTTAATGGATAAAAATATCAATCATTAGCCATAAAGTAGCCAAACTGTTAACCATTAGCCGTAAAAGCCACTACCCCATTGAGACCCTCCAGTAGCTCTCGCCTTTACTGCACATACATGTATATTTGTGGCTCCTGCTTGTTTCGTCTTTATTTTACTGTGTTGCGCATTTTTTCAGTTCTGCTTTTCACCATCACACAAATACTGTACATTTTGCTGATTCCAAACCTTTGCTATGCTGATCTCTCTTTTTCTCTCAGATTATTTCCGATCCCCATGTCCCCTTCAACTTTTATTAGTCATTATTTGGGTCTTCTATGGGCATTTCTGCATACATATAAGAAGGGTTCCTCTTCAAGATGGACAATTTGTGTTGGTCTCTGTGCACCTTTTCAGTAATTTGAATGTGTCATCTCTCTATAAACTGGGTATTTAACTCACTAAGACAGACAGTTAGTGCCGCTCCTGTTAATGTCCATCTAAGGGAGAGTTCACTGTATATTTTTTTATAATTAGTTATTAGCACCATATTAGTCATTCAATCCATGTTTGTCGAGATCGTGAGTAAAAATATATGGGTTATTGTCCAAGCTTGTTCGGTCAAGATATTGGCTGGATATTGGCCAAGTTCTTTTTTGCATGTTTATGGCTCTAGGCCAATATCCAGCCATCTTGACCATCTTGCACCTGCTGTTAATTTTTTTACAATGCATTTTATGTTGTATCTATTACTAACAGTTTGATAACAACAGCACTTTCACATTTCCTTGTGTTTGTTTAATAAATAACAATGACTGCTTTGTGCTGTACATGTGCCTATAGTAGACACACATTTTTGGCTAGTGAATCCTGACCATATACTAGCCATTTGACTATTAACTTCCTAAGTTAAGTTCGAGCCCTGTAAACACCAAAAAATGATCTTTGTACATGTACTTGCGGGACAAAGTGCGTATTCTCGAGCAGGCAAAATAACTCCATCTTGACCGCTTGGGTAGCCAATCTCAGAGCAGAATTTGGTTCATCTTGCCCACTCGCAGAGCTAGTGATACAATAAATAAAGTACTTATTGTAAATTTTTCCTATCTACATGGTTCTTGTCAGCAGCCAGAAGCAGAGGAACTCATGGACAGTGAAAGTGAAGAGAGTGATGTTGGTCAGTACATTGCATTGATATAATTTTCTGCAATTGCAGTCAGTGTTAATGTAAACTTTCCATTTATTTTTCAATTTTCTGAACAGAGATTGACCGGGAAGGATGTATTGAACCAGACAATGATGAACCTCTGCAAATGGCAGATGCAAGCATTGAGGTTGTGAAAAAATTGCATTAATGACATGTACCATACATCTCCCAAGGCCATCTCTCTTGTGCACAACAACTGTTTTATACCACATAATCCACTCCCAATTGCGGGTTAGCCCCAGGGGGACTTCCCTATGAAAATGACGGGGGTGCTCGCCATACCTTTTAGGGGGCAAAAATTGATGGATTGGTACCGCTTAGGGTACTTTCAGATAAAATTTCTCCCAAGTTGCCTTGCCAAATTTCTCTTGCAGACCAAAAACTCTGAGTTGCAAAAAAATTTGGCGGAAGGGGAGAGGGCTGCAGCCCCCCCCCCCCCCCAGTCCCCCAGCCCATATGCCTATGAATATAATAAAACAAAATAATATTATTATTATGATATTTCTCACTATAAGATGTTGTTTCCTCATACAAGTAGGTATGCTTTGTTACCTATCAGCTGTTGAGCTTTTTTACGATAGGTATCCATGCTTCAGGAATTTAAATTTGACTACATGTATCTCTGTTGATGTTATCATGTTGTTGTGTTGTCTTTTAGGTTACCGATGAAATGAGGGAGGAATCATCCGACAAGAGAAGTCAGGCCACGATGGCTATGAATGAAGGTTAGCAATTATTATTAATAATAATTTGTGTTCAAAGCATTTTTTAACAGCACCGATTATTTAAGTCTGCATGTTCTCATTTGCATCCAATTGCAACAAGACTTTTGAAAAGCAATGTTAATTATTTTGTATTTTACCGAAGTTGCTTCTTTTTTTGAAAAGGAAACTATGAAGAGGCAATTAAGCTCTTTACAGAAGCCATCTTGAAAAATCCGTCTGCCAACATGTATGCTAAACGTGCAAGGTATTTAATAAAGTTTTATCATCTTTTATAATATAGATAGGACTCTGTGCACGCTCTGATTGGTCAAAAACCCATGTTTATCAGAGTATAAAACATAGAAAAAGTGTGTTTTATTGTTTTTCGTCAGCTTTACTCTTGTGAAAATTTGCAAGGGATGGTGGCGAACATTTTCTATAAAGAAATTCCGGACAAAATTCTGAGTCAAGCTGCAGAGATTGTCGAAGAAGCTTCTAAGTTCGAGATGAAAGTAGAAGAAGTGAATTTAAAATGCTTCAGTTTATCGATCATACGTGTTTTGCTGTTTTTACTCGCGGCGTATAAAATCTATATCATAAATCAAATGAAGAAGCCTAAGCCATGTATTATAATGTCATAAAACACTCCGGACATTTCAGAACACTCGAAAAATGAAGAAAACACTTGCCTGTGGCTCGTGTTTTCTACATTTCCCTCGTGTTCTCAAATGCCCGTCGTGTTTTATGACAGTATAATACATGGCTTAGGCTTCTTTATTTGTTAAATAAAAAATTGTTATTTGAAGGGATTCTGATCATTCTTCTGCCTTCTTCCTTCACTAATGATGGTATTATCTTTTGGCTTTCTTGTCAGCTGTTTGATTCGAATGCAGAAACCAAATGCTGCTATAAGGGACTGTGACAAGGCTATAAAGATCAATCCAGACTCTGCCCAGCCCTACAAGTGGAGAGGTCGAGCACACAGGTTGATATCAAGTTAAATTCTGATTTTTGTCTCTAAGATTACAGCAGAATCAGTGTGCCAGGGAATTTGTTTGACCTAAGTGGATGTTGTTGTTGGTCATTCCTTTTGTTTAAAAAATCTTCATAATTTGATGTGTGCTGTGATTGGTTAGAGTAACTTAAATATTCAAGGAAATATGAAAGGGAGGTGCTGTGGCTTAATGGTTAGTGCACTGGACTCTGTTTGAAACGGTTAAGATTCGAGCCGTGGCCAGAGCACTGTGCTGTTTTCAACACTGCAGCAAAATGTCTGTGCATGCGTTTAGTTCAGGCATTTCCGGTTTTACAAGATGGCAGTTAAAACTGTATTTCTACGTGAATCATCCACTCCAGATGCCATTAAGAAGGGCCACAATGGGAAAAGTTACAGACGCACGGTCCACAACTGCACGAAAAAAATATGACCATCATGACAACTAAATGCAGTTTTGTCGAGTAAGCACCGCAAACTTCAAACATGTTTTTCTCTTTTGGTGCAAGCACCAAAGCGCTTGGTGCAAAAAGTTGACAGCAAGTGCTGGACAATGTCTTTCTAATGATACCAATTTTTCCTCTAACTTATTTTCTCAATCTCTTCACTTTTGTTTTTAAACTTCACGGGTGAAACTTTTTTTAGCTCATCCTCGGTGTAAATACCTGTGAAACTCACCAGTGATGTAAAACAAAGAATGAACAAGAGAACAAAGAACCTCCAAACAATATAGAACTGAAGAACAATAGCTCAACAACAAAGAAAAAAGTCACAGGTTTTCACACCGAGGTAAACCCCTTTTTTCCTTTTTCGTGACATTTTCTTTACATCACTGGAAAGAAAAACATTACCGGAAGCCTGAACTTAAAGCATGTGTATTGCGTTTTTCCGCAGTGTTGTTGTTTTCTTGGGCAAGACACTGTACAAGTTCTCGTACTCCTTCTCTCTACCCAATTGTATAAGTGAGAAACAGTGAAATAATGCCGAGGGGGTAACTCTGCTCTGGACTAGAATTCCATCCATGGGGTAGAGATATTCCCCCACTAGGGTTGCTTCATACTAAGTAAGCCATGATAATCTGAGTCGGCCTGGTGGGCCACTAGGCTTGTACCTTTTTTATGCAAGCCACTGTCTGTATTAGAAGAACAGTTATGTACCTTGGCACAAAATGTATGAGCAATGAAAATGGGTCTTGTATGATGAACTGGTTATGTTGTTCGTGAGACCTTGGTGGATGAAACACTATAGTCTGTGATCAGTTACTGCAGGGACCCCAAAATTGTTACAATTTTTCATTACTTCACATTCTTTTGCATGGTCCAGAAGCTGAGGCTGGCTTCCATTTGGCTTCTTATTGGATTAGATCTGCACAAAAGATTGTGAATTATTTAATTAAAAGTGGGCACACTTTGTGGGCTTCTTGTTGTAAATGAAAGCTGGCGAGCAGATAGCTTCACTTATTAGAGTTAACAAATGAATGCAGTAAATTACGAGTACTAAATGTCCCTGGACAAAATGCTGATGTGTGGCAATGCAAATGAAAGCTATTGAGCAATGCTTTCATGTTATTGTAAGTTTTAATATTATGCAAGCTGAAATTTCAGACTTTTTAGTTTTTGAACTTAGAATAAAAATGTTTATTTTTGTTCATAAATTTGTAGCTTTATTCTTGGTTATCTATTTGATTGCCCTTGAAGGCTTTTAGGTCATTGGTCAATGTCAGCCAATGATCTCAGTATGGCTTGCAAACTGGACTATGATGACCAAGCTAATGAGTGGCTCAAGGAAGTAAAGCCGAAGGTAAAGCCCTTAAAGGCCATAGTCAGCCTCCACCATTTTCGATGGCATCGAAATTATGGAAATTGTATGGTCAGGGTTCGTACAGGTCATGGAAAACCTGGAAAGTCATGGAATTTTAGAATTTCATTTTCCAGGCCTGGAAAGTCATGGAATCTGAGTATGGATCATGGAAAGTCATGGAAAATTATGTTTATAAAAAAGTACAAAATCAGTTCGGTTTTTTCGTGAAAAAATAGTAAAAACGTACCCAAAATTAAAGATGATTTCCTAGAAAATTCTCAAATTTAGGTCATGGAAAACTTGGACAAGTCATGGAAATGGTCATGGAAAGTCATGGAATTTCTAAAGCTCAAAAGAGTACGAACCCTGATGGTGAAGCGGAATTGTATTGTATTGCTGTAGGTTTTGTTACTGGAAGTGTTTAAATTACCTTTAACAAGTTTCTAAGGGATTTCTTTCATTTTGACACGATCCACGTAAAATAGAATGCTTAAATTTTTGCATGTAAACAATAACAAAGATGTGGCTGACTAGGGCCCTTTAATTTCCCAAGAGTGTTTCAAATTACACAGGACCGAAAATAAAAGTCAGTTATCAGACATTGGCCGACCTGAAAATTTTATCATGTGCAATAAAAAAACTTACAGTATTCATACATGTATTTATTATTAATGTGCTTACATGTATTTATTATTAATGTGCTTACATGTATAAGGGGCACCTAACTACCATTTATTTATTTAGATTGCATACTGTACCAAAAATTGAAAAATTAATGTATTAATATTTCCAAGGTAAAAATAAATTTGTACTCTGCTATTAAGAATAATAGAAAAGATGGCAAAGCCAATGTTGTTTAAAAATGTTGATAAGCTTGAACATAGATAACAATATTCAATAGAACAATAGAAAGACAACAGTCCCTTGCCCAGGTTTTTGAGCTAATAGTTGCTGTGGAAAATTTATGTTCTAAAACATAAGTGCATAAGCCCTTGAAAATAGTTCTAGGGATAACACATTAAACTTCTCAAGGTGGTGATCACTCCATTAGTCCCTCAACAGAATACTGCATCAGGGGTTTCATTTAGTTTATGTGCAGGAGGTCAGTAGGGTTTTTCTGTCAGGCATTTTTAGTTTTTTTGTAAACGAAAGTAAGAAGAGAAGATGAAAACAGCCGGGCAAAGTCATGGCTAAGTCTTGTTCATAGCCAGACAATTTGCCCAGTTTAATGATCCCCCTGCCATTGTATTGGTTTGCATGGCAAGGAATAGTACAGTAGCACAGTCATTCAAATTCATTTATAGATTTCCAAACTTGAACTTGCTAGTTGTACCAACAACCAGGGTTGTCAATAAGATTTGAAGTATGCGGAGATATTTTGAAAGTAGATGGCACTGGGGGCCCTTTTGTTAAGCGTTTTTGTAATGACCGCTTTTTTTCCCGCTTATCTCTGCCAAATTGCAGCTGGCGAAAATCCAGCCAAAATGTTTAAGTAGCTGACGATATTGCCGGCTGCCGGCGCGTATTGACAACTCTGAACAACAAGTAGTTTTTCTGAAATGCATTTTGCTTGTTGCATTTGTTAGGCACAACTCCTTGCTGAGCACCAGAGGAAATATGAAAGAAAACGAGAAGAGAAAGCTGAAAAGGAAAAAATGGACAGAATGTAAGTATTGTCTAAAAAGTTTCTTAAAGAGAAACTTTCATCAGAGTTTCAGTGGAAATTAAAGTAAAAATCTGAAAACATAGTTTTGACAGAAACCTAAATATACATTGTAATGGGTCACTTTTGTTAATAATTACTCTTGTTGGTTTACTAAAGCTATCAAAGGAGTGTTATTGCGAGTTGTACATAGAAGCCTTGATCTTTTGTGAAAAAGTCTGGCAAATGTTTCTAAATTATGCTGTTGTTTCTTGGAAAAATTACTAGACAAATGCCCATCACTATTGTTCCCCTGTTTGAGAAGAGCTCCCCGAAAAACATGTTGGCCATCTGTCAGTCAACTGTTGGCTGTTGTCGGCTGACAATTGGCTGACTGTTGGCCAGTTGGCTGACAGGGTTTGGTCTAAATTCGGACCACCAGTCGGCCGACAGACGACAGACAGTTGGCCGACAGTTGTGTCTGTAAAAATAATCAATTATATTAATGTTTCACTCTAATAAGACAACATTATTACTTAACTAATACCACTGCTGTTCTTTTCTTTCATTCCTTTAAGAAAACAAAAACAAGAAGCTCAAGAAAAAGCAAAAAAAGTAAGTTAGTATGGTAAGATTTAGTATGGACAGTTTTCAAACATCTCACAGCAAAGCGATGTGGTAATTCTGACTAGTAATTTCCTTCCCTGAGTTGAGTGCAAAATGATTTTCTGAGATATAGTGCCATGAAGTTTGTGAAATGTTTACAAATTATCAGCCTGAGTCACAGATGTGTGGATTGTGACTTTCTGCTCTAGATTTGCTGTTCAAAAATTCCTACTCCTTTGGGTGAGATGCTAGTCAATGACTGGTTACTCCCCAGCATTCTGTCGAGTTGCTGCCCAACAATTCATCAATATTAATATTCCTGAATATTTGGGTGGAAATATTCCTGGGTGGAATGCAGGGTTGTCAAAATAAGCCGGCAACCGGCGCATTTCACCTGCTATTCCGAATACTGTGCCGGCTACTTCGAATGTTAGTACGTCAGTTCTAAGCATGATATTGGAGAAATAAAATGGAAATAGCCACCTACTTTTTGGATGGAACCTGCTACTCAAAAACCTACTGACAACCCTGGGAATGACAAGCTGCGGGTAGAAAAGTGTCTTGCCCAAGGTACATGCAACGCAATGACCTTGACCATGGCTTCAAGACTTGAAGCTGTGCTGTTTAATCTGGAGTTCAGCTCACTAGCTCACCACTCCTCCCAACGACGAGCATTGGAAAATATCCTAAACTTTTTGTGAATGTCCTGCCAGATGTGGGAGGCATGGTAGCCTAATGGATAGTGCCCTGGCCGGGTCACTGCGCTGTGTTCTTGGGCAAGACACTTTGCCCTCACAGTGCCTCTCTTCACCCAGGTGCATAATTGGGTTCTGGCAGAATAATGCTGGGTGGTAACCCTGCGATGGACTAGCATCCCATCCAGGGGGGAGTAGAAATACCCTCTGTCGCTTCATGCTAAGGAAACCAGGATAAGCTCCGGCCTGATGGGCCACTAGGCTTGTATGCAGACTTTATGTTTATATTTATTTGCAACAATTATTTCTTTCCTCTGATTAAGTAGCTTGACTGAAAAGTAGCTATGACGACTCTGAACAGACATCAGCATTTAAATTACATTTTTACATTTTTATCAACTTTGCAGGAAGAAGAGGAGAGAAAAAAGCGACAGGCTGGAGAGACGCCTGGAGGCTTCCCTGGGGGCTTTCGTGGACCAGGGGGATTCCCTGGGGGTCCTGGGGGATTCCCTGGGGGTGCTGGAGGATTCCCTGGGGGTGCTGGAGGATTCCCTGGGGGTGCTGGAGGATTCCCTGGTGCAGGAGGATTCACAGGAGCAGCAACAGGAGGTATTTGACAGCCATTGTCAAGTTTCTTTTGTATGTACCTTCATATTACTAAAACAGTTTTGTGTACATATGTGTAACAGCTTTACTTGATTAGCAGAACTGAATTAAGTTTGTTCAACAGTTTTCATAGCCTCCCGGTAGTATCATTATTAGTACTATTATTAAAATGTTGCGGATGGCTAATTGATATAATGATGACCTGTATTGCTGGCAGTTCCCTTTGCACAATTATGAAAGCTCCAAAATAGGTAACTTTGTAGTTTTCAAATTGGTTTCCTTTTCCAAGATGGCTACCATCTTAATATTCTTTTGTTGGTATTCAAATTAGCCCTTCTTGCCTCGTTTTTAAGCTCAAAAATCAAAAGAATATTTTATCTTGAACGAGACAACAAGGGCTAATTTGTATGTGCATAAATCAGCGGCCATTTTGGAATAAGGTGTATTGCTGGCACAAAAAAAATGATGCAATCATGTTTTTGTAAATGAGATCAATTATTGCAAAAGACATTTGGTGATCCATGTCTCAGTGTGCACGTGATAGAGGGTCCCCAATAGGTTTTTCGGGATGCGGGATTTGGCTTATTTTAATGCCGGGATCCGGGATTTGGGAGTGAAAAGGCGGCGAGATTCGGGATTGAAATCGTGAGCGGGACACGGGAATTGGCAATTTTACGGGTCGGGATACGGGAAATCATGGTTACAAGAACCGAGATCCGAGAAGGACGGTGACAAAAATTAACAATAAAATCATGTTGTGCCGATTTTTTGATCATCCCAAAAGTTACGCAAACAGGAGTTGGTCTTGTTTCCACGTGCCAGTCATGCGCCTTGTTGCTCTATTGTGACCCCTATGGTGATATTTGGCAATTTTTTGACCTTGACTGTAACAGGATCCTCATGTGATCCTGTAACACAAAGAAGTCTTTGAAACCTTTCATTCTTGATTGACCGACACACGCGACACTCGAGACATATGCGATCATTTGTAAGAGCATTGACCTTTAGGAGTTATAGGTTATAATGTCAAGCGATTTGGAGGATAGTGTGGATAGGATATGGTGTGTGGCCCTTTTTTATTGAAAGGGGAAAAGCGGAAATTCATATTTGCGGAAAGAGAAATTCCGTGCTGAACTTCCACGGAAGGCTAAAACTTTAAAGGCTGTCAAGGAAACAGTGTGGTGAGTTCTATTTCTTGTTGTTACTATTTAAAAACCTTGTAATCCTGGACAATCTGGCTTCATTTTTTTGCAACAATCGACGATCCTCAATTTGTATCAGAGAAGAAGTTGACAATTTACCAAAAACCCTCAACGGTCCCCAGGGTAATGTGGCATCCAAGACTGTTACATCAGTTGAAATGTTGAAATGTGGCCTCGAAAAGCTTCAGCAGGTCTCAGAGACTCACGGATACGATGCCCTGAATCTGTTAAGCTGTATGACACTTGACGTTGAGAATATTCACTCCATCGTTCATCACAAGGATCCATTATGTACAGTGTTAGATTATGCCAGAAATTTCGGAAATGCAGCTAAAGAAGGCCTTAAAAGAAGCACCCACTGGTCGGCGCATTATTTTACAAACCGTAAGTCTTGGTATCCTGTGCCAGAACGTGCGATTAACCTGTCGGCCATACCAGTCCTTCCACCTTTACCGGCTGTACCAATGACACCACAACGCATACAGGCCATGAGGGACTGGGCGCAAACGTTTGGTGCAGCGGTGCGTCAGCGATCTCTCCGACAGGAAACCACGATGGCAACAGCCGGAACTCTACCTTCCTACCTCTATCAGAAGAAGATTCAACCGGGTGAATGGGTTTGCCTTGATCAATCCACCTTCCAAGAACAACAGAGAAACGGAGAGCAAGAAGATGACAGCGAAGACGGGATTTTGGAGTACGATTCGCCGAGCAGTGGAGAAGAATCGGGAGATGAATCATTTTCCAACAACGACAACGAGGCCAACGATGATACTGGTGCAATTCCAAGTTTGGAACACGAGGCCGACTTTCTTCTCGGAAGGGTTTCTCGGTTTGGAAGACGTATTCGCTTTAATAGCAGAATATTCTTTTGAGAGTTTGACTTACCTATTCAGTTATTGTTACCTTAGGTATTTGAAAAAATGGGAATGCGGTAAAGGGAAAACAATAAACTGTGACCCTGACGGGTGCACACGTGGGGGGGGCTACAGAGGCTATCCATATTGGAACCAAAGACTTCATCCCAAAAATTAACGTCAATAGGAACAATGGAATCGAAATTCTCGAAACAGCCGATATATAGGACAATGCGGACAATGCGGTCTATAAGAGAACAACGTCTAAATACCAGAATAATAAAAATGATCGAAATGTCCCAAAAGTAGCGACCAAACGTGCTTCAGATAACGATACGTACAGATACCTGACCTTAGAACTGTCATGGCTTTCCGTGGCCTGACGAAGACTATAACAGTATTGCAGTCAAAACATCGCCAGCTACACCTCAAAGTAACTCTATCGTGCGAAAAACAAATAATAAAGTTCATCTTTTTGATGGCATTGCAAACCCCATGATGCGTTTCTCGGCCTGCCATGATTCCTGACAAATAAGCAGAGAGAAAGCGTATTCTCTATGAGCAAACACTTGGAGACCTGTGCAGGGAGTGAGCGTGTACCCACTGAAAATGCCCTCTCCATTGAGGTAAGGAATACGGTATATAAACAAATATGGTCGGGATCGGGATTACTCGAAAAAAGTGTCCGGGATTACGGGATTGGGCGGAAATTTTGGTCGGGATAGCGGGATTGAAGAACCCTATTGGGGACCCTCGTGATAATCACACGGCAAATTTTGCGCAGTAAGGATGCGCGATGCAAATTAGGGGTTTACCTTAAATAAAACTTTTCTATTAAACTTTTATTCAGGTTTCATCTCGCAAATGCTAGCAACACGGGCGTCGTGTGTGGTTAGCTTCGTTCGCATGGGGTTTTTTACCACGTAAAACAACCAACTCACGTCTTGAAAAAAAAAGTTGATCATGTGGTACAGCCAAACACACCACGTGATTCACTTTCAATCAGCGGGGG
This sequence comes from Blastomussa wellsi, assembly GCA_947652115.1. Taxonomy (NCBI): domain Eukaryota; kingdom Metazoa; phylum Cnidaria; class Anthozoa; order Scleractinia; family Plerogyridae; genus Blastomussa; species Blastomussa wellsi. The sequence goes on along the minus strand of OX393568.1, from coordinate 21,851,487 downwards.
CAGGGTGAAAATAGTCGAGTCCCTGGTCCTCTCTTTGTCCCAACACTACGCTGTAGGCCGAGAGCGTAGAATTGCGTGACAAAATTGACTAGGTAAAAAAATGCCGTCTCATTTTAATGAGCCTGGGTTTACTGGGAAGATAATATCAAAATCACTAGAGTGGTAAAATGCAGTCGCTCAATTTCGTCTCTCACTGCGCCGCACGTTTCCGTTTCAAAAACGGTCGATGCCATTTTTTCGACACTTAGAATTTTTTTTGGGCTATCATCGAATTTTTTTACCCACCAAAAAAGAAAAATTGTTAGTCAATGACAAGAATCGAACCCTGAACCTCTGACAAGCCAACATCCCTATTTCACCAGTACACTACCACTACACTACCAGGCCAATCCGCCAAATCCCCACAAAATTTCGTTATAAAACAAGACTTTCTTAGTATATATATTTTACTTATAGTATTGCCCCACCCAACAAATAAAGCTAACCGCAAGCACACCAGTGTGAAATTGAACAATTAAGCATTTGGTAAGTGTGTATTAGTCTATCACCAGTTTCGACCTAGTCCAGGCCTAAACTAGAGCGGATATAGCATCGTCGCTTGGTTACCAATTATGGCATCGACCGTTAAAAAATGGCACCGACCGTTAAAAAATGGCACCGACCGTTTACGAAACGGAAATTAGCCACTGCGCCAATCTCGATCACGTGAGTTAAAAAATTTTATCACGTGGACACTTTATTTATCAAAAAGCAAACAGAAAGCTTCGTGACTTTCGGATACTCTTTGCTGAAAAACAGTATGAAATCCATTAAAATAAAACAACACCTGCCTTTCTTTCATCCTGAATACATCCCGTGAGTTTTCCGACTCTGTTTGCTTGATAGCGTCATTATTGTTGTGACAAATTCTGGAAAAACGATGTTCACATGACCATGAAGCGACCGTTAAAATCACATCATCGCTGACAGGACGCTCGCAAACACAAAACCACGTGACAATTTTTTCAGATCACGTGTTAAGAATCGAACTGCTTCGAATTCAAATTTCTAACCGCAGTTTTACCACCCTAGTGATTTTGATAGTAGCATATGATCAACAAATAGGGCCAAGGGCTGATATCCATAGTATACATTGGCCTGTCTTATCGTTATAAAATAGCGAAAGTTAATTTTTGTTACTGTAGGTGGCCAAACACCAAACTTAAACGATCTCCTCAGCGATCCGGAGCTATTGGCCGCATTTCAGGTTGGTGTGTACCCTTGTTAGTTATTTAGAGGCCTTACTCTAAAATAGTAAATCGCCTATAAACGTATTCTCGGTCGCACTCGTACTTCGTGTCGGCTGTGAGTTATAGTTTAAATTTTATTTTTTTTTTTGAAAACTTTCCCTTCTACTACAAATTAAAACCGCCACTTACTATACAGCGGAATCCCGCCTTTTTGGACCTCCACAAAAATAAATGTAAAATTAAAAATTGGGTCAAAAAATTGGATAGTTTGAGAAATCGGAGGAGAAGAGGAACTTTAAAAAGGTTCGAAAAATCGGGATTCCACTGTATTTAATAAGCTGTTGTTGTTATTGTTGCTGTTGTTTTTGTTGTTGGCTGTTGCTGTCGTTGTTGTTGTTGTTGTTGTTGGTGGTGGTGTTGCTGTTGATTGTTGCTGGTGTCGTTGCTGTCGTTGTTGCTGCTGTTGCCGTTCTTGTTGTTGTTGCTGTTGCTGTTGATTGTTGCTGGTGTCGTTGTCGTCGTTGTTGCTGCTGTTGCCGTTCTTGTTGTTGTTGTTGTTGCTGTTGATTGTTGCTGGTGTCGCTTGAAAACTTTCCCTTCTACTACAAATTAAAACCGCCACTTACTATACAGCGGAATCCCGCCTTTTTGGACCTCCACAAAAATAAATGTAAAATTAAAAATTGGGTCAAAAAATTGGATAGTTTGAGAAATCGGAGGAGAAGAGGAACTTTAAAAAGGTTCGAAAAATCGGGATTCCACTGTATTTAATAAGCTGTTGTTGTTATTGTTGCTGTTGTTTTTGTTGTTGGCTGTTGCTGTCGTTGTTGTTGTTGTTGTTGTTGGTGGTGGTGTTGCTGTTGATTGTTGCTGGTGTCGTTGTTGTCGTTGTTGCTGCTGTTGCCGTTCTTGTTGTTGTTGCTGTTGCTGTTGATTGTTGCTGGTGTCGTTGTCGTCGTTGTTGCTGCTGTTGCCGTTCTTGTTGTTGTTGCTGTTGATTGTTGCTGGTGTCGTTGTTGTCGTTGTTGCTGCTGTTGCCGTTCTTGTTGGTGTTGTTGTTGTTGCTGTTGATTGTTGCTGGTGTCGTTGTCGTCGTTGTTGCTGCTGTTGCCGTTGTTGTTGTTGGTGTTGCTGTTGATTGTTGCTGGTGTCGTTGTCGTCGTTGTTGCTGCTGTTGCCGTTGTTGTTGTTGTTGCTGTTGCTGTTGATTGTTGCTGGTGTCGTTGTCGTCGTTGTTGCTGCTGTTGCCGTTATTGTTGTTGTTGTTGTTGTTGTTGCTGTTGATTGTTGCTGGTGTCGTTGTCGTCGTTGTTGCTGCTGTTGCCGTTCTTGTTGTTGTTGCTGTTGATTGTTGCTGGTGTCGTTGTCGTCGTTGTTGCTGCTGTTGCCGTTCTTGTTGTTGTTGCTGTTGATTGTTGCTGGTGTCGTTGTTGTCGTTGTTGCTGCTGTTGCCGTTGTTGTTGTTGTTGGTGTTGCTGTTGACTGTTGCTGGTGTCGTTGTTGCTGCTGTTGCCGTTGTTGTTGTTGTTGTTGCTGTTGATTGTTGCTGGTGTCGTTGTCGTCGTTGTTGCTGCTGTTGCCGTTGTTGTTGGTGTTGGTGTTGCTGTTGATTGTTGCTGGTGTCGTTGTCGTCGTTGCTGCTGCTGTTGCCGTTGTTGTTGTTGTTGTTGTTGCTGTTGATTGTTGCTGGTGTCGTTGTCGTCGTTGCTGCTGCTGTTGCCGTTCTTGTTGTTGTTGCTGTTGATTGTTGCTGGTGTCGCTGTTGTCGTTGTTGCTGCTGTTGCCGTTCTTGTTGTTGTTGGTGTTGCTGTTGATTGTTGCTGGTGTCGTTGTCGTCGTTGCTGCTGTTGCCGTTCTTGTTGTTGTTGCTGTTGACTGTTGCTGGTGTCGTTGTTGCTGCTGTTGCCGTTGTTGTTGGTGTTGGTGTTGCTGTTGATTGTTGCTGGTGTCGTTGTCGTCGTTGTTGCTGCTGTTGCCGTTGTTGTTGTTGTTGGTGTTGCTGTTGATTGTTGCTGGTGTCGTTGTCGTCGTTGTTGCTGCTGTTGCCGTTGTTGTTGTTGTTGGTGTTGTTGTTGTTGGTGTTGCTGTTGATTGTTGCTGGTGTCGTTGTCGTCGTTGTTGCTGCTGTTGCCGTTGTTGCTGCTGTTGCCGTTGTTGTTGGTGTTGGTGTTTCTGTTGATTGTTGCTGGTGTCGTTGTCGTCGTTGCTGCTGTTGCCGTTCTTGTTGTTGTTGCTGTTGACTGTTGCTGGTGTCGTTGTTGCTGCTGTTGCCGTTGTTGTTGGTGTTGGTGTTGCTGTTGATTGTTGCTGGTGTCGTTGTCGTCGTTGTTGCTGCTGTTGCCGTTCTTGTTGGTGTTGCCGTTGATTGTTGCTGGTGTCGTTGTCGTCGTTGTTGCTGCTGTTGCCGTTCTTGTTGTTGTTGGTGTTGCTGTTGATTGTTGCTGGTGTCGTTGTCGTCGTTGTTGCTGCTGTTGCCGTTCTTGTTGTTGTTGGTCACGCGTTCTGTTTAACAAATAGATTCCATGTTACGAGCGTCTGTTCAGTAATAGATCACTGATCACGTCAAAATGTGCTAAGAACAAAAAAATTAGCACGCGAAGCGATAGCCGAGTGTGTCACTGATGTTCTTACCACATTTTGACGTCTTCAGTGATCTATTACTGAACAGACGCACGGAAACGTGCAATCTATTTGTTTTATATAATAAAGAAGCAAATGTAAAAAGCTTGGCGCCATCAGTGCATGTGTCCCTTTAATAAATCAAAGTGCGTCCGAAATATACCTTTTTCGCAAGGGCGGTTTGTTGCCACTACAGACCACGTGATGATACTCTTGAGAATCCTTGCTCTCAAATTTTCAAATATTTGCGTGTATATGAATAAATATTTATTGGATGGACAAAAGAATGTCACATGGTCTGCTGCATCCTCCACATGCTTTTCTTTTCTTTATCACAAAGAGCGATTGAGAGAGACTGGGAGTTAGAAAGAAAGCGCGGGCGGAAGCTTCCCATTCTCGTCCCCATAGCCGTCTTCGTTTCTCTTAGCCGGCAGGACCTTGGCACGAAAAACGAAGGGCTCTGGGGACATATGATTTTCAAAAAGTTCGATTTTTTCATTGGCTGTTGAGAACAAAGAAATCTTAAACGGAAGTCAAAATATTCGCCGGCCGCCATATTACAACACAAGTCCTAGAATCTCGGACAAGAAATCGTATGTCTCCAGAGCACTTCGTTTCTTGTGTCAAGGCCCCGCCGGCTAAGAGAAACGAAAAGGGCTATGGGGACGAGAATGGGAAGCTGCCTTGCGCTGTTGCTCTGCGCCCCTTTTTCTCTTTTACTATCGCGCGGGCGACTGGGGACGAGGCAGCATGGTCTGTATTGAGAAAACAAACGCGCCCAAGCGAAAAAGGTCTATTGGCCCTATAATAGAAACCTTGTTCATGAACATTCTGCTGATTTTCAGGATCCTGAGGTAATGGCGGCCTTCCAAGATGTGAGCCAGAATCCCCAGAACATGTCGAAATACGAACACCTTCCCAAAGTGAAAATGATCATCGAGAAACTGGCCAAGAAGTTCGGACCGGCGGGAGAGGGCCCGCCACCCGACAGCGGTTTCCCTGGTGGCATGCCGTTTGGTAACATGTTCGGTGGCCAGTAACATTCTCGCGCTGAGCTCTTTTCGACACGTGATAAAGGAAGTGTCTTTCTTGGAGTGGAAGAAAGATTTGTGATTTAAATGAATAGGTCGAGCAAATTGTTTAAATGTTTGACGCTTAAACGTTTAAATGTTGGACGTATCTTTCATAAAGCGAAACACAGAACTCATCTGAGCATGTTTAATTAACAGAAATCTGGAGTTAGCACTAACTTGTTTTTAGTAAACGGTGATTACAACTTTAAACGTTTTTCCAATTTTGTTAAGGAAAATAACGATTTGTTTTGGTTTTTATGTTAGACGTGCCTGGTAGGCGAAATTTGGTCGGGTGTACGTTTACAATTGATCTTTTTACCCGCTTTAAACAGTACAGCAACAAAGACAATGTGTTGATTGGTTTAAACTGACACAGGTGAAGTGAGACCGATCACGCATGTTCTAACACTGCTAACAAACGTCTAGCTACAATAAATACATTATATTAATCACGCCTGTCTCAGTGTCATTGTGAGTTTCTGAAAAGCGGTAGTTAACCCTAAAATTAGAGAAAATTTTCAAAACTTCGAATTGTACCGAATGATTGCCCGGCAATAGCAACTGCTACACTAGAGGACCTGTAAAACAAATAGCAAACAACAGTAACAATGTCCCCAGCCCCCGAAACAGTAGCAACTGCCTACACTGGAGGACCACTTGAATAAAACAAACAACAATCCCCTTCTCTGCCTCTGGTTACAAGACGATCTTGCGTATCCAATACGCTAGGCAGTATAGACCCCTGTCCTAAAATGGGCTCGTTCACGATCGTAGTGGAGCAGAGTCGACAACAGCAGCCAACATTGTTACGCCGAGGATCAATAATGGCTACCATGTTAATATTCTTTTGTTGGTATTCAAATTAGCCCTTCTTGCCTCGTTTTTAAGCTCAAAAACCAAAAGAATATTTTATCTTGAACGAGGCAACGAGGGCCAATTTGTGTGTGCATAAATCAGCGGCCATTTTGGAATAAGGCGCATAGTTTGCGAGGGGCTTGGGACTGTCTGCATTTGCGCTCTCAAAGTAAGGTGGCGGAGTAGGCTTCTGGGTGCAAGGGAAATCCAGATATGTAAGGTTGGTTAGAGCGACAAAATTATTGGGACATAACTCCTACGGCCCGAAAAAAAAAGCATCGATATTTGGTTGCTCACTCGCCGTCAAAAGACGCAAAACTGCAAGGCTGATACTACGTTAAAAATTGACTTTGCGAGACATCACCATAACCGAAAACCGATAAAGCAGGGATGGAACGGGATCTACATTTTGCTTTGCGAGACTTCAACGTGACATTTTGTCGCTTGTGCTTAGTACCTCATGTAAGACTACGTATAATGTCTCGAGATACACCCAGAGTGGTCAATTCAACCCACACAAGGGAAGCGCCATATCTCGGGACATTATACGTAGTCTCACATGAAGTACTAACAGGATGTTGCGGGCGTGTAGCGTAATTGCTTCTTCCATTGCTCCATTAGGTTCTGATCAGTGTAGAAAGAGAAATGGTTTTGTTTTGTACAGCACGTTTTTCCTTTGGTTGACCAGGTGCTTTTAAACAGTTGACGTTAAATTTATAAGTCGTTTTGTTGTTGTCGGCCATAACTCGTCACTGACAAATGGGGTCACCCACTATCTCTCGGAACGAAACATGTCATTGGTTCTAAAACTGAACAGGCAGCATGTCACAACAATACCACTAGCCCGAGAAAACGGTAGAGCTAGAGAGAGTGTGTACAGCGAGCGGACCAATGAAAATAGAGGTTCCAGAAACATAGTGGCTCAGTGGCTACACGGATAAATGACCCGGACCAACGGTTTACGTCATACTCAGATGCTAAGCAACACTGACAACCGCCTGTTGGGGACGGCTGCAGGCTGTGCGAGGCCGTGAAAATATACCGTATGAATAATCACAATTTACAACAAGAGAAGTTTAATTTGCCGGAAACTGCAAAACCTGAATTTCTCTGCATAGATTTCGACACCTTTCATTGGACTTTCAACATAGTAAAACTTCTGAGACCTGTTTCACTTGGCCTTTCAAGTTACGGCCGCGCACGGGTCATTAAATATTTTCTTTGGTAATTGTTTCTGGGTAACCTACCGTGACATAATGAGAAAACGCACGCGATTAGTGAGCCACAAAAACGTACAAATTTTAAAAAATGTCAATTTTCTCAGGGTTTGCTGGAGAAATTGTCAGTGATAATTACAGTATACCAAGACTAAGTGTTTTCGTTGATAGTCTCGAATAGTCGTTTGTGTTGTACAAAATATGTTTCGTTATCAAAAACTGAAATTCCTAGAGGTATTACATTGGAAGGTCACAGGGACCAACCCTTCGACTCGAATTTCTCTGGCTTGCCAGCTTTTGATCGCTTTCTCAGCGACGTGTGATTTATTCAACGCACTCGTCTTTTGTATCGGGGAGTAATCCCAGTCCCTGTACTGAGGGTCTATGTAAGAGTTATCTGCTCTGTGTAATGACGAAAATGCTACCAGCATTTGAAAAGAAACCAAATTTGTCTGTAAAGCGCGAAAACCAATTTAACTGGTGGGAATCGAATGCTTTAAAGAACATTTCCAACGCCACAGAGGCCGATCCTACAAATCTTGATCGTGACCGCGGTAGCAAGAACTCCAAATCACGCGTACATTCGCGGCCTGTTGCCATTCGCCACGAAAGCTTACAGAGTCTTCCCATGATCAAAGAGCCGCTCTCTGACGTTCCAAGAACTTCACCAGCGAGTTTGGCTTTGAACGATGAGTGTAGTCAGTCATTTGGATCTAGAAATGAAAATCTTCGATCGTGCATCAAGAGATGGAGAAAAATAAGTCTGAGCAGGGCAAATGTGTCTAGTACCAGTATTCATTTTGAGGTGAGTGCTTCTTTTCAAAACGCTAGAATCACTATCTAAGAAGTTCATGTAACAGGCTTTTCGTGTTTTGTTTCATGGATCTTTTCTGTTGATTTAAAATATTTAAGCTGGTGGTTGTGAGCGCTGTCTTCTAATCGTGTTTATACAACAAAATTGATTGCAGATCATCGAGGAAATAATTGTTTATTTATAGCCTCCTGTAAATATTCCAAAGGCTATTGTCCATGACAAACCGGTCAGTTCTAAATTTCATTGTCGAATCGCGAAGCTGGAAAATTCAATGGAAATGATTTAATTGGACACCTATGATTTCGTTCAGTCAGTTGTGACCCCGGCTCAATAGAGGTGAGAGGGATGTTGCAAAAAGGTTATCGTTCTAATTAAAATGTGGCAAGACTTGATGCAAGGAAATGTTGCAAGACAGGTTGATTTTGAGTAAGGCGTCCTTCTACTGGTATCCTGAATGTGCAGTCTGTTTCTTGCCTTTTGCACCTACTCAGTTCTGGCACTTCATTAATGTTTGCCTGCACGCAACTCTTGTAAATGTCACGCAAATGAACTAATTTGCCTGTTGTTGAAAAGCGCAAGTAGCTGGCTTGTTGAGGCGGGTTTTTCTTCTTGGTCTGATCTTAAAATAGCCGCTTTCCCTGGCAGGACAAGCTACTGTAGTGATATCGAGACTACTGGCATTCTGAAATCATGATCCTTAATAATTGTTTTAGTTTAGCAGTGTGGTCTTTTCCGATGTCTCTTATGACACAAACACATGGTGTCCAGATTTCCGTAGTGCAATTCACCAACAAGGCAATCTTTCCATAAGGTACTAGCTTAACTACCGTATTTATTCGATTAAGCGCCCAACCTCGAATAAGCGCCCACCCTTTAGGTAGGAAAAGTTAATAAGCGCCCAGCCTCGAATAAGCGCCCACCCCACCCCCCAAAAAAATAATTTTGAGCAATCTATAATTTCATTGTCTGAAAAATCTATGAGAATGTTGGAATTTTTCTCAGAGTTTCAACTGAAATGGTGAAAACTTAAGAAGCGCCCAGCTTCGAATAAGCGCCCACCCTGAAGGTCCAAAAATTAAATAAGCGCCCAGGGCGCTTAATCGAATAAATACGGTAATCACGGCAAAAAGGGCTCAGGAAGCTGATAAAACCCAGTTAAACCAGGTACTAACTTGTTGTTGTCGTTAAACTTGGCTGAGGTGTTTCAACCGAAAACTAAATTAAATGGCTTGGGGCGTTCGAGAGGGTGATTTAATAAAGATTCTGTATTAAGTGATTTTATCCCTTGTAAAAATAGTATGTACAGCTGCGAAAATGCAACGGAAGTCGGTCTTTTAAGTCCTTCATCAAATCATTATTATTGCTTACTTTTGGGGTGCATTTTATTTCCACAGCCCCTGGAGTGCTTCAGAAGATTAGCAAGAATAGTCATTGCTGTCATACGAGTTGGACATGCTTTAAAATGGTGCGAACATACATGTAAAGTGCGACTTTTGCCAAAATAGCGTGCAGACAGATTTCGCTATTCAGTTGTAGTCTCGTTTTATGCGTCAGTCAATTCCAGCAATTCATGCCCACCCCTGAGGAATTTCCCCATAATATTCATCCCTGGTGTCGGGCATTAGCTTTCTACCTAATTACAACTGACTTGGGGTTCGTGTCAAATTTACTGATGCATTAGGCATTAGTCAGAAAAAATCACTGCCCGCCTCCAGCAAAATCATTTACAAAATTCCCCACTATATATTCCGCCGGATTTGCGTGATCTTCATGCTATAATGGGCTATCATTCTGACCACGTCAGTGGCTCAAAACATTTGATGATAGATTCGCGTTCACGATCTGGCCTCGTGTCAGCAGTAATGAGGAAGACAATTAACCTCTGTGAAAGATAAATACACCATTTCCGTATTTTAAATCAGCGCAAGCCATGCTCTGACGAGAAGTTAGAAGTAGAAACTGTAGCAAGAATACATGATATTTTAGTACTTAACTCTGATCGAAGCAACAAGCAGGCAACGGCAATCACTGCTTCGAGGCGGCGTTTTTCTTCCTTTTACTTGTCTCCGAAGTTTCTAAGCAGGGCAAAAAATATGCGCCATACTCACTGACGTGACTGCGTTCGGAGACCTCGTGAGTTTTCGTGCTAGTTTGCGATCGGATAAAAAAGAATCGGAAAACCTTCGTGTGCTCCAACGAAACTAAATTGGCCCTTGATTCTGTGAGTGGAATACTGACACGGTCCCGGCGGGTTTCTTCTTTCTTTAGTGAAAGAAAAACACAAAGAGACTGCCACCATGGTGAATACACTCCAGTTTTTTCTTATAAGAACCTTTTTTATAACAACGTTGAGGCTGAAATTAACAAAAATTTTAATAACGTATTAAGAACATTCCCCAGGCTGAGACTCTATTAAGAACGTTTTTATTTTGCTCACCGTATATTAAAATGTTGGTTAACGAAAGCTTTGCTGCATGTGAACTTTTTCTGCAATTTTGCCACAAAATATGGTAAATTTATGTCCCGTTGCAAACCTCTATGTTCAATGCTATTTTTAAAAAGCCAAATTTATCCAATGTTGGTTGGCAAGACATCTCCGGCGCATGTGGCATCAGAGCATGTCGCGCAAGTATGTGCAAGCAATTTGATACCATATCTCAGCAAGCAATGCACTTTGATAGGTTTCCTGAAATACTATACCACGTAAATTTAAGCCTCAAATCGCAAAAAATATAAGAACGTCCAGCCTCAGCTGCAAAATTAGACGTTCTTATAAGAAGAAAAGAGTGTAAATACGTGACTGTATAGAATGAGACAGCGCACTTTGTAGCCGTGGATGAATAAATCGATCTTCTCTGCTTCTTTCTGATTTTTAGTGATTCTAAAGCCGTTTTCCACCAGGATGGAATTTGCAAGTCGTTTCTTGAGATTATGGAAGGATACATGGAAAGAAGAGAGAAACACTTGACTGATAAGCCTCACCACAAACCTGGCTTTTCCAGCGCTGCACTGGTGTTTGACCCAAAACAGTTTAAGGCAAATAAAGAGGTAATCGAAAAAATACATTCGAATACAGTTTACGCCGTCTTACTTGTACTTCAAAGGGTGGAGACCTTATGGTTAATGCGCTAGACTCAACTGAGATTGGACGCTCCGGGTTCGAGCCCTGTCCGGGGTTATTGTATTTAGTCTCATAGTGCCTCTCTCCATCCAGGTGTATGGATGGTACTGGCGACTTCTTGGGGCATCCTGACAAAATGCTTGGAAACATTTTGTGTCACTTCATATGCGTTGTGAAGTGGTTTCAGACATGACGAGATACTTGGTACTACTGCATATGTACGAAAACACCACATTACGTTTTATAACCTCTATTGAAAGGAACATCTTTCAGGAGGTGATATACTGAGTGTATAAACCGAGAACACCTCCAGAAATGGACACAATCAGCGTCGTGGTCATGAGATAACGGCTTGTGGTTTTGGGTTCAAGCCTGGAGCCAAGTGGCCCAAACTGTCAGGGCTTATCAAGGGTTCAGTAACATTCCGGCTAGGAATATTTCTACCCCCCCCCCCCCCCCCCCTATGGATGGGGTGCTAGTCCATCGCACGGTTACCCCCAAGCATTATTTCATTGGTAGCCATTTATACACCTGGGTGGAGAGAGGCAAAGTGAGAGTAAGGTTTCTTGCCCAAGAACGCAACATAGTGCTCCGGCCGAGGCTCGAACCCGGACCGTCCAGCGCGCTAATCATTAGGTCATCGCACCTCGGCTCGGCTCGTGGTCGGAGAAAATGTGGGTCAGGTTTAGACGAGTCCAGTAGCGCAAAAAATCGTGTAAGTGGATTTACAACCTTCAAAAGTAGTAAAGTATAGAATCGTCTTTTCCTACTACTTTTGGTTTTATCAACAGGTTAAGATTAGTAAAGAAGTTAAACAACTTCTAAACTCGCAACCAGAGGAACGGACAAGCGATCAACTTCAAACTGTAAGTTGACACTTTTATTAGGCTCGATTACCAGCCGCTCGATTACCAGCCGCTCGATTACCAGCCGCTGTTCGGGATCCGGATCCCCGGACTCGAGAGAGAGGCAGAAATCGAGTCTACACTTTTATGTGACTAAAGCTTTTACTCCGGGCGTAAATTCAAAATTCATGTATCCTGAAAAGAGAAGGTCCATATTGACTGGATGCACGCCCAGACCAAAGTATCAAAGCATCGATTTGAAAAGAATAAAAGAAACTCGCATTGTCTTAAATGGGTTATCTGATCATAATCAATTTCAACATGAAGAGTGTCCTTAAGACCCAACAATAAAAGTATCGTTAAATCTCAGTTTAATATCCGTGAGAACCAAGCTTTCGCAGAAATTGAGATCCTTCGCAATTCCTACGAAATCTAAGTCGCGACGTCGCGCGACGCGATGAAAGGTGAATATCACTTTATTTCTGGGGGTTGTAACAATTTTTATTCATGCTGTGTTTTGAGAAAGCCGGAAAACAAACCTCGATCTAGTTTTGATAGACATTATTTATGATTCAGGTGTTGTACGCTCTTCAAACTTTGGAGTCATTTTCGGAGCTGCCCCTTCACATGCAACAAGACGTTTGCAAAGTCGCCTGGCTGCAAAGGTATCGTATTTCATTCTGTCTTTGTAATCAACCGATGAACTAGGGATCGAAGAATAGACCCTTATTATCAAACGTCCCCAATCATGGAATCATGACGCCGGAGAATCCAATGGATTTCAAGTCCCCAGTTCGCCGAAATTCGTGTTAAACTTGTCTAAATCGAAATTGCACCTATCTTTTGACCCAGACATGTGCAGATTTAGCATTGATTGGTTGTAAACCCTAAGGATGGCTGCCCAGTTTCTCATTAGCCAATGTTGGTGATTTCGGGCAGCCATGTACTCATTCCATTTTATACTTTCTAGAGTTGTTAACTTAATTTAATTCAGGGTACAAATGAAGTTGTTGTTGAAGTTATACGACAACTGTTCTTCATGTCTGTATAATTTGCTTTCTTTTCCAGCCTTCCACCGAATAAAATTATCATAAAACAAGACCACACAGCAGAGAACTATTATTTCATAATAAATGGAACGGGTAAGCAAAAGTTTAAACTCTTTATAGTGAACAACACTGGCAAACCTGTGACCCCCTGATGTAAAACCACCACCTAAAACTAACTAAATACAAAAGCTACAAAGTTAAAAACTATAAACAGTACTATTTGCAATCCTCTGAACAAACAATTAAAAATATTCAAGATTAAAGACTTCATGATAATCCACATATGCCGGATTATCCAGGAGTATCCCGGATTTAGATAAGTTCAGATTAAATCTCCCGATCTGCCATTCGGGTCACCAAATTTCCCGCACACGAAGGAATGTGCAGGTCATAAAACATGGTTTTACGCTTATTTTTCCCGATTTTAGGGGAAATATTGAAAAATTTGGACTAGTTTTTTGTGGATGAATTGACGGATATATCACAATAAAAAATATCTTGCGCACAGGCTCCTTTGTGATAGGGCAAAATAAATCTGCGAGCGGAGCGAGGCAAAAATCTGAGAACGAGATTACAGCTCGATCTCGGAGGGGAAATATTGAAAAATTTGAACTAGTTTTTTGTGAATGAGTTGACGGAGCTCCATTTTTCACTCCGTTTTGAGGGTTGAATTTCTAAGTGTTGTACATGTAAATAGACATGAACGGTTTACGGAAGGGAAACCTGCCGTACATTAATTCCCAGTTCCCTCAATGAGACGAACCCTATGGAAATCGTGGTAGCAAATGCTAAGCAAATCCTATAGCGCTTATTCTTACTCGTATATGCTGTTTTTTATATGTTATAGTCACAGTACTATCGGAAAATGACCCAACCAAGGATTCCCCGTTCACCTCGCTAGCCACTCTTAAGAGGGGTTCTAGCTTTGGGGTACGTATAAAGACGTCTTTATTTTTTACTTTAAAAGCACCTTTTTTTTCACATAAACATATTAAGGTTTATAGGATTGCTCAAGTAAAGTTACTTTGTAAACTTTCGAGAGGAAAAGTCTATATATATTTCCTAATTTGAAATTTGAAAACTTTGTAAGCCACCGACCACCATATTGCTTAAAGTTTCTTTTTTGGTCCCATAAAAAGGAATCGACTAGCTTAGATTTTTTAAAGTTTGTAACAACTTTTACGTGCTATAACTTAGTTTCCTAGCGTTTCTGCGCTACAAGAAACATGTCAGAAAAATGCCTTTTCCACGTTTTTGGCTAAAGCTAAGCTATTTTTCCTCTCATCAGGAAACTGCCATTCTAAACAACTGCTGTAGGACGGCGTCTGTTGTCAGCAACGATCCTGTACAACTGCTGGTGATAGGAAAGGAGGTAAACACGATATATCACAATAAAAAATATCTTGCGCACAGGCTCCTTTGTGATAGGGCAAAATAAATCTGCGAGCGGAGCGAGGCAAAAATCTGAGAACGAGATTACAGCTCGATCTCGGAGGAGATCTTCCTTAGTACCCAGGCCGTTGTTGGTTCACTCTGCCGGCAGGAGCGTGCTCGCAGGCTATTTAACTATTTAATTATTCCTCGAGCCCGATTGGGCTCTGAGTCAATAGCCCATGAGGCCGAAGGCCAAATGGGCTATTGACTCAGAGGCCATGAGGGCGAGAGGAATAATTGTTTTAGTACGTAAAATCCAACTAGAAGCATAGAAAGTATAGATTTATCTAATAATGAGCTCAAATACTCGTCCGAAACTTCAGCAAAACGCATTGTTTTGGTTTTCAAATCCGGCGCTTTTGCTACTAGTGGGCTATAACATATAGCCTGGTAGAAGCTCAACCAATCAGAACGCAGCATTGATAATAGACCACTAGTTGGATTTTACTAAAACGTGAAAGACTTCATTCTAATAAAATTCATTCTTTGGAATGCATTCTTCGCTTGTTCTAGGATTATCAGAGAATTTTTATGGGTCAGACAAAGTCAGGGGAAGAACCAGCGCATTTAAAATTTTGCAGGTAATTGACAGTTTTCTTTCTCTTTGCGATCTATAAGAAATTCTAACTTTTATTTATTTCCCTCATTTATAAGACTTATATGTTACGCGCGACCAAAACGACGAGGGGCACCTGGAGAAAAACGTTCTATCAAATAAATTGTGCTTTTCTGAGGCCGTAACTTATCCCCAGTTTTCCTACGATTGAACGCCGGACGAGCTCCATTCCTTCCTCTTAATAGGCCATGTCTATTAAAGTTGTCTAAGTACGAAACCATTCATATTAAAATGAGTTCGGTTTGCATGAGAATGAAGATGCAGGTTAAGCACATGTTCATATGAACGGATTGGCATTTTTACTCGTTTTAATACTGAGAGAAAAAAGAACTGAGAAATGGCCTATTGGAGGGCCGACTCTAGCATAGATCTCGATAAAGTAAGCAAAATATGGCCTTTTATCTAACTTGTCTTTTCTTAACAGGGGTCTAGACTTTCTCGCTGATTGGCCCGTTGATCTGTTACTTGCCCACCCGGAAAACTGTCTCTTTCATTACTTCAGGTAACCCACACAAACTTTCTGCTTACTGCAGAGAGGACTTCTTCGCATCCTCTTCCGAACACCATTACCACTGAAGGGTACACCGTATCAAGCTCCTATTCTCTATTTGACTGGCTGGCTAGGTGGTTGACTGACTAACTGACCCACCGACCCACTCACTTACTTACTAACTCAATCACTCACTCACTCACTCACTCACTCATGGACTGATGATTGACTGACTGACTTGACTGACTGGCTGAATGAATGACTGGCTGATTGACTGATTGGTTGACGACCAACTCATTGATTATTTGTTTGTCTCAGGCTGTATTGACACTTGGTGCCCGAGAACTGGTACCAGGGCACTAGGAAAAGAAAAGTACCTAAGTACCTTGCACTTGGGCACGGTGCCCGTGCCAGAATTCTGGCGTGGGTACTTGAAAAAAGGTGCGTTCAAATTGGTGCCCAGCTTAGAATCGTACTTGGGCACTGTACCTGGCACCAAGTGCGAACACTGCCTCACACTCATCAATTGACTTATTTCTTGGATTTCCACTCTCGTTACTCCTTCCAAGTTTCTTAAGTTTCGTTCTCACATCGTCGCCAACTGACCAACGTTTGCATTCTATCAACAGAAGGGGAACTGTAATTGTTAAAGACAGTAACAAATCCGACTGGCTCTATATAATTGTCTCGGTAAGTTGAACCATCACGTGACTCACTGCTTACGTTCGATTACAAAAAGCCACAACAACGCACGCGAAACAAAACGGTATACTCCTGGGTACTTGTTGAGTTATGGGGAAAACCAAGAATTGCAAGGTTGGCACTACGGCAGAGGATATTGTTATCTCTGCGTTGTGTGGCTCTCTGTAGACCTAGCAATACATGACGGAGAAGAATCCAGAACGACTTGAGTTAGAGTGCGAAACCAAGAAATCTGCTGAAGGACGACGAAATGGCAAACAATATTGAGCACTATTGGTCGCCCCATGCCCCCTCTCCCCATAGGAATGAAGAGGATTACACGATGAACTGAAGTAACTTTATGAATTAAGGAAAAGCTAATTCCACATATGAATAGAGGGAGTAAGTTTCTATAGAAACTGTGGTGTTGCGTCGGTGGGAAGTATAACAATATGATTTGGCCACCGTAATATACCACACCACATACTTTTTTTAAACAGGGGGTTTGTCAGGTTCTTCTAAGACTTGAAATCACCAAGCCAAGAATATCTGGGAAGTTTCAAAACAGAGAAGAATTAACGACCGCCGATAAACTGGCGAACTTGACTGAGGAACGTCACAGGAAATCGAGTTATTCTGCCTCCAGATTAAAACGTTTGCCAACAAGAAGAAACATGGCAGGTGAGTTAATATAATAGTGATCAAAAGACAATGTCTCCTCGATATAATATCGCAGTTACTGTAATAGCGGGAATAACCAAAAGTGTCACTAAAGGAGCAAGTAAGGATCGGGGAAATAGGATTTTGAGCTTTGGATTTCAAACCTTAGTAGGTTTTTTTACTACCGGCTAACGGGTTATGACTCTGTAGCCTCCCACGCGCACGAAGTCTTTACCAGTGAGGAATTATCGAGATAAGCCAAACCATTTCATAGCCAATTGATCGCATTATTCTTTCTTTATCGGCAGCAGCATTTTCAAGCTCGTGTTCAAATGAAAGGCGAGGCAAATCTCTTCCACCAGTGGTAAGACACAGGTTTAACATCTTTACGATCAATTGACTATTGACATATGAGTAGAAACTCAGTACTGTTGTGTTCTGTTGCAAATGCTTGAATCTGTTTTCTATTCGCCGATAGAAATTAAAACGATTGCGCTCGCGTGAAAGCACCACTTTTTGGAATGCAGTTCTTTAGAGTTTCCACTAAAACAGACTATTCGCCCGTGAGCGATAGTCATAGAAAACGCGGGCCCGCAGTCTAATTTATGCACCTATCAATGTTAAGCCCGAGGGGGGGGGGAGTTCGGGCTACCCACGGGACTTTGACTGTGAGGTTTGTCCCCAGGGTGGGGATTTTGATCGGAAATTTTGACATGGCCGCCATTTTTAATAGTGGAGAAGTGGAAGATTTTGATTTGGCCAATTATGTTGTCCCGAGGGTGGGGAATTTGACTTATCTTTTCAGAAAATGTCAAAATCCCCACCCTATGCCCGACCCGCCCCCCGGGCTTAACATTGATAGGTGCATTACAATTAAGATGGACTAAGCCAAAAACATTTGGATATTTATTTAAACTTTGAGATTTCTGTCATTGTATCTGAACTATTATTGAACTGTTATTTTCGTGTAAAACTGAATGTGCGCCACGCAACACACAATTTTTTTTACACGTTCACAACTATTTTGTAATGCCCAATTCCCTGCTTTGAGATACGCCTGTAGACTGCAGGTAATCGTGATATTTTTGTCAATTAAGAGATTTTTTAAATAAAACTACGATGATTTCCCGCAGGCGCGTCTCATAGAGAGAATTGGGCATTAATGTTCTTATGCGTCGCACTGCTTCGTTTTTATTGTCTTTGAACTTTCCATTTGCCTTCAAATGGTCGTGCAATGTGCGATAACCAATCTTAGCGAAAGTGCTGCTTTTTCAACCAATCAGCGATTTCCCGCCCTTGGCGCTGGTTGCAAGCTTTCCAGCGGTGATTTTTCTACGCCTTGTATCGGTTAAGTGTCCCCTTCAAAGTTCTCTTCATTGAAATACGACTTCCGTAGCAAAAATTGTTGTGGTCGTTTTCTTGAATTATTAGTTTCCAGTCACTGAGGTTCCGTCAACTTCCCATCAGCAGCCAAGAAAACAAACCGTGTTTGTACAGTTGGGTCTGCGTCACCCGAGAAGTGTTTTTGTGAGTATATATTAAGCTGTACTTGCTGGGCCAGAATCGTAAAAAAAAAAACGACTGGTATTCATACGTCGGAAAAATCACAGACGATAGGGGATTTCACTGTTTCCTGATTGTCCCAGATTTTGTCGAAATATCGGAAAAACGCCAGACGTCCTTCTCCTAAGCCAAGAAATTTAAACGAGGCTAGAGCTTATTTTCATAAATGATCGCCGATCATCGCAGATATCTGGAGAGGAAAATTATTATTGTTCAAAATGAAATCTTGAATTTTATTATTTCAGAGTCGCTTCACCCTCTAAATGTTTTTCCTAACTATTTTGTTTCGTTTCGTTTCGTTTTGTCCAGGGTCTTTCTACGCTTCTAAATTTTGATGAAGACTTCCAACTACTTCAGCAAGCCAGCGTTAGCCTGGTGAGTAGCTCTATTCAACAATATTCCGACAAATGTATCCAGAAAATAAGAACTCGCTGTCATTCTATTTTCGCTTTCCCTGGAGGTTCGGGAAACAGGTAGGCTCGATTTCCGTCGCTCTCTCGAGTCCGGTCTTCGTTGGGGAGGAGCGCGGGCTCCGGTTCCCGAACAGCGGCTGGTGATCGAGCCTAGAAACAGGGCTGCCACTGTCGATGCCACTGAAAAGAGTATTTTCACACACGTGACAAGCGGCCATATTGAATTACTGAAACAAAAGATGATACTAGCATTTTCATAACAATTGAGTTCAAATTCCCGGAGGATTGTTTTGGGACACCAATATGGCCGCCGTGACGTCATGTGAAAACACTCTATTGACCTTGTGTATTTTTTTATCCATCAGCGAGCCATGACTTCGCATCAGTCCACACAAACAATAAATATAACCGAATACTTCTATACCTTGACCATATGCTGATGTCAATAATAGCCGTTTATTTAAATTTCTTTCTCTTCTTCAGGTCAGTCGAGGAGCCGAATGCGTAATGATTTCAAAAAAATTCTTTATAAATCAAGCAAGTGAACTAACTAAAAAATGGATCAGACATAATGTGAGTATGACTTTATTTCCGATAGCAGTGATGCAAGGCAGGTCAGACGTACCGATATGCGCGCAAACAGGGTTTATTGCGTGCCAAGCGAGTTCTAAATTTAAAATAGATTGGATCCCCCGTGCCGAGACTCAGACAGCCTTGTTGAATTCGTGACGTTTTCGTTTCAAAAAAGGGTTTTAGGTGCACGGCTTTCGCGCTTGAAGAAATGCTATTTCGAATCGTCCGCCATTCCAGTTGGTTTGTCAGAGTCGTATCTGATTTAATTCCCGAAGTCACTGGCGCCGGCCGCGACGAGCCACGAGCAGGTCACTTAGTTATAGTTCTATTGCATTTTGCCAACAAAACCCAAAGGAATAACATTTGGCCAACCGCAGCAAACTCAGATAAAGTAACGAGACAGGAGTCCGTTTAATGAGCCAATGAATCAGGACGCGATACAGTCTGAGCATAAAACCCGCGAAAAACACGGGAAATCGAGCGCGATTGGATCAAAAATGTCAAGTTGGTTCGGATTGGTCGAATTGTGTCACACAATCACAGAGATGATCAACCAAAAACCGAAAACTTCTCTTAGAGGCTGAATAGCGCTTCCATTGAGATTTGACCTTTAGTATCTTATTATTTCAGGTACGATCGTACCCTTCAAGAGAGACGCTTCAGAGAAATCTTCAAGAAAGAATCAACTGGGATGCGTACAAACACGACGTCATACAAACTATAATCGCTAGATGATATCAATTTTTTTCGACTTTAGGTTCTTCAATTGGTTCGATTTCGAGTAGTTTGAGAGGAACGCGGGTTTACAAAACGGCTGGTATTTGACACTATATTCTATACCGAGTTTGACAACTTGTGAAAGTTCTGTTTGGATTAGGGTTATAAGAAATGTACTTTCACTCCTGAGAAAGCAAAATACAATAGTTTGATGTTACAAAGTGATAAAAAAACATTCCAAATTTTCTCTGCCTTATTTAATTCCACCCTGATCGAACCTACTCAATGCGTCGAAGTATTGATTCAAGTTACGTGTCTTGAATTAGAAAGAAAGAAATGTAAGAATTCTTTTATTTTCTTTTATTGTAGAACAATATTTCTATCCTATTTTTAAAGAAAAGTTGTACGTAGGGTTAATACAGTATCCCCAATAGATTCTAACATGTCGTCCAGGCTTGGGGAGAATAAAACAAAAGATTTTGCATCGAGGCTTTGGGAAGAATAAATAATTTCTAATAAGGTAAGGCTTATCCCGGTTTCTGTAGCATGAAGCGACAGAGAGTATTTCTACTCCCCCCTGGATGGGATGCTAGTCCATCGCAGGGTTACCCCCCAGCAGTAAATTCGCCGGTACCCATTTATACACCTGGGTGAAGAGAGGCACTGTGAGAGTAAAGTGTCTTGCCCAAGAACACAACGCAGTGGCCCGGCCAGGACTCGAACCCGAACCGTCCGATCCAGAGTCCAGCGCACTAACCATTAGGCCAATGCGCCTCCCTAAAATAATTTCTAATACATAGAACTTATTCATCGTTCGTGCACATTCTCAAAATCGTCATTTCCAATCCGTTTCAATCACAGAAAGATATAAAAGACAGTGTAGCAAAGTAATGCTGAAAAATAGAATATTGGTGACTAAAAAATATACCATCATCATCACTAAAATGTATATTTCTATATTCTTGGAATTTAATTGCGTTGCACAATTTGACACGAATTGTACCGACTGAGATAGCCTGCGTAGCTGGCGGGATTCGCGGCGAAGTGCTTTTGTTTTTCGGGGGAGGCCGTCGTCGGAGCAGAGTGGCGAGGAGTCGAGTTGAAATTTCCCCTCGCGCGGCTTCACCGCTTGACCTCGTGGGCTTCGCCCGCGAATGCTGAGTGAGTAGCTCGCACCCTCAAATCCCGCCGACTACGAGGGCTATGACTGAGATAATGTAATCACCTATCAATGTAAGTCCTGGGAAAGGAAGGGGGGTGCGGGCATAGGCGGGGGATTTGAATTGTAGATGGTCAAGAGAGTCACTAAAAGTCAATAAAATGTTAGTAGAAAGTCCAATAAAACGGTCAAAAGTCCACAGGGGAATAACTACTGTCAAATACCCCATCTATCCCCGCACCCCCTGTTGTTTCCAATAATTCCGATATTCGATAACTCGCGATTTCCTATAAATATTCCGGGATCGATGTTCGATTTTACACGTACGCAAACTTGAATTTTTTCAATGTCCTATTTATTTATCTTACAAAATCATCTTATATATTAACTCAACCGGAAGTCACGCAATGTTACGAAATAGTAACGCACTATCCTTTTCGTCTCTATAACACCCCCTCCCCCGGATTCGTATTGATAGCTGCATAACTGTCAAGTTTGTCGCGTTAGAGAAATGAGAGCAATTTAGCTTGTAGTGAAAATCCTTCCCCTGAAAAATAGAAAATATAAAGTGGGTCTTCGTTTTAGACTAGTGGGTCTTCGTTTTAGATCATGGGCTCATCGTTTTAGACCCGTGGGTCTTCGTTTTAGACCATTCATGGGTCTTTGTTTTAGACAACAGTGTCTTCGTTTTAGACTAGTGGGTCTTCGTTTTAGATCATGGGGTCTTCGTTTCAGACCCGTGGGTCTTAGACCATTCATGGGTCTTCGCTTTAGACAACAGTGTCTTCGGTTTGGACAACAGTGTCTTCGTTTTGGATCATGGGGTCTTCGTTTTAGACCATTCATGGGTCTTCGTTTTATACAACAGTGTCTTCGTTTTAGACTGGTGGGTCTTCGTTTTAGACAACAGTGTCTTCGTTTTAGACAACAGTGTCTTTGTTTTAGACAACAGTGTCCTCGTTTTGGACAACAGTGTCTTCGTTTTAGACTGGTGGGTCTTCGTTTTAGACAACAGTGTCTTCGTTTTAGACAACAGTGTCTTCGTTTTAGACTGGTGGATCTTCGTAAAAAGACCAGTGGGTCTTCGGTCTAAGGTCTTCGTTTTTGGGTCTTCGTTTTTAGGTCTTCGTTTTTGGGTCTTCGTTTTTGGGTCTTCTCTTTTGGGTCTTCGTTTTTGGGTCTTCGTTTTCAGGTCTTCGTTTTCGACACATCCGCTTCGAAATAGCACAATAGGCCATTTCCGAGTTCCCTTGAGCCTCTACTTCAAAGCGAGTCTAAGTGCGAAAGTTTTGTGATGGTAATTAGTTTTGCTTTCCATATGAATGAAAACTCATTTTCATTACAAAGACTTCGCACTTAGACTCGCCTTGAAATAGAGGCACAAGCGAACTCGGAAATGGCCTATTTCTCTTGCTGATACTTTCTCAAAGCGGAAAAACAACGTCACCTACGGTTGCCTATGTTGACAGTAAGATATAGCGCCAAGTTTGTATAAATCGAAGGATTTCGATGAGAAGTCTGAAGAACAAGTGCTTGTTACAAGTACCTACCTAGCATGAATTTGTCGGAAAAGAAAGTAAAGTTGTGGAGCCTGAGCGCACACAAAACCCATCGTAGAAGCTACAACGAAATAAGATCAGTGGTTGACGAGTGGAATTAAAGTTCTCCAGTCTATCCAGTCCATTGCCACAACACTACAGCTCGAGTATCGTTAATAGTTCTCTTGTTAGCGTCTGATGGCATCACAGAATACGTCCACAGCCGCAGCTAGCATAAGGCGAAGGGAGGCACTTGGCTCGGTAAACATTTTGAATTTATTCATTAATTTTATTTCGGGTTGCTGCAAGAGGCTATACAGTGAAAAATGAACATTAAAGAAGTGTCACCTCAGTAAAATTTTCGTCTGTTTCGTCATGAGTCGGACAAGACTCAAACAACAAACCGGAATGGTGGACTTCAAAGCACAAAATCCGGTCTTCCTAAAACACTTTTGAAACGAAAACTTCGTCTACATTTCCTCTATTTCTCTCGGAACGCGCTAATGTTGCCCAAGTCTTGCGGTCCAACAGTTTGCAGTTCGCGAGCTACGCTATTGCAAAACTGACTTACCATACATAGAAAATCCATGGAATGGTATGATACCTGAGTGGGACAAAAACAATTAGTAACATGTATTGTAAGCCCAGGCTAACCTGCCTTCAACTATTTGTATCGGGAGGAATTGTTTCCGGATCGGTAATGCGTGACACACGCGCGAGTGCAATACATGCTCGGTGGCGGATCCAGGGGGAAGGGGCAGGGGGGGGGGTCCGGACCCACCCCTTCCCTAACCGACTTTTTTACTACTTGTTTGTCGCTGAAATTCTCGCATTGACAGCATCGCCAATTAGTACTCAACTATGGACCCCCCCCCCCCCCCTGTCAAAAATTCCTGGATCCGCCTTTGAAGCTTTTTTAGTAGAATACAGTTCTGCTTTTTATGAAACCATTACGCTACTCTAACCAAAAAGACATTATTTAATAGCACGTCATGGAAAGTCTTGTTGTTCGCTAATACGAAGATACGCGTACCTTTTGGAGGATAGACGACAGCGTAATCTTGAACACCTAGTTTGCCTGAAAGAAATAAAGTGGATTTAGATGACGAGAAAACATAACTTTCAGTTTTGTAATTTCAAGAGTGCTCACTTTATCAGTCGATGAACTAATTACCTCGAATGTACGACTTGAGAGGGGTGGCGCTGGAGTTCTCAAAATGCTGCAGAACGAATGTATCCCGACTGAAAACAAGCAGAGCCTGTGGAAATAATACGTTTTTCATTACACAAAAGCGTTTTTTTTTTCTCGTAATCGTGTTTTATTGTCTTACAATAGGAGAAAAATGCTAAAAGTGGTGAAAGAAAAGAAATGCCAACAAAGAAGAAAAATAACTATTAAAAGATTCATAATTTCTCCAGAATTTCAGCTTTGATTTCTGGACATCCTGTACAGAAATCAATTTTGATGACATGCAATCCACTTCCATCCCTGTAATTCTGTACTACTTCCCCAAAATACCTGTTCTATCTTGTTCTGTGGAATCTTTTTATCAAATTTATTTGTGTATTTGGTGGCACTTGGCACAATAATGTGGAAATTAGAACACAAAAATTTCTGTAACCAAGCGTGACATTGTCCTTTAATATCACGTTAAACATATTTTTCTGCTATTTTCCACAGCTCTTACTTGACATAGGAGATCTTCAAACACAAAATAATCATCATCGTTGCAAGACATAAGTTTGATGTCCAGTATAAAATAAATCATTATCGACTTTTTAATTTCTTTAACAATTGGTCCATACTCTAACGAGCTATAATGAACGCACAAATTTTCACCATAACTCGACATTGCCACATATTTTTATAACATTGCCATGACTCACTCCACCTCAACGTGCCCACGAGGACATTTAAGGCCGGAACATTCCCATGACATTAAATTAAAACCCGCGTCAAAAATGTAAGGTGTAGTTACAGTAAACATCGAAACTCCCCCCGCCCCCCTCACCCCACAAAGAACGTAAAACTGTGCGCGCGCGATCACCTTCCAGCCATAAGATGATGACGCGTAATTGGTACGTCACAAATCATAATATCGTAATTGAATTCCTCTCGACAACGTTCAGTTCACGAGTCGTAAAACCGTCAAACACACGTTTTCGAGTGCAACTACGAAAAAGAAAAATATTCTCAAGGATTCAACAAGAGAAAAGACATTTCCAAGTTCCTCTTCATTAGCTTCTTTCACGACATGGACGAGATTGAAAATATCACGGAGTTTTTGTTCCCTCGGTGGATAAATTCAAGTCTTCGCGCAATACACGACCACTGGAAGATGTGCTGGGACAACGCCAAGTATTACCAAGCCATGTTCATGTACCGCGTCAGTCAAGCCAGGCAATTTGTCAGACAAGCCACGGAGTTTAGTCTCAACCATCCTTTGATCGCAGTGTTCCTTGCCGTTGTTGCAGTGTTTGCCTTCCTCCCTGTACTCGCGTTCCTTTCCATTGTATCCGGATCCTTTGTGGTCATCTTGGTCACAGCTGTTACTGTATTCCAGGGAGTGGTCGTGTTATCTTTGGTGCCCTTTCTCACTGTTTTTGGCCCGATACTGATGATTGGAGGCGCGGCGGTCATATTTGTGTATACTGCCTACCGTTCTGTTGTATGGGTTGTAAGCATCATCAAGCAATTCATCCAGGAGCTTAAAGAAATGGTCCCTCCCCGAGTTCATAGAGAGCTAGGAAAGGCGCCTTCACGAGTTCATGGAAAAACAGGAAAGATGCCTTTACAAATAAATGGAAAACCCGTCAGATTTCGTGGCTATAAAGTGAAATCACACGCCACCCCACAGCAATTTCATCACCGCTATCATGGTTTACCTCCAAATGACGAAGAACCTTTTGAGGAAGAACTGTTCGACAGTTCTCCCAATTGGTATTAAAAACTCAACCAAAACCAAAAAAAATAAATACAAAACATAAAACCATAAAATCAAAATACAAAACATAAAGCAACCAAAAAATGACATAAAAATAGTTTTATTCTTCACTGTATCACGCAAAGCTATTCAACAGTCCTCTTTCTAGTGAGTCTCCCTTTTAACAAACCACATCACATTTAAAATTAGTTTTATTCGTTTTATTATTTATTTTTATTGTCTCACTTTTAACAAACCAAAGCACATTTAAAATTAGAAATAATCCCCTCTCCTCTTTATTAACCACCCCATTATCCCCTCCCTTATTTATATCCCTTTTGATAATCCCCCTCCCCCCATTTATAAATGTAACCCCTCCTGCCAATCCCCTTTCTAAAAGGTGAGACTAAAAATAAATACCCCCTCCCTAAATGAACAGATAAAG
The DNA here is from genome assembly GCA_947652115.1 of Blastomussa wellsi. Lineage (NCBI taxonomy): Eukaryota > Metazoa > Cnidaria > Anthozoa > Scleractinia > Plerogyridae > Blastomussa > Blastomussa wellsi. The sequence continues at coordinate 21,825,452 of OX393568.1, read as the reverse complement.
AAATAATACAAACTAAACTATTTGATACATTCAGTGTTTGTTGATGCTACTTTGTTTCTGAAGATGGTATTTTCATGGAACTCTCTGGTAACAGAAATTACAAAAAAGTGATGAAATCAATTCTTGTCAAAATGAGATATATTTTTTATGGCAATTAATTGCTGCACCAAGGCTGGTATTGAAGTACATTTATGAAGTATTTGCTGGAAATACAACACATTGATACCACACGAAAATACTTTAATCAGACAAGTTTTTTAAATGAAGTCTTGATCGGTCAAGTTGACTTTACTTGTCAATAAGAGAACTTCAGTTTTATGACGAATAATTGCTGGAAAAAGGCTGGCATTAATTAAAACTATTATTGAGTATTTCCTGGAAATAAATATATTCATGACCATAAGAAAGTATACTTTAAACACATATTATTTTAATTTATGCAAATCTTTGACAACAAAAATTACAAGTTTTTTTAAAAAGAGGTGTTACCAGTTAATTATTTTTAATTATATTTAGTGTCCACAGAATGAACTTATTTTCAGTGCAAATAATTCTGTTGAGTGTAACAAGCTGGTATTAAACTATTACTGTGTACATGTATTTGCTGGAAATAAATACTTATAATAAGGACTTCTACAGAGACATTGTTTTATGCAATTCTCTGGAAATACATTTTTTAAAAGAGTTCCTATAATTACTTGGACAGGCTGACGTTTTTAATACATACTGGTCGACGAGAGAATGTCAGTTTAAGGACAAATAATAATTGTAACAAGGCTGGAATTACACTACTGTCGAGTTTTTGCTGGAAATAAAGTATATTTACAACCATATGAAGGTTCACATTACTAGAACTGATTTAATACCTTTGTGATTAGGCTGTCGACCAACATATCATACTCGACAACATACTGCCTCAGCTGCTGAAAATATAAAAGGTCCTACAACAGAAAAAATGCATGCTCAGACATCAAAATGTTGACATTGAGAGCTTCTTGGGTGAGGCCTGCAGCCAGTTGTTCAGTCAGTCAGTCGGCCAGACAACTGGGGCCAGCTGGTCAGTCAGTCTTCTTGGTTAACTGTGACACAACAGGCCTTGAAAAGTTCCTCTGACTGAACATTCAATTAAGAGTATAAGTGGATGCTGGCAAATTGTTGTCAAAGCCTGAAAAACTGCTTACAGGTGGAGAGGAGGGGGGGGGGGGGGGTGGGGTGAGGGGGAGGAAGGTAAGGGGGAAATATTTGTTATCAACATGCGAATAATGAGTACCAACATCCAATCCAAGGTAGTGACATGCAGTGCGCATGTCCCTGATACCACAAACACCAAAAAATATGGCCAATAGGCTGGAGAGATGGTGAGAATGATATCTTTGCTGCAGGCCTGAGACGTGCCAGCTTAGTTTTGCAAATTAAAGCCACTGAGACTCTGGCATTGAAGTGTATTGAGGACCCACACAGAAGGAGCGCGCAGACCAACAGCACTGCGAAGGCGGCCATGTGCTCAACTCAACTTTTAATCAGTCCATAATGCGCAACTCAACTTACACAAGTCACGTGATGTCACGCAATACATTACATCTTTTCCCCCCTAGTAACAAACACCGTTCTCCGGAAATCAACTGAAACATCTGTACTTAAAACACTCTGAGAATATTCTATAAAATGAAATGAAATCAATGTTCAGTCACAAAGTCCTTTAAATGTTCTGGGGCTCTCCTTGTGCGCTGAGATCGCCTTGGCAACAATGGGGGAGGTGTCGGGTGCTCAGTCTGCAATCCTGTGTTTGACTCCTCTTTTACATCCTCCCCGGCAAGTCTCCCTGGTTCTTCCACCACTGCGTGTGGTACCTGGATTTGCTCAGCCTGCAATGGTTCATCCAGTAAGTCGTCATCCTCGATCACTATTGTGGGTACACCATGTCTTTTGAGGAGGTGGTCCACATGCCTACGAGCTACCACTCCATCTTCACACTTGACTGTATATGACAGTGGGCCAGTTCTACTTTCAATTTGTGCCTTCTTCCACTTAGGCCCTGGACTAAAATTCTTCACCAGAACTCTATCTCCCTCTACAAATTGTCGCTCTCTTTTTGTGTTGTCATGGTGTTCCTTCTGTGCCAATTGCTTAGTTTCCACACGTGGCCTAAGCTCTGGCCGAATTAGATCCAATCGTGTACGTAGGCGGCGGTTGAGCAGCAACTCTGCCGGTGTAACTCCAGTTGTTGTTTGAGGTGTTGACCTGTAGGCCAACAAGAATCTGCTAAGTCGGGTTTGCATTGTTCCTTCTGATCCTTTCAACTTCTTCATTCCTTCCTTAAAAATACGAACCGACCTCTCCACCAAACCATTAGACGAAGGGTGTCTAGGGGCGGTTTTCACATGTAAAATTCCATTCCTGGCCATAAAATCAGCAAATTCTTCACTAGCAAATCCTGATCCATTATCTGAGACGACCATTTCAGGTAACCCATGAGCAGCGAAAGCTTGACGAAGTTTCTCAATAGTAGCTGTAGCACTGGTACTGGATGTTGGATAAACTTCAATCCACTTGCTATAGGCATCGATTACAATCAGAAATAACTGTCCCATAAATGGTCCAGCATGGTCGATATGTATGCGAGACCAGGGCTTTTCCGGCCACTCCCAAGGATGAAGGGGGGCTGCTGCAGGTGCTGCACTTTGGAGCTGGCAGACCTCACAGGATTTAACCTTGCTTTCAATGTCTGTATCAAGACCAGGCCACCAAAGGTAGCTGCGTGCCAGGTTTTTCATTCTCACAATCCCTGGATGTGCCGTGTGTAGATCTTCTAAAAGCTGTTGCTGCCCCTGAGCTGGTACAACCACACGATTCCCCCACAGAATACATCCATTGTGTGTGCTTAGTTCATCTCTTCTCGTGTAGAAAGGCTGCAGTGTTGAGTCAGGACATTTGTCACCCCAGCCTTGCTGAACTCTTCTGAAGACCTGCTGTAGCACTGGATCTGAGGCTGTCCAATCTGCAATGTCATCTGCACACACGGGCAGTGCCTCCAACCGCTCCATCAACAGAATGGTTTCACCAGGTATGGGGACCTCTACTACTGTATCTGACAGAGGTAAACGACTAAGACCATCAGCATTTCCATGTGTAGGTCCTTCACGGTAGAACAGTTCATAGTCATAGGCTGCTAGAAGTAAAGCCCACCTTTGAATTCTCGGTGATGCCATTGGGGGCACAGCTTTGTCTGCCTTAAACAGACCCAAAAGTGGCTTGTGGTCTGTAAAAATCTTGAATTTCTGTCCGTACAGATACTGGTGAAATTTCTTAATTCCAAATATCACTGCAGCTCCTTCCTTATCCACTTGAGCATAATTGCGCTCGGCAGGCGATAGTGTCCTTGAGGCATAGGAGATTGTTTTTTCTTTCCCATTGATGATGTGGGAGAGCACAGCTCCCAGTCCATAAGGAGAGGCATCACAAGACAGTACAAGTTCCTCACTTGGGTCATAATGGACTAAGAGGTCTGAAGAGTTCAACATACTCTTTGCTTGGTTAAAGGCATCCACCTGTCTTTGACCCCAAGTCCATTTGCAATCCTTAGCAAGAAGTTCATAGAGAGGAGCCAAGACAGTGGACAAGTTTTGCAAGTAACAAGCATAATAATTCAACATACCCAGGAATGCTTGGAGCTCCTTCACATTTGTGGGTGCTGGGGCCTCGTGGATGGCTCTCACTTTACTTTCTACTGGTTGGATTCCGTTTCGGTTTATGCGATGTCCCAAATATATCACCTCACCTTGCAGGAACACACACTTTTTCAGCTTTAGGTGAATGCCTGCCTTTTCTAATCGGGCCAATACCTCTTCTAGATGCTTCAAGTGGTCGTGTCTTGTCTTGCCAGTCACGAGGATGTCATCAATCCGAACGATGACTTGCGGAATTCCTTGGAGGAGGCTTTCCATAGTGCGCTGGAAAATGCCTGGGGCCGACGAAATGCCATAAGGGAGCCGCTTGTATTTGAAAAGTCCCTTGTGGGTGTTAATCGTGGTATATTCTTGGGACTCTTTGTCTAACTCCAACTGTTGGTAAGCTTGGCTTAAATCCAGCTTTGTAAATTCAGTACCTCCCCCTAAGGTGGCATACAAATCTTCGATCTTGGGAATGGGGTAATTGTCTAACTTTGCTGCCTGATTGATTGTTTGCTTGTAATCCCCACAAATTCTAATAGTGCCGTCCTCCTTAACGATGGGAACGATGGGCGTGGCCCATTCTGAGAATTCAACTGGTTCCACAGTTCCCTCTTTGACAAGTCGATCTAACTCAGTTTCAATTTTATCACGCAGGGCGTAAGGTACTGGCCTAGCCTTAAAAAATCGTGGCTTCTCAGAAGGGTCAATGTAAATTTTTGCTTGCACTCCTTCGACTTTCCCCAGGCCCTCTTGGAAAACAGTTGAGTGCGCTTCCAAAATCTCATTCAACTCCTTATCCATGGTGGTTAAATTGAAGACCTCACTCCAATTTAAAGAAATTTGCTGAAGCCAGTTTCGACCCAACAAACACGGACCCTCTCCACTGATTACCACTGCTGGTAAATGGCCTTTAAACCCGTTGTATTCTACTTCTAACTCACATTCCCCCGCTACAGGAATGACCTCCCCTGTATAGGTACGCAGAACGGTATTCACAGGATTCAATTTCAACACTTTACCCGAATGCGACAGAGTGTGAAAAGTTTTCTCATTGACAACAGTCGTTGAGGCTCCAGTATCAATTTCCATGCTAACATTCACTCCATTAATTAGCACTGTCACTTTGTAGGGGTTTTTTCCTTTACTTGAATTCACACAAAACAACTGATCATACACATCTCCCCGAGCCTCTTCCTCATAAACATCACCAACATCTTCTAACTGGTTTAAGTTACCTGACCTCTGCAGACCTGGATAACCCCTTTGATTACTTCTGTTTGGTTGAGAACCTTGCCTCTCACCTCTCGACTGGCTTCTGGTGCGGTTTGGACATCTATCGGCGATGTGGCCTTTTTGCTTGCAATAGAAACAGTTCAGTTCCTTAAACCTGCAAGTTTGTGCACTATGATACCCTCCACATCTAAAACAAGAAGGTTTGGACTGCATGCTTCGTCCGTCCACCCGTTTCTTTCCATCCATTGTTCCATCCGCTTGGAACGTTACCTTGTGGACTGCCACCGTCTCCTTCGATTCCTGAAGCACCGCCATGTTTTTCGATGTAATTTCCATCGAGGTTGCAATCTCATAGGCCTTCTGAAATGTCAATTCCTTCTCTACCAGCAGACGCCGCTGTATTTTCTCATCCCGAATTCCGCACACAAGCCTGTCCCTAAGCATAGTATCAAGGGTATCTCTGTACTCACAATGTTCAGCCAAATTCCTGAGCGATGCAACAAACTCTGCCACTGATTCTCCTTCGTTGCGAAAACGGTTGTTGAACTTAAACCGCTGTACAATTTCCGACGGTTTCGGAGCTAAATGATCCTGAATAAGCTTCACCAACTCCTGGTACGACTTCTCTTTAGGTTTGGCTGGAGCGAGAAGGTCGCACATCAGCTTGTAAACTTTGCTTCCACATACACTCAAAAGAATCGCCCGCCGTTTCGCTTTGTCATCGCCCGTCGTATCACCAATACCATTTGCATCAAAATAATGTCCTAAACGTTCCGTGTAATGTTCCCATGTTTCACTATTCTCATCGAAGGCATCTACTCTACCGAATAACGTCGCCATTTGAGATCCTCGTCGCCAAATGAAGTGTATTGAGGACCCACACAGAAGGAGCGCGCAGACCAACAGCACTGCGAAGGCGGCCATGTGCTCAACTCAACTTTTAATCAGTCCATAATGCGCAACTCAACTTACACAAGTCACGTGATGTCACGCAATACATTACAGGCATAGCATAAGGAAAAAAGATCCATGAAATTTGAAATACATACTTTTTGGGGACCACTCCCCTCCCACCCCAATGGCAAATTCTACCCTGATGTGCCATTTAATGGATTGGGAATGGTCTTAGACGGCCTTAGTTCTATTGCATTTTGCCAACAAAACCCAAAGGAATAACATTTGGCCAACCGCAGAAAACTCAGATAAAGTAACGAGACAGGAGTCCGTTTATTAAATGAGGCAATGAATCAGGACGCGATACAGTCTGAACATAAAACCCGCGAAAAACACGGGAAATCTCGCGCGATTGCATCAAAAATGTCAAGTTGGTTCGGATTGGTCGAATTGTGTCACACAATCACAGAGATGAGCAACCAAAAACCGAAAACTATTGAGATTTGACCTTTAGTATCTTATTATTTCAGGTACGATCGTACCCTTCAAGAGAGACGCTTCAGAGAAATCTTCAAGAAAGAATCAACTGGGATGCGTACAAACACGACGTCATACAAACTATAATCGCTAGATGATATCAATTTTTTTCGACTTTAGGTTCAGAGGAACGCGGGTTTACAAAACGGCTGGAATTTGACACTACTCAATGCGTCGAAGTATTGATTCAAGTTACGTGTCTGGAATTAGAAAGAAAGAAATGTAAGAATTCTTTTATTTTCTTTTATTGTAGAACAATATTTCTATCCTATTTTTAAAGAAAATTTGTACGTGGGGTTAATACAGTATCCCCAATAGATTCTAACATGTCACCCAGGCTTGGGGAGAATAAAACAAAAGATTTTTCATCGAGGGTTAGGGAAGAATAAATAATTTCTAATACATAGAACTTATTCATCGTTCGTGCACATTCTCAAAATCGTCATTTCCAATCCGTTTCCATCACAGAAAGATAAAGACAGTGTAGCAAAGTAATGCTGAAAAATAGAATATTGGTGACTAAAAAATATACCATAATCATCACTAAAATGTATATTTCTATATTCTTGGAATTTAATTGCGTTACACAATTTGGCACGGATTGTACCGACTGAGATAGCCTGCGTAGCTGGCGGGATTCGCGGCGAAGTGCTTTTGTTTTTCGGGGGAGGCCGTCGTCGGAGCAGAGTGGCGAGGAGTCGAGTTGAAATTTCCCCTCGCGCGGCTTCACCGCTTGACCTCGTGGGCTTCGCCCGCGAATGCTGAGTGAGTAGCTCGCACCCTCAAATCCCGCCGACTACGAGGGCTATGACTGAGATAACGTAATCACCTATCAATGTAAGTCCTGGGAAAGGAAGGGGGTGCGGGCATAGGCGGGGGATTTGAATTGTAGATGGTCGAGAGAGTCACTAAAAGTCAATAAAATGTTAGTAGAAAGTCCAATAAAACGGTCAAAAGTCCACAGGGGAATAACTACTGTCAAATACCCCATCTATTCCCGCACCCCCTCCCCCGGATTCGTATTGATAGCTGCATAACTGTCAAGTTTGTCGCGTTAGAGAAATGAGAGCAATTTAGCTTGTAGTGAAAAGCCTTCCCCTGAAAAATAGAAAATATAAAGTGGGTCTTCGTTTTAGACTAGTGGGTCTTCGTTTTAGATCATGGGCTCATCGTTTTAGACCCGTGGGTCTTCGTTTTAGACCATTCATGGGTCTTCGCTTTAGACAACAGTGTCTTCGGTTTAGACAACAGTGTCTTCGTTTTAGATCATGGGGTCTTCGTTTTAGACCATTCATGGGTCTTCGTTTTAGACAACAGTGTCTTCGTTTTAGACTGGTGGGTCTTCGTTTTAGACAACAGTGCCTTCGTTTTAGACAACAGTGTCTTTGTTTTAGACAACAGTGTCTTTGTTTTAGACAACAGTGTCTTCGTTTTAGACAACAGTGTCTTCGTTTTAGACTGGTGGGTCTTCGTTTTAGACAACAGTGTCTTCGTTTTAGACAACAGTGTCTTTGTTTTAGACTGGTGGGTCTTCGTAAAAAGACCAGTGGGTCTTCGGTCTTAGGTCTTTGTTTTTGGGTCTTCGTTTTTAGGTCTTCGTTTTTGGGTCTTCGTTTTTGGGTCTTCTCTTTTGGGTCTTCGTTTTTGGGTCTTCGTTTATAGGTCTTCGACACATCCGCTTCGAAATAGCACAATTTCTCTTGCTGATACTTTCTCAAAGCGGAAAAACAACGTCACCTACGGTTGCCTATGTTGACAGGAAGATATAGCGCCTTTTTGTCGCTTTGTTTACTGATAACAATAATGTTTTTAATGACCCATTCTTCTCATTCTTGGAGACCAAACCGACTTTGTTACATTGAGATACACTTCAAATCACGTGAGCATAGCTTGGAGCCGATTATATTACATTCTCGTCCCCAGAGGCGCGATTCGTTTTGTCAGCACCAAGGAATCGAGCCCTCTGGCCGCAACCAAATTGAGAACATGCGTTGAGAACTCGTTTTGCTTTCAGCAATCAGATTTGTCAGATGTGACTTTGTGCATGCGCAGAGTGACGGGAAGTCCGTGAATCGCGGACTTCCGGTGTTGGACCTTCCCAGAGGTCGCGATTCTTGGCCAAAAGTATTGCGGCCTCTGGGGACGAGAATGTTTATATTATTGAATCGGCCCCCAGCAAAGTTTTAAGTTGTATTCTTGCTTCGCAAATGAATCCCGGAAACGAACCGAGTTGTTCAAACACCATCGTGTGTTTACAGGAGAGTATGTAAAGAAGAATATGACGGTTTTAGTTTCTTCCGTATTTTTAAGAAATATTTTCCTTGTTTCTCTTGTTTACATAGCCTCATCTAAACACTCGGGGGTTTGGGACAATCCTCCCATGCATAGCCCAAACCCCTTCATGTTTAGATGACGTTATGTAGACACGAAAAATGCCCTTAGTAAAGAGCTTAAATGTAAATTTCAATATATACTTATGGAAGTGCGAAATCAAAAGTTGGTCTCATTTTCTTGATGGATAGCATCTGTTAAATCAAGCATTCCCTGTGAATTGTTCTTGCATATTTTGTCAGTCAAGGCTGTAAAATTCTCGGAGATGCTGAGTACCTGTGTTCATTAATGCGTTAAAAAAGGCGACGACGCGTGTATCCGACATAACGTGAATCACACAAACAACATTTAAATTCATAAATAACGCATTGTTGGTTCACTAGCGATGGTTTTACAGCACACGTTAATTGTCTTGTATACACGATTTCTTCAAACATATACAGCACACGTTAATTATATCTTTTAGGTATACAAAATTTTCTTTAAAACAATAAAAACGTCTACAAAATATTAACTAGTTCATCATGAAATGCGGTGCACTGGATACTGATCCGGTGGGTGGGGGACACTCTCTTATATGGGCTATGCGGGGATGTGCCGCTGGAAAGAGTATGGTTTATTATTAAAAACTAGCTATGGTACATTACATTCCCTGAGTTTTGATTGGTTTAAAAGCGATGGTATATGAGCTCATATACCATTGACCTATAAATATGGCGCGTGTACGCGTAAAAAAAATGCACGTTTCGCGATATTTGTGCAATATTTTTTGGGCGTTTTTAATACAACAATTATTCCACTCACTTTTGTTGGATACGAGATGGTTATAGCCAACGGTCGTGGAATAATTGTTAATCATCCCTCAGTCCTGGACAGGGTATATACTTCATTCTAATCTGTCCTAAACAGGGTATCGATATTAAGGAGTCGTCCTAGACAGGGTATGGCTTCAAGACTCTCGTCGAGTTTTAAGCATATCCGAAATCAAAAACGCTCATCAAAATTTATTAAACAGGGACACTGTCCGTTCTTCTTGTGCTTATAATTATGCTTATGTCACCTCATGCCGTGGTGATTCCTAGTGAGAACAACACAAGAAAAACAATTGCAAGTTTGTTTGTTCTTCTTATGCTCGTGCTCATGTCGTAATGCCTATGCTTGTGCGCCAGTGAAAAGCAGCCTTTACAGCCCCGAAATGATCCCGACCCCTAAATGTTCCCTAAGTAATTTTTAGGTTGGCGTTTAGACATGGGACTACTGAATTGTGCAACATTGTTAGAATTTTCATTATCTCATACAATGCTGTCCCTGAATTATTTTTTATTGATCGTCTTACTCTAATACAAGAAAACATATCCTTTGCAGCCGAGGACGATAAGTCGGATTGCTTAACATACAAGCAAGTAATATAGACATGGCAGGGACATTTTCTTTTATTTGTTTGATTTTAAACATGTCAAAAGTCGGATTTATTGTTGACATACAAACAAGAATGCGTTTTGAATTTGAGATCCTGAACGTGACTCATAGCCACTAGCTCTTTATTGTCAGCTAACTTTGTGCAATCCATAGACCCATGCCTAAGCGCCACTTGGGAATCATTTCAGGGTCGGGATCATTTCGGTCGACCAAAGAGTGATCGTGAGATAACTGACCGCACAACTAGTTCCCTGAATTATTGTTACAAAATATTACAATGAGTAGCTTCCTGGTACGATTCATTATCTGCCTTGTCGCAGGGTATAAAAGATCTTCTTTCTTGTCAACTTCATACTTAGCCCTGCTACAAGCAACTCCTTTCCAACGCCCTTTTACTGTTCTGCGTGTGCCACCAAAGTCGAACACTAGCTTGTAAGGGATTTCCATTTCAGCTTCATACACCATTCCTTTGGCAACATAGATGGAATGTGCAGGAACTGATAGTGGAAATTCGAAGGACTTGGTTACACCAGTACTAGTAGATTCGGCGAAGGTGTGGCTGTGTGAGAAACTGAAAGATAGCTGCAAGTTACACTCGCCAAATCCGGCGAATCCCGCGCTGAAGCTAGAGTTGATGCCATAGCTGAAGCCGATAGTATGTGAAGTAGAGTAAGTTCTTCCTTCGGTCATCGAAAAACCAAACGACATTGTTTGAAGTACATCACCTCTGTTGACCAAGTCTTCTTCAGTAACAACTATTGGCTTTTGGGTCAGAATTTTTGCCTCGTTCATAAGGAAATTCATAGCGACCAGATTGACATCTCCGTGTATTTTGTCGAAATACGAATCCAAGTTGGCTTTATCGCGAAGTGTATCGTCGCGGCGTCCAACAATGGTGTTTGCAGCAAACCAGGCAGCATTCCAACCCAGCTCTTTCACATTTGTCGCCAAAGTTTCAGATATCTCCCCTGTGTTTACGACGTCCTGGTACTTCGCTTGTATTGCCATTTTGTCGCTGGCGGCGTCGCATTTGTAACGTCTACGCTTACCACATTGCCAACTTCGCTTGCTCAACGTGGTGTTTGCTACAAACCACCCTGTGCGCCAGAGCATTTCTCTTATATCTTCACATGATTTGTCAGATAGTAGCCCCTTGCATTTCTCTTTGAAAGTATCGAAGTGTTTCTTCGATTCAATCTTATATGCATCTGCTTCCCCGCGGTTGCCGAGGCGCATTTTCGCACAGTGCCAGCCTGCCTTTTCAGCATACCCTTTCAGTTCCTTTGCAATATCAAGTGGAAATATTTCCAGTGCTTCGATATCCCCGGATATCGCATATTCTTCACTAGCTACTCTTTGCTTCTGTGACAAAATTTCAGCCAAATCGACTTCTCCGTGTATTTTCTCGAAATATGAATCTAAGCTTTCTTTCTGCTGTTCTGCCTCTCCCTCGTAACCAAACACTGCGTTCGCAGCAAACCAAGCAGCACTCCAGCCCATCTCTCTTACGTTATCTGCTAAAATTTCGGATATTTCTCCTCCCTTGACAATGTCCTGGTAATTATCTTCCACTTCCTTTTTGTCTTCACTAGCATCGCTCTCATACCCTTTTCGACTGCGACGCCGACGGCACATTTCGCTCTTCCTGGTGTTGGCTGCGTGCCAACTGGAAAACCCAAGCATTGACTTTATATCTTGTAAAGCTTTGTCCGACAGAAGTCCCTCGCATTTCTCTTTGAAAGATTCAAAATGCTTCTCCGCTTCACTCTCGTCGTTATCTGCGCTTTTTCTTTTGACGCGCCGGCGAATTTTTGCGCAACTCCAGCTGTGCTTCTCAGCGTACAATTTAAGTTCCAATGCAATATCGGTTGGGAACATTTCCAGTTCCATGTTAACACCTCGCGCAGATTTGGCCGGGCTTAGGAAAGACACGATTTGTCTTGCTAACGCTCTCTCAAAGCCGCTAACTATGAGCAGGAAGCGGAAAAAAGAATACCTACCGTAGTCTATAATAATAATGACAGGATGTTATAACACCCAAGTTTGCCGCTTGGTTTACTTATAACAATGTATCTTTTCATGATGACCCATTCTTCACATTAATATTCTTGTTGAGCACAACGTCTTTGTTACACGGATACACTTCAAGTATAGCTTTGGGCTATGTAAAAAAAAGACTTGCGGCTATACAAAAGAAGACTCCTTCTGCTGGTTCATGATGTTTTCAGTATATGGTAGTCTTTCACCCCCTTTTAATTTGAGGTTAAGCAACAGACCATCGCGTAGGAGAGGGTTGGGTCCACATCAGCCTTATGGCTGGCATTTTGTAACCTGCATCGCTGAATAAAATGATTGATTTATTATACAATTCCGAGTTCCTGTTTTTAAATTTGTCTCTTTATCCAATATCGTTTCCGGTTCTTTAAGGGCGGAAGAGGGAAGAGCAGGTGTAAACGCGCTGGTCTCAATTGCTGGATGGAGTTGGTCCGGGGGCTTTATGTTTGTGAACGATACTACTCTTGGTTTAATTTGTCTCTATCCACCCAGGTGTATAAGCGGGCACCGGTGACATTAATGCTAATACGATGGACTAACAATCCATTCACGAAGGAGTGGAAAATATCCTCAGTGCAGAAACCAGAAAAAGCTAAGCGCGAACGGTATTTTGGGGCATGTACTAATACCAACAACACCGGAACACCAGAAATACAATAAAATGCCCATAAATTTCTGGTGTTCCGGGGGTGTTCCAGCGTTCCGTGTTTTATGGTGTTCCGGTGTTCCTGATTTTAGTACATGCCTCATTTTGCCGAAATATGTTCCTGCATTGATAAGAACAAATGGTGTAGTTTTGTTACCAAGGACTATCACTACACTGAAACAGTTTATTGCCGTCTTTCACTTAGTACGGCAAGGTTGGAAATTGATTAAAAGAGCCATTCCTTAAAAATATCGCCAGGAATTCATCATGGTTTGCTCTCTGAGCCACAATTTGTTGAAATTTTGCTGTTAGTTCATCAGGAACATTTTGGGCACGTGAAAAGGTACCAGGTAATGATTTTAGCAACGAATGAAGCTGAAAACAGCAAGGCCTCTGTGACAGTGCCCCCTTAATCTTTGTCTGACAAATATAAAATACCAGGCTGCTCCATGATATTAAACGAAAACTTTATTTCGTCTTGTTTACTACAATGCTGTCACACTAATTGTTGCTGGACACTCCTACGACTGCGGAGAAGCAAAAGTTGTTATGACTGAAAGAAAAAAAAACACAGATTTTAATAATTTAAAATTAGTTTTAGATGGTATTTATCTTGTGTATATATTAATATTACCTGTATCCAGATTTAAACATTTTAATTATCTTTAAGTAATTTGTTACTGGATTTTTTGAACTGGAACTAGTTGTGATAACACCTGTATAATAGCTGTCTCGCGTTGTTAACCGAGACTACACACGCGAGTCTGTGGCTAAGCGTTTAATATTTAGCTCATATTAACCGAGTAGGAGGTCTCTATGGGTGAATCTTGTCCGAGGTCAGTACAGACCGAACGAAGTGTGTGTCTGTCTGTCTGTCTGTCTGTCTGTCTTTTTGCGTGTCTATCGTGGTGCCTAAAGTTAGTTGGAATTCTCTTCCAAATTGGACAAAAGCACATCATTCAGCCTCTTGAGGAATCTATTAAATCTTTACTCATACTCAGCCTCCAAAACTTGATTGTAACTAGTCCATGGCATTTTTTAATGTATTCGTTCAAAATTATGTGTTTGTAGTATAACAGAGCGTTCTTGGAAAACATCTAGTTTTAATTGAAGAGATTCCGTGTCTAAATAAACTGCCTTTCTGTCCGTCTTGCATTCTGTCTGCCTGTCTCTCTACATCCTGTCCTTTTGCGAGGATCGTTTTCACACAAGTGATCCACTCACTCATTCTGCCTGTTTGTCTATATATCTTTCAGTCTTTTTGTCTCTCTTTTCTAGGTTTTTTTATGCCTGCCTATAAACCAGTTTTAGTTTCTATTGACTATAGCTTGAATATTCACTAGAAGTGCTTACGTCGTTGGACACCGCTAGTGGTGGGAAGCAAAAGTTCTTCCAACTACAAGAAAAAAAGAGAAACATTTTTTATATCGTCAAACTTCTAATAAGTCGAATTCAAAACAGCAAATTTGACACTATTTAGCATGAAGTAACATCACATTTGCCGTTTTTATGCTAGAGACGCTCAAGACGATTTCCGCAGAACATCCGAGCAATAATGGCAAAAATAAAGTTACCAAAAAAATCTCATAGCATGGTAATATTTTAACTAAAGGTAAGAAGATCTTATCAAGACTTGAGCTCTCAAGCTGACCCGCGAGAGAAAATTGAACTTGAAGTTATCCATATTTCAATTAAAAAGGACCTTTCACGTTAGTTGAAAACACAATAACACATACTTTGAGCTTTCTTACGAGGTTTGACATTAAATTTCTCGAGAATGCGTGGGGATTTAATCGCGGGGTCATCAAGAGAAATGAATTACAGTGAGATGTTTTAACTAGTATTCAAAAAGTAAACGTGTTGTGAGTAGATATTTGATAAATAATTTTTGCGCTTATTGCTCGAACTTTGAGCGGAATCCGTCTTAAGTTGTCGAGATGCCTATAACGAAAGACGTTAAAGGCATCTGATATAAAAAACAGGGCGCATAAAGTAAACGGCTTAAGAGAAATTTTTTTTATAGAAGACTGGGTTCTATACTCGGAGAACACTGGACACGAGTAACTTTTAACGCGTGAGACGGCTAAATAGGGCGATAGGGCTAAATGTCTCCTATGTTAACGACGTCCCGTTTTTATACAAAGGACATTTAACTAGAGACGTTAAAGGACGCTCTTAAGACGTTTACGTCGTCAACCGTTACAGTTGTCTCGAGTCAGCTTTCACGTCTCGCACGACGTGCCTAGCATAGAAACGGTCATTGGACACTTCTGAATGAGAGCACAACGCCGCATGACAGAGTGACAGAGAGGGCCATAACTGGTCAAACAGTACTACGTACCAAGTATCTGGAGAGCAGCATTCTTCATCACCACACACAGGGCAGGTACTCGGGGTACCCTCCTCTGTCGGCACAGGGTCATTCTCAAACTGAATCATAAAGGGAGGATTAATTTGACAAATTGCTAGCAGTGGTAGCAGAGCCGCAATTACCGTCTGTCCTTCCCGTCGGTTTCTTGCCTTCTGTCTGTCCTTTCTGTCTGTCTGTCCGTCTATCGGACTTTCTTTCTGACTTTTGTCTGTCTGTTTTGTTTTTTCTATCCGTCTTGCTATCGACGATTACTTGGTTTTTCAATAGAAGTACTTACATCATTGGACACCGCTACAAGTGGCGGGTAGCAAACGTTGTTATAACTACAAGAAAAAGAGAAATATTATTATTATTATTATTGTTACCGTCCAACTTCTAATAACTCGAATTCAAACCAACACATTTGACACCATTTAGCGTGAAGTAACATCGCGTTATAACACTTCTGAATGAAAGCACTTTTGAACGTTGCGTGACGGAGAGTGACATTCTGGACAAAACGCATTACGTACCAAGTATCTGGAGAGCAGCATGTTTTGTCACCACACACAGGGCAGGTACTCGGGGTATCCTTTTCTGCCGGCACAGGATCATTCTCAAACTGAATCATAAACAAGGGCGGATTAATTTGATACAAGTTATAACATAGCCAGAAGAGGCAGCAGAGCCGCGCAATCAAATTCAGTATACAAGAATGGAAAGGCGACGGCAGACGAGGAACATTGTTGTTGGCGATGTTTGCACATACGCACTTTGTGTCTTGGACACAAATTTGTGCCTTCAGCAATGTTGCGTGCGCGGGCTAATTGGGAAACAAATTGTATAATTGGTTCATGCTTTAGCTGTGCGCTGTCTTAAAAGCTTCTTTGTGCCCTCCAAACTTCCCGCATGCATCGTTTAGCAAATAAATTCCGTGTGGCCGTGCGTCTGTTCAGTAATAGACCACTGATGACGTCGGTGATCAAAAAAGTGGCACACGAGGCAATAGCCAATATTGTGACTGATGTTCTTACCACATTTCGACGTCTTCTGTGATCTATTACCGAACAGACGCACCGCAACATGGAATCTATCTGTTTTATATAATTGAAAAATGCCAGCGTCGCAAGTACGTGTGTCCTTTAATAGATCATACTGAGGAGCCAATCGCAATGTGTCCATTGGGCATTATTATGTAAACTGTTAATGATACATACATACATACGTTTATTCCCCGTCCCCATGGGGCTTTTCAGAGAAAAAAATAATAATTAATAATTATTATTAATTAACAGAAGAAAAGAATAATTATTAATTATTATTAATTAACAATAAAATTGACCAATTCAGATATATTTTAAAAAACTCTAACATGACGCCGAGGCTTAGGGGAATAAAACAAAAGAAATTAGTTATTCATCCCTAAGCCTCGATGCAAAATCTCTTGTTTTATTCCCCCAAGCCTCGCTGACATGTTAGAATATTAATATATCGGAATTGGTCTATTAATTCAATATATCCGTACAATTATAATTATTTGTTGCGGAATAGGTTAGGCTTGGTACGCACCATCGACACGAGGATCAAACAGAATATACATAAGCATAATTATAAGCCAGCCTCTCAAGTCTTAGCGGGAGAGGTTGTTCCAGACCGTGCAACATAATTATTAGAGACATCCCAAGAAGAACGGGACTTACGTCATTGGACACCGCTACTAGAGGTGGGTAGCAAAAGTTGTTATAACTAAAAGAAAAAAGAGAAATATTATTGTTATTAGCGTCAAACTTCTGTTGACTCCAATTCAAAACAACACATTTGACACCATTTAGCACGAATAAACATCAGGTTAAACACTTTAATGAGAGCACAACGTTGCGAGAAAGAGCGTAAAGTCGAGAGGGCCATAACTGGGCAAACAGTATAACGTACCAAGTATCTGGAGAGCAGCATGTTTTGTCGCCACACGCTGGGCAGGTAAGAGGGGTATCCTCCTCTTCTGGCATAGGATCATTGTCAAACTGTATCATAAACAAGAGTTTGTTGAACATATATTATATATTTTTTTGTTATAATTTCTTAATATTGTAATATTAATTTTTGAAATAAATAAATTAATTAATAAAAATAAAAAATAAACAAGAGCGGATTAATTTAACATAAGTTATAACGTAGCTAGCAGAGCTGCGCAATCATATTCTCCATGGGGGGGGGGGGGAGGGGGTACTCCCTTATATGGGCTATACGGGGACGTGCCGTTGGATATGGTATGGTTTTTGACCCCTCAGTCCTGAACAGGGTATAGTCGGTATATAATCGAAGCGAGTCTTTCCTGAACAGGGTATTCAGGAATCGTCCAAGACAGGGTATGGCTTTAAGACTTTCGTGGAGTTTTAAGGATATCCGAAATCGGAAACGTTCATCAGTATTTATTTAGCCGGTCATCAGTCAACATAAGATCATTTTCAGAACTAGATATTAGTGCGGTAGTAGCAGTAGTAGTAAAACTTTATTTAAACACGGAGAATCATCAGTTAAGCTAAAAGTATAACGCCCCTTTTTTAATTTTTTTGTGCTAAACAGGGCCAGGGTTTCGGACCGCGGCATCTCTAAACACAAACATGGGTCACGTCCCCTCCCCTCCCCTCCCCTCCCTGGGTCAAATGCAGTGTACACTGATGACGTGGCAAAATTCCTTCTCCAGAATTTCGTCTTCGCACTAACTTAGGCGTGGGGTTTGATTCTCATTTCCACCGGCAATATATATATATATATATTATAAAACAACTGGTTCATGCTTTAGCTGTGCGCTCTCAAAGTTTTCGCATGCACCATAACTCGACAGTGCACGCTTATACAAGCACGAATCAATTATTTAGTACATTTTTAATGAGAATTATTTGTTGCGGTATCGGTTAGGCTTAGCACCCACTAGCGACAAGAGGATCAAAAACAAACATAAGGATAATTATAATTATAGGCCTTTCAAGTTTTAGCGGGAGCGGTCGCTCCAGAACGTGCAATGTAATCAACGGATACATTATAATCATGAGAAAATAATCGATCATTTTCTTGTGATCATGTTGTTTTTTAAGTCTTCTATGACTCTTTCTGAGACGCTCCCACTAAGACAGTCTGTCGGTCTGTCTGTTATATTAGTCCTTCTCTTTGTCTTAAAAAGTCTGTCTATCCCTCCAGGAATGAGCTTGAAGGGCGCCCAATTGCCTCAGGTGGCTAACAATTGTTCCTGCGCGCTTCTATTGAGAATCTAGAGTTCCACTGTTTACATCCCCGCAACACACCCAAACCCTAACACAATACTCAAGTATTGGCCTAATCATAGATATGAAAATGGCGTTAGTACTATGTTGTGATAAAACGGCGCACATGTCCTAACAAACCGACCCGCTTACCAGCCTTAGAAACAATGGCTTTAAAATGTTTATTCCAGCCACCCAAAACCTTAAACTCAATCTTAAAAAAAAAATGCCCTTCAAACGTCCAATACAGAGCTCTCCTTTTTATTTTCGAGCTAACTACATTGCTTTCTCAATAGTTAACTGGTTATTGGTTACCTGGTACTCTTTCAGATCGTCGTCAGCTGGGCGATACTGTTTACGCATATTCCTTGCCGTTGCCACGGTAACAAACATCATTAACGCAAGTGCCAAGCGCATATTCATCTTTCCTGAAAAAATTGTCATGTCATAAAAGGTATTAATTATAGTTTCGTGAAAATCGACCGGTAGATCCATGAGAAGGCATTCGAGGTGTTGTTCGGGGTTATTCCTTGAAATATTGTAAGCTTTAAGACCCTGTTCCTGGGCCTAAAGCAGTTGTAACGCAACCTTAATGTATCAAGTCATATTTTACATTTTCAGCTGTTCAGAAATGTAATTTGTGAGTAAAACTTTTAATTTTGCAAAGAAAAACCAACGTTAAACCAAAAAAAAGTGAAAATCACAAAAAACTGCCATATTGGACGAAGTCATAGGCCCCCAGCTGCGCAATTTGCATAGGTAACCTATAATATCAACCTAGTCGTGTATACGACATAACAGGCTATCTACTGACCGTATAATCTTTTTAAAGTATCTTAACCCAACGGAAATCAAGGAGGGTTTCTCCCAAACAAAGGGAGTCCAATCACAACAGCCTTTTTAAAACCATTTGTCGTTAGCACGTTTAAAACGGCTGTTGTGATTGGACTCCCTTTGTTAGATTTAAACCAATCAAATCATGTGTCCCCAGAGCCACTTGTTCCTCGTGCACAGGCCCAGCAGGCTAAGAGGGACAAGTTGCTCTGGGGACGAGAATGCCTGCCTGCCTGCCTGGAGCACCCTTCTTGACGGGTCATCTTGTTTGTATGGGTAATCAAATGCTAAAGAGCTAAATTACGAATTCATTTCACACGCGTTTTGCTGAAATTATTCGAATTTAAAAATGCAAGTGAAATTATTTCCTAATTTCACGAGTAAACAATTTGATTACCTTTTTTATATCATATGTAGCAAATAGCGCTCACAATTGTGAGTTTTTGAGTTATTGTATTGAGAAATCCGCGTCAAACGTTGCCATGGAAATTTCATCATTTAACATATCGTATGAAATTACAAATTACCGTTGAAATTTCGCGCCAAAATAATTAAGGAAAATTTGTCACGGATGTTATTAGCATCGGTTATGCCAGGGCTAACCCGACTACCCGGGATGTGGAATGAATGCCACAAAATGTATAAATTCCAACCGAGACAGCGCCATTTGACCAAAATTAGTTATATCTTTCGAATTCAACAAAATTCCTTTAAAAAGTACGCGATAAATTTGTAAAATCCAAAAAGTGAAAAGGCTCTTAGCCCTTCGTGCGAATACTTTGCTCGACGAACGAGGGTTAACGCCGAAACACCAGCTTTCTAACATTTACTACCGGCGGTTTCATTTGTTTAGCTTTATCAGATTCCAGTTGACCATCAACTTTGTGTTACATATATACACTTAACGAACGCCGCCGTATTGCAATTTTTTAGCACGGAGCTTAAGAGATGCAAATCGAATCGTGGCAACTACATGGCGAGTTCAGTCTTTTGGTAGCGTTAAGAAAATTCATTACCATGTTGAGAAGTATCAGCCACTTGTAAACTTATATTGAGGTGCTTACATCCGATGTACTGAATCACCGAAATTTCAGATCATCCATGAAATCGATTGATCGTGGTTTTGCTTGGAGGAACTCTTAAATTCACAACGTTTAAAACACTTACTTGTTGAGCTGTGGCTTATGAGGGTTCCAACCGTAACAACGCGGCAGTCTTCAACTGAACGGATCAGTTCCCTTATCTCAACTGAACGAGTTCTTCAGAAACTAATGACACACCCTTTGTAACCCTTATCAGCAGAGAGAGACCTAGCCAATTTTAATTGTTTTATATGCAAATTGCCGTTTCATTGTTTAGAAAAGAATGCCTTACAAAGGCAAAACTTCACGAGTTTTTGGTTTCAGAAGCCGACCGAATAGGGGATTAGTTCTCAACTGGAAGCTATTGTTATACGTCGCAGCTAATGTTTAAAACTAAACTTTAACACTTCATCGATGTGTAGAGTGGTTTGACTTACACAGATATGCTTTAAATGAAAAAACTATCCATCGAAACGTCAACTCTTTTGATCTGAAATGGCGGCTCATCACCCTCAAACAAATTGCATATTTATAACCATTCTAGCATGTAATAAATTACACAGTCCCGCCAATTTTTCTCCAAAGCACATTTACATGTCTTCTTATGATCTTAGTGAGTGTCTCGAGAGTGTAAGGTCAGAGTAAGTTCACACTAACTTAACAAACTTTATAGCAGCAATACAGTTGAAGCAACATGGCCGGATTTTCGAGGTACGGATGTACTACTTTATTCACTGTAAAAGGCGGTGTCTTGTACAAACAATCTGCTGAATGGAATATGAATATCAATTAAATTTAAAGATGAATGACGATGAATATGGATTAATTTTATTTTGAAAGTGGGACGCGTTGAACCATACAAGGGAGCTTAAGAAACCACGATGGCGATGTCGTGGACAACGTCGATTCAAAAATGCGTTTATATTTTACGTAAAACTCTCGCGGTACCCTAAAGTCATTTACTTTGTTTATCACTGTCAAAGCTATCACGAACTGAATCTATGACACAACGATTAATTCGAAACAAAAATGTAAAACTTAGCCGTCGTGGCTCACGTTCTCCACACAACGCAGAATCTGGTAATTTCACGTTGTTGTTTTGCAGAGGACGGCAAAGAAATTTACAAAGAATTATAACACACGTGCACAGCCATTGTTCTCCTCATTAAACCTTTTGTTTAGTGCCGTTGCCGTTGCCGTGAATATTACGACCCCTTGCACTGGAATGTGGTGAAAACAAGCACTTTCTTATGGTGAAATTAGCAAATGTAAACGAGAACAATCTATCCAAAACCAAGAAACATACAGATACAGTTTTTTTAGGTGCCTGGAAACTGAACTAAAGAAAGGCGTGACGTCGGGTAAAACCGGCACTTTCGTTGCGGCCTTCAAACCAGTCAGGAAAAAAATCATTTGGAGCAGTATTTTATTGCAGATATTTGTAAGTGTGAAGATACTCTTGTGATTCAGTTCCCGTGACGAGCGTTAGCCTTTGTTTCGGACCAAAAAAGGCACCCATTCAATCGTATTGAGGACCTGAAGGAGGGTCTCCTATTCCTCCTTGCAAAATCGAATCACGCCTTTTCACGCTTCACGAATAATAAACTGCGATTCTACCCTATATCAAAGGTGTGTCAGAGGTTCTTCGCCGCATGTCTTCAACAACAAGGAGTGCGCACTATTCGTTCTCGCCACTTCGAGTTTCGGTGAGAATGTCTTAGTGGCGAAAACAAGTTTTTTAAATGTTAGTAGTTTTATCATTATGCAAACAGGAGAAGCCTAGCTGCCTTTAATAAAAATGACCTTGCTAACTTTACTGCTGATCAAGTCAAACCTCGTAGAATCTAAAGGTCTGTAATTTCTTTGAACTTTTCTCGCAAAATCTTTGCATTGCAAGTGCACTTGGGTGAGCAACTTCAGTCGTGCAACAAAATTCAGTTCTGTAAGTTACGGCAACATGTTGCGCGAAGTAGACTTGAGTTTTGTGCAATATACACAACCCTTCTGATTGGCTGTCAGCATTTAAATTTTACGTAAGAATCTCGCAACTATCAGAATTTGTTTAGTGAGATTATTAGCATCATCTACTTGGATTTTAAGCGCTTATTTAATTCAAACTAGAAACATGAAAAACTCGCCGTTGTGGTTCACGTTCTCAACACAATCCAGAATTTAGTCATTTCACGTCGCTGTTTTGCAGAGGACGACTAAGAAATGAACAAAGATGGATAACGCAAGTGCAGGACTATTGTTCTGCTCATTAGATCTTGTGTTTGGCGACGTCCGCGTTGACTTCGCCGTCGTGGTTTCGTAAGGTCTCTGGCCTGTGTAGCAGGCGCATAAAAGATTCACCAGCGCCCCTCCCACCCTTTTATGCGCCTGCTAAGTCCGTTTAGCTCGCGGGCTCGGCATGTTCCATTTTCGTGGACTTCGTTGTATATGTCATAGCAAACTGTCTACAGTAACACAAAATGGCGGGCAAATGTGAAAACTAAGTTTATGGCAACTGTCCACCTCTGCCATTCAGGTGCAGCCATCAAACTTCCAGCATCAACTCAGAAAATGATAAGGGAAGAAGATAACGATGCGGTCGTGTGCAGAATCATTGAAAAGCTCCAGAGTAGCTCGCTGTTCTTAGAAATGAAGGCAGATTTGCAGGTAAGTACTTTAAAAATCAAAACTTATAACACAATAAGGCTTCATCTAAAATAGCTCCCCATAACGCCTGCGTGGGAGGCTACATCTAAAACTATTTTCTTTTCTAACGAATAAAGAGAACTGTACGTAAAAATGAATTAAAGTACAAGGTTCTGTTGCTAATGGCAAATATATTAAATTGTTGTTGATGACAGCGGCCTTCCCGTGGGGTCGAGCACCGGGGGCACGGGGCATTTGCCAAATTATGCTGCACAAAAAAATGAATGTTAAAGCCCCTAACATTGAATTAATAACAGAAAAACAGCTACTAGGGGTGATTGTCATGTGTTTTGGGGGTTAAGATTTGTTGTTTGATCTTCGGCCGTTACAGGGACTGTGCAGGGACCTCTGCAGGGGGACCAGGTGAGGGGGCTTAAGTCCCCCCCCCCCCCCCAATCACTGCCTTTTTCAAAGGTAAGTCTGCATTCGAGCCTAGTGGCCCATCAGGCCGGAGCTTATCCCGGTTTCTGTAGCGTGAAGCGACAGAGTATTTCTACTCCCCCCTGGATGGGATGCTAGTCCATCGCAGGGTTACCCCCAGCAGTAAATTCGCCGGTACCCATTTATACACCTGGGTGAAGAGAGGCACTGTGAGAGTAAAGTGTCTTGCCCAAGAACACAACGCAGTGCTCGGCTAGAGACTGGAACCCGGACTGTCCGATCCGGAGTCCAGTGCACTCACCATTAGGCCACTGCGCCTCCCAATTAATATCTGAATTACAGATTTTATGCATTAATTGCTGGAGAAGGTTATTATTTTGTTTTAACGAAATATCCCATTTTTGTATATTTTAAAACCATTTTTTTAAATCAATTTACTAGTCTTGAACATTTTTTGCACACAGAAGGAAGTTGCAAAACCTCATATTCATGTCACAGACATGGAAAGAAGTGTTGAAAACTATCTAAGAGACTCTGGCTGGGAGGTCAAGCTACAGAATGCCGTCTACAGTCAGCTAAAGAGGTAAGACTTAATAATAATTATTGATTGGGGCCACTACCCTTGTGTAAACTCAGTTATGAGCAAGACATGATAATTTGTACATACATGTACGTGTTGTTTCTACTGAGTTTTTGATATTTTTTCTAGTTTACCAATATCTTCAATATCAGGCAATCCTCAGAACCAAGTAAAGGAACCGTTAGCATTTATTCGCAAGGCACAGGTATTTGTCTATTATGTTTCTCATGCATATCTTGTCCCGCCTCGACTAGCTTTGTGGCTATATTTGTGCAACAAGCCCTTCTAGCGTCCTTATAATCTGTTAATAAATAATTGTTGTTGTTGTTATAAGAAGCAATATATCAAGCATAACAGATGTGTTTGTGATCAGATTTCCAAACACTGCAAAGAGAGTTGAAAATACACTGCACAGTGCAGTATTTTTGATGAACTTTGAGGTGTTTGGAAATGTGATGAAACACTCTCTTGAGCATTTGATATATCTTCTCAATCGACACTAAAACTACTGTGAAAACTTGTTCAAAGAATGAGCAGCTCTCAAATCTGAAGCTAACCTTCATAATCATTGTGATCATCCTTGTCATCCTTGTGAAGCTAACCTTCATAATCATTGTGATCATCCTTGTCAGCCCTTACCATGCCATATTAGGATGAATCAGGCCTGAACCTTAAGGCTAACCTCGCCATTGTATATTTAAAATGTTTTGGCATAGCAGTGACAAAAAATGGTGATTTTTAATTTGTAGATGAACTGGGAGAAGAGAATTGTGAAGAGTATAAACAGCATGTGCACTGAGTTGTCACTGCCATTAGCAAGAAAGGTACTTCTTCTAGTACTGACCCTGAAGAAGACTACATGTAGCTCTGCTAGTTTGAAATATTGACCAATAAATTTTGCTCCTTTGCCGTAGTGCCAGCCTTGCAATCAATTTGATTTTATTAATGTATCGATTTAGTGGGAGGCATGGTGGTCTAATGGTTAGTGGGCTCGTCTCTTATGTGAGAATTTGCTGCCAAAATTTGTTGACTTACTCACCACAGAGCTCATGATTGATTTTGAGCTCTGTGGCAAATTCCTCTGATGTAATATCACTAACTACTGATGGAGGACTATGAATTTGATTCAAGAGGTTGTGTGTCACTGAAACTGATGATAAACAGACACCAGGGTTTAATGCATATTTACACAGTTGTTTTTGTTTCTATCTTCAATTTGATGTATAACTGCTCAATACCTCAGAATAAATATCATTCCTATAATTCTGCAGAATTATGCTTAGAAACAAGACTCAAGATTATAAGAAGATGATTTAAAGACTTTTTAACCTAAGGTTGCAATTCTTTTTTATCACAGAGATCATCAACTGATCAGGCAAACATATCATCAAAGTTTGAAACTTTGGGTGGTGAACTGGATGAAAAGCGTAAGTTACAGTTTTTACTACTGTATCTGCACTTTGTGATTAGTTTTATCTCTTTCAAGAACACTGTAGATAAACAAATAAAAGAAATTGTCTTTGTTTAACAAGGGTGGCACATAATAGTCTTTCGACTAACAAACCTGTTGGCCCTCAGAAATCCCGATTAAATTGGAATTTAGAAGTGTTGGTTTTTGAGGAGGGAGGAAAACCAGAGAATGCAGAGAAAAACCCTTGGAGCAAGGACAAGAACCAACAACAAACTCAACCCACATATGATGCCATGTCCGGGAATCAAGCTTGGGCCACATTGGTGGGAGACGAGCTGGTCTCACCACAAATAGTTCATACGACTGCATTCTAGCTTTGTATTGTAAGCCAACAGATTGTCAAGCTTTTCTCTAGTTTTGGTGGCATACATGGAGTGGCCAGAATTAGTTCTAATCCTGTTTCTCCCCTCCCCCAGAACAATGCTAATCCATCATGGGTTTGTCCACAACCCAGCATTTAACAATTATTTGCAGGGTTCTTACATGTATCCAGTTTTAGAGACACTTATTGGAAGTAATCAGTTGTCTTGCCCAAGAATTGAACATGATGACCCCAGTCCTCATGTTTGGATATAGGGGTGCTGCTGGGGGTTTGAAACCCTGACCCTGTTTAGGACAAAAATAAAATTACACATCTGCCCTGTTTAGGACAAAGGAAAATTTTTTATGCTATATAGTGCCATTATCCAGTCCTAACCCCCAAAATATTTTTTTTCACTAAAATGAGCCTTTGCACCAGTTCGAAGCGCATTGCACCTTTTGTTTCTCCTTTTCGCAAAATTCTGACTATTTATAGCATTCAAAAGTTACCAAAAACTCTGCATCACTTGTTCCACGACCGAGTCAGAAGGGGCGTGGGTCTATTCCCTATTTGACGTCACATTCTAATTTGCATGCATGTTTACAAAGACTTGATGCAATTCAAATCAGTTTCTAACGTAAAACAGGGAACCACGCCCCTTCTGACTTGGTTGTGGAACAGTTTATCGTAACTTTTGAATGCTGAAACAAAAGGTGCAATGCATTTCAAACTGGTGCAAAGGTTTAGTTTAGTGAAAACAATATTTTGGGGTTAGGTGCACTTTAATTAAAGCCATGCCCTGTCTAGGATGGCTCCAGACCCTGAATAGGACAGACTTGCTTGAAATTATTTACCCTGTTCAGAACTGAGGGGTCAAAAATATCCATATCCAGCAGCATGTCCCCTTACAGCCCATTTAGGGAAGCATTTCCCCAGCCCCAGCCAGGGCTCAAACTTGGACCATTAATTGCCCACTGTGCTCAGCTCCTGTACCACCTGACATGTGCATATAGTTCTTTTACTTGTTTTAATCCCAAAGTCTCCTGATTTTTCCCAGAAATGGAAAAGATTAAGCCAGTATATGCTCCAAAAGACTTTTTTGAGGTTAGTGTTGCATTGTACAATGTTTCCAAACCATACTTCACTTAAGATTCTGATATGAAATTTGCAAGAAATAAAATAAAAAAATGAACTGGTTTAAAAAAAATCAAACCAAAAATGAATTACTATACATATGGTTTGAAAAAATTATAATCAAAAACAATCAAAACTCTAAGCACAAACTATATTAATATATTTTAATATAATTAACCATTAAAATAGTTCATATACAGTCATGTTTTCTGAGAATAAATGAGACAAATTATTATTAATATCTTATTCTATGATAATGTCTTGCAGGCCCTTATTAACATTGAAAATCCAGCTTTTACTACTCTTCGAAAGTCACCAAGGTATGAAAAGATGGCAATGCTGTTGTAGAATTTTGAAGGCCTAATGTGTGTATGTAGAAATGAAATTAGCTTCCTCTACCAGAATCAAAAAGACGGCTGAGATACAAAATTAATGAGCTGTACGTGATGAGACTGACAGACCAAATTTTCTGTTTAGAAGCTATAATCCCAGAGGTTGGAGAGGGGTACTCCCCTATAAAAATGAGGTGCTTGAAAAACACCACTAAAAGGAACCAGATTTTCATTTTGTGTGCATTGCCCAAATTCAATTACCCCTCTAAGAGGGTCTAATTTTCTGGATTCATCTGTGACTGTTTTCAAGTAAGTACCGGTAATTCAGAATTAAATTAAGGTCCCAAATTAACTGCACGGGGCAATTCTAGGGGTGAGATTGCCCCAACCCCACCCCCTTTCCCCAAGTTTACTTATAACTAAGATGACTCAATTTA
This sequence comes from Blastomussa wellsi, assembly GCA_947652115.1. Lineage (NCBI taxonomy): Eukaryota > Metazoa > Cnidaria > Anthozoa > Scleractinia > Plerogyridae > Blastomussa > Blastomussa wellsi. The sequence goes on along the minus strand of OX393568.1, from coordinate 21,797,807 downwards.
CTTGTAAGCCATGATATCCTTAATATCCATGGCATACATGTATGTTTAATCTTGGGCATACATGTATGTTTTAATCTTTTTCATACAGTACATGTATGTTTTAATCTTTGTATTGTAACAGCTCTATCAAAGGCTGGGGCTTAATCAAGTATCAGAGCTTTAAAATTGGTGAAACTGTGTAATTATAATTAGCAACATTTACAAGTTTTCTCTGATCAGTTTTGTCCTTTGTATTGTAACAGCTCTATAAAAGGCTGGGGCTTAATCAAGGTTCAGTTATTTGTAAAATCCCTCCAAGAAATGGTATGTTGCTCATAAAATGATCTGATTCTCTCATTTGTAAGGTTTGACGTAATAAAAAATTAGTGCAATCGTGAAGAAATTGTGTCCTTTTATTGCTTTGCATAATTATTATTAATAAATGCATCTGTTCAGTTTTATTCCTTAACTTGGTAAATTTGAATGTATTAGAAAGCTGCATACAAAGAACTGGATCCAGGAAATTCTCACAGTGGAGTGGATGATGCCCTGCTTGAAAGTACTTCTTTTGGTAGGTTGATGACATACGCCCTCTGTCTCTTTGACCTCTGCCCTCTCTCCCACCATCACCTCCTCCTCCTCATTATCCTTCTTCTTCCTCCTCCTTCACTTCCTCTTCCTCCTTTTCTTCCCCTTCAACACCCCTCTTCCTCCATGTCAAACAACTGAAAGGTTGTCAAATGTTTTACTTGTATTCTCTATAATTTTAATTTACACCAGAAACATTTTCAACTGAATGGAACAAACTAGGACGAAAAGGTGGGCAAATACCTGAATTTTATGGCCTCACATCCAAACTTCTTTTGAATAAATACATGTGCATTAATTAGTAACAATGTTATTAGTAAGCTTTTGATTGGATAATGACTATGTACAAAGAAATGTAAATTTATTGGAAAAGGGTTGCATTTTTGGACCTCTTGCTGTAACTTGTCCTTTGGTTTTGTTAAATAAATGTAGAATTTACTGGAGGGAAGTCTCTTTCAATTTCTCCTAATTAATTCCTTGTTTTCACATGTATATTGCATCTCAGGAAGGGGTACTATTCCATGCGAGGCTACGCCCAAAAATTTGTCACCCCCCACTATCAATTGCCGAACATTCAACGATCGGTAAACTGTAATTTTTTGACAACTAATTTAGTGTTGAGCTATGGTCAGATTGTTACTGATCGCTTTTGTTCATGGTCATTAAGTTATCTGTCTCCACCTCTTCCTCTTCCAGTAGCTTAGAAATTACAAAGCCGGCTCACAAACAAGCTCAGCTGGCTTTTCTGACCATTGTAGCTGCAAAATTTCTTTAAGTCTTTGTTTTCTAGTGAAATTCAAGCTGGTGATAAGCTCTCTTTCAGCCGGTAAAATCAGCTGGTAGCCGGCCCTTAGCTACATCCCTGCTCTTCCCACCCACAATTAACTGGGAATCAACCAACAGTCTCTAATCAATCAACTTTAGTCTGGCATAAAGTATTTGAAATAATTTATGTGTGAACTACGGATGTAGATGAAAGTGTGATGATCATCTCTCACCTTCAACTGTAGTCTCCTTGACAAGTAACATTATTGAACAGTGGTCAGATTGCTGCTTGCTTTTGTTCACAGTCATTGAGTCTCTGTCTCTTCAATGATAATAACTGATCATTGCCTATGTAACCCAACAGTGATTCAACATGGAAGCTTGCCAGCTGCCAGACAGTATGCCAAATGGGGTTGCCCTGCAGGACTGAGGGGGGAGTTGTGGAAACTTATTCTGGGGCTTGAAGTGGACGACATGGTAAGCAATAGAAATCTAAATACAGAAATGCTTTTAATAAGAAAGATATTCTCAGCCATGTGATAAATGGGGTATTTTTACAGCAGTGGGAGAAATGTCTAAGACCATTCCCAATCCATTAAATGGCACATCAGGGTAGAATTTGCCCTTGGGGTGGGTGGGGAGTGGTCCCCAAAAAGTATGTATTTCAAATTTCATGGATCTTTTTTCCTTATGCTATGCCAGAGTCTCAGTGGCTTTAATTTGCAAAACTAAGCTGGCACGTCTCAGGCCTGCAGCAAAGATATCATTCTCGCCATCTCTCCAGCCTATTGGCCATATTTTTTGGTGTTTGTGGTATCAGGGACATGCGCACTGCATGTCATTACCTTGGATTGGATGTTGGTACTCATTATTCACATGTTGATAACAAATATTCCTCCCTTACCTTCCTCCCCCTCACCCCACCCCCCCCCCCCCCCTCCCTCCTCTCCACCTGTAAGCATTTTTTCAGGCTTTGACAACAATTTGCCAGCATCCACTTATACTTTAATTGAATGTTCAGTCAGAGGAACTTTTCAAGGCCTGTTTTGTCACAATTAACCAAGAAGACTGACTGACCAGCTGGCCCCAGTTAAGTCTGGCCGACTGACTGACTGAACAACTGGCTGCAGGCCTCACCCAAGAATCTCTCAATGTCAACATTTTGATGTCTGGGCATGCATTTTTTTCTGTTGTAGGACCTTTTATATTTTCAGCAGCTGAGGCAGTATGTTGTCGAGTATGATATGTTGGTCGACAGCCTAATCACAAAGGTATTAAATCAGTTCTAGTAATGTGAAACTTCATATGGTTGTAAATATACTTTATTTCCAGCAAAAACAGTAGTGTAATTCCAGCCTTGTTGCAATTATTTGTCCTTAAACTGACATTCTCTCGTCGACCAGTATGCATTAAAAACGTCAGCCTGTCCAAGCAATTATAGGAACTCTTTTAAAAAATGTATTTCCAGAGAATTGCATAAAACAATGTCTGTGCAGAAGTCCTTATTATAAGTATTTATTTCCAGCAAATACATGTACTCAATAATAGTTTAATACCAGCTTGTTACACTCAATAGAATTATTTGCAGTGAAAATAAGTTCATTCTGTGGACACTAAATATAATTAAAAATAATTAACTTGTCCGAGTAACACCTCTTTTCAACCTCAATTCAATTTTTGTTGTCAAAGATTTGCATAAATTAAAATAATATGTGTTTAAAGTATACTTTCTTATGGTCATGAATATATTTATTTCCAGGAAATACTCAATAATAGTTTTAATTAATGCCAGCCTTTTTCCAGCAATTATTTGTCATAAAACTGAAGTCCTCTTATTGACAAGTAAAGTCAACTTGACTGATCAAGACTTCTTTTAAAAAACTTGTCTGATTAAAGTATTTTCGTGTGGTATCAATGTGTTGTATTTCCAGCAAATACTTCATAAATGTACTTCAATACCAGCCTTGGTGCAGCAATTAATTGCCATAAAAAATTTATCTCATTTTGACAAGAATTGATTTCATCACTTTTTTGTAATTTCTGTTACCAGAGAGTTCCATGAAAATACCAACAAACACTGAATGTATCAAATAGTTTAGTTTGTATTATTTCTTTATCTGTTGATTTAGGGAGGGGATATTTATTTTTAGTCTCACCTTTTAGAAAGGGGATTGGCAGGAGGGGTTACATTTATAAATGGGGGAAGGGGGATTATCAAAAGGGATATAAATAAGGGAGGGGATAATGGGGTGGTTAATAAAGGGGAGAGGGGATTATTTCTAATTTTAAATGTGATGTGGTTTGTTAAAAGTGAGACAATAGAAATAAATAATAAAACGAATAAAACTAATTTTTAATGTGATGTGGTTTGTTAAAAGGGAGACTCCATAGAAAGAGGACTGCTGAATAGCTTTGGATTTATAATGATATAGTGAAGAATAAAACTATTTTTATGTCATTTTTTGGTTGCTTTATGTTTTGTATTTTGATTTTATGGTTTTATGTTTTGTATTTATTTTTTTTTGTTTTGGTTGAGTTTTTAATACCAATTGGGAGAACTGTCGAACAGTTCTTCCTCAAAAGGTTCTTCGTCATTTGGAGGGAAACCATGATAGCGGTGATGAAATTGCTGTGGGGTGGCGTGTGATTTCACTTTATAGCCACGAAATCTGACGGGTTTTCCATTTATTTGTAAAGGCATCTTTCCTGTTTTTCCATGAACTCGTGAAGGCGCCTTTCCTAGCTCTCTATGAACTCGGGGAGGGACCATTTCTTTAAGCTCCTGGATGAATTGCTTGATGATGCTTACAACCCATACAACAGAACGGTAGGCAGTATACACAAATATGACCGCCGCGCCTCCAATCATCAGTATCGGGCCAAAAACAGTGAGAAAGGGCACCAAAGATAACACGACCACTCCCTGGAATACAGTAAGAGCTGTGACCAAGATGACCACAAAGGATCCGGATACGATGGAAAGGAACGCGAGTACAGGGAGGAAGGCAAACACTGCGACAACGGCAAGGAACACTGCGATCAAAGGATGGTTGAGACTAAACTCCGTGGCTTGTCTGACAAATTGCCTGGCTTGACTGACGCGGTACATGAACATGGCTTGGTAATACTTGGCGTTGTCCCAGCACATCTTCCAGTGGTCGTGTATTGCGCGAAGACTTGAATTTATCCACCGAGGGAACAAAAACTCCGTGATATTTTCAATCTCGTCCATGTCGTGAAAGAAGCTAAAGAAGAGGAACTTGGAAATGTCTTTTCTCTTGTTGAATCCTTGAGAATATTTTTCTTTTTCGTAATTGCACTCGAAAACGTGTGTTTGACGGTTTTACGACTCGTGAACTGAACGTAGTCGAGAGGAATTCAATTACGATATTATGATTTGTGACGTATCAATTAACGCGTCATCATCTTATGGCTGGAAGGTGATCGCGCGCGCACAGTTTTACGTTCTTTGTGGGGTGAGGGGGGCGGGGGGAGTTTCGATATTTACTGTAACTACACCTTACATTTTTGACGCGGGTTTTAATTTAATGTCATGGCAATGTTCCGGCCTTAAATGTCCTCGTGGGCACGTTGAGGTGGAGTGAGTCATGGCAATGTTATAAAAATAAGTGGCAATGTCGAGTTATGGTGAAAATTTGTGCGTTCATTATAGCTCGTTAGAGCATGGACCAATTGTTAAAGAAATTAAAAAGTCACTAATGATTTGTTTTATACAGGACATCAAACTTACGTCTTCCAACGATGATGATTATTTTGTGTTTGAAGATCTCCTATGTCAAGTAAGAGCTGCGGAAAATAGCAGAAAAATATTTTTAACGTGATATTAAAGGACAATGTCACGCTTGGTTACAGAAAATTTTATGTTCTAATTTCCACATTGTTGTGCCAAGTGCCACCAAATACACAAATAAATTTGATAAAAAGATTCCACAGAACAAGATAGAACAGGTATTTTGGGGAAGTAGTACAGGATTACAGGGATGGAAATGGATTGCATGTCATCAAAATTGATTTCTGGACAGGATGTCCAGAAATCAAAGCTGAAATTCTGGAGAAATTATGAATCTTTTAATAGTTATTTTTCTTCTTTGTTGGCATTTCTTTTCTTTCACCACTTTTAGCATTTTTCTCCTATTGCAAGACAATAAAACACGATTACAGCAAGCTACAGGCCATGCGTATTAAAATATGACATATCAGGCGTGACAATGTCCCTTCAAAGCGATTTTCGATCGCGTGTCGTAAAACGAAGCTAATCGCTCTGGCCAGTCGCAAAGGACGGAGACAATCCAGTGAACCAATCAAAAGTCCAGAAGCAAATAGATAGTGCCAGCCGGCGCAAAGCGCGGGAAAACGTGCACGCGCGAGTCACGATCGGTTTTGGTCTTACTTCTGATTGGTTGAGAAAGTGGCGAAAGTCTTTTTTAAATCAATCGCTAAGCAAAGGTGAATTTCTTTCGATACTCCAGAAAAAAAAAAGCTTTTGTGTAATGAAAAAACGTATTATTTCCACAGGCTCTGCTTGTTTTCAGTCGGGATACATTCGTTCTGCAGCATTTTGAGAACTCCAGCGCCACCCCTCCCAAGTCGTACATTCGAGGTAATTAGTTCATCGACTGATGAAGTGAGCACTCTTGAAATTACAAAACTGAAAGTTATGTTTTCTCGTCATCTAAATCCAGTTTATTTCTTTCAGGCAAACTAGGTGTTAAAGATTACGCTGTCGTCTATCCTCCAAATGGTACGCGTATTAGCGAACAACAAGACTTTCCATGACGTGCTATTAAATAAAGTCTTTTTGGTTAGAGTAGCGTAATTGTTTCAAAAAAAGTAGAACTGTATTCTACTAAAAAAAGCTTCAGAGGCGGATCCAGGAATTTTTGACAGGGGGGGGGGGTCCAAAGTTGAGTACTAATTGGCGATGCTGTCAATGCGAGAATTTCAGCGACAAACAAGTAGTAAAAAAGTCGGTTAGGGAAGGGGTGGGTCCGGACCCCCCCTCCCCTTGCACCCGCGCGTGTGTCACGCATTACCGATTTGGAAACAATTCCTCCCGAGACAAATAGTTGAAGGCAGGTTAGCCTGGGCTTACAATACATGTACTAATTGTTTTTGTCCCACTCAGGTATCATACCATTCCATGGATTTTCTATGTATGGTAAGTCAGTTTTGCAATAGCGTAGCTCGCGAAGTCTAAAAATAGAATGCAAACTGTTGGACCGCAAGACTTGGACAACATTAGCGCGTTCCGAGAGAAATAGGGGAAATGTAGACGAAGTTTTCGTTTCAAAAGTGTTTTAGGAATACCGGCTTTTGTGCTTTGAAGTCCACCATTCCGGTTTGTGGTTTGAGTCTTGTCCGACTCATGACGAAACAGACGAAAATTTTACTGAGGTGACACTTCTTTCATATTCATTTTTTCACTGTATAGCCTCTTGCAGCAACCCGAAATAAAATTAATGAATAAATTCAAAATGTTTACCGAACCAAGTGCCTCCCTTCGCCTTATGCTAGCTACGGCTGTGGACGTATTCTGTGATGCCATCAGACGCTAACAAGAGAACTATTAACGATACTCGAGCTATTGTAGCAATGGACTGGATAAACTGGAGAACTTTAATTACGCATACTTGAAGTGCCTGATGCCTTTCCACTCGTCAACCACTGATGTTTCATCTTATTTCGTTGTAGCTTCTCCGATGGGTTTTGTGTGTGCTCAGGCTCCACAACTTTACTTTCTTTTCCGACAAATTTATACTAGGTAGGTACTTGTAACAAGCACTTGTTCTTCAGACTTCTCATCGAAATCCTTCGATTTATACACCTGACGCTTTTTAATTCATTTGTTTTTGCAGATATTTTTTTCGTCTTCACAACATGTCCTCGCACCCTCAGGTAAATAATCCTCTGTGTCGTTCTATTGGAGTTGAATTCGTTGTGTTCGAGCTAGCTACTGGAATACTTTCTAATGGTATACCGCAAAATGTTACCTCGGTTTTCGTGGATACATGCTGGCCTCGCGAAGTTCCCAAGCCACGAGTTTTGGCGGGTAATGCCCAGCTGTAACAGAAGCGGTACATTTTGGCGGGAAAACGCTACTGTACAAGTATTGCAGCTAATTTTGCCATGTTCTGATTAGGTGTATCCCTCGTGAGCTAGAAGTTGTTGGCTGTTAACCATCCATATAATCTCTTTATACTTCACAGGGAATCTTATCGCTCTGTGTGCTGTTTGAAAGCCTTCTTCAAACCCACGAACCTGCACTGTTTTATCATCTCAAGGAAGTTGGAGCTCATCCGTGAGTAGTGTTGGGTTTTTAAAAGAGTTACAAATTGGTTTTGTGGTAAGGGAGAGGAATACACCCTGCGGAGACCTATGAGATAAGGAGGCGGTAACTCTACAGGGGAGGACAGGATGCAATATCCCCAAGGTGGTGGAAATACAGGAAGTGGTATATCAAACACGAGAGACAGTTTTTCATCACATTTCCAAACACCGAGAAGAGAGTTGAAAATACGACGCGTAGCGAAGTATTTTTGACGAAAATCGAGGTGTTTGGAAATGTGATGAAACACTGTCTCGAGTGTTTGATATATCTTCTCAATCGAAACTAAAACTACGAAGAAAACGAAGAAATAAAATCGTAAAAATCTATGCTAATTAAGATCACATTTCCAAACCACAGTTACGGTTCTGATTTCCTTTGTTTTAACGTGATGAATTGTTAATGAGTTTGAGAAACACTTTGGAAACACGTTCTATTCCACAGTCCCCCACCCCACCCCCACAATAGTGCTCTCTTGTGTGTTAACGCCCATGACTTTGTTGCAGACTTCGCCTGGTCTTTAACTGGATAATATACGCATTCTCGGGCTATTTGGACACGGAACAGGTATGAAATATTAAGAAATTCCCGGTTTCACCCTAACTCGGTAATTATTAAATATTACTATTAAAGGTATCGGTGTTCTTCATCGACAGCTGCTCCTCTTGTGGGACAGAATATTTGCCTATGACTCGATGGAATTATTAGCAGGTTTGTTTAGCAGTTTCGTGTCTTAATTATGGAGAGGCGTTTTAACTTAACTCATTCACTCCATATTATTATTCTGCGTTTTCATTTAATTGCTTGTGACGCTATTCAATGTAGTGGTTTTTCTTTCGTAATTTTCAAAGGGAAAGCCTATTTTTGGTCACAACATAGGCTGAAAAAAAGTTCCACCGGTCTTTATCCGGTAGAAAAAAGTGTCATTTTCGGTAACTCTTCGTGAAAACATCCGCTGAGTTTTCTTGTTGACCAATCGGAAACTTGCACGAACTTGTCGTAGTATAATAGGACATTTCCGAGTTCGCTTGTGCCTCTATTTCAAGGCGAGTCTAAGTGCAAAGTCTTTGTAATGAAAATGAGTTTTCATTGATATGGAAAGCAAAACTAATTACCATCACAAAACTTTCGCACTTAGACTCGTTTTGAAATAGAGGCTCAAGGGAACTCGGAAATGGCCTATAAGGTTACGTCATGTTACTAAGCAACCTCTCAAAAGAAAACCCTGGGCTTGGAAAACTCTTGAAGACGTCACTTTTTCCAGCTTTCTCAAAAATAGAGTAAGTGTAATTTCTTTCCTTTGAAGGTATGCCAATTGTTTATACTCCTGAGTAATGAACTTCTTCCTTCATTATGCCCTTCTTCACAATCACTTGTATCACGCTCGGTTTGTCACGAAATACAGTTCACTTTGTAGGTATTATGGCGTGACAAAGCTACATGACAAATTCAGAGTACACCAGCGATAGAGTTAGAGTTATTCTTAACGCCGAATGTTTGATTTGATTTCAGTTCTTTCGATGGCAATCCTGTCGTACCGCCGTGCAAATTTGTTGGAAGTGACAAACCTACAAGCAGCTCAGGTCTGTATGCTCGTAGTATGAATTCTCCTAACCGAGTAGCGTGCATTTCTTTTCAAGTTTGTTCTGAGAATTTGGTGGTCCATCAACCACGGATTTTCTTTCGTCTCAACACCTGTCTGTTTTATAATGAGTCGGCGATGATGTGCTGATGTGTTGCTTTGTCCTCCTAACAATTATAAGCCTGAAAAGTTCCTTTGCACTTAAAAGGACCCTAGTTTCCCATTTTCGATGGCATCGTGATTATGAAACAAAATCTCGTTGTATGTTCTTGTATCACCGCAAGTTGTGTTACTGGAAGTTTGTTTTAATTACTTCTTGCAGTTTCACTTCGTCCTCTTTAGTTTGGACACTCACCGTATGTAAAAAAAAATAAATAAAAAAAAATAATAAAAAATAATGAAAATAAAAAAAAAATAAAGCAAAAGCGTGGCAGGGTCCTTTATGAAGAATTTGCGTTGCTGATGAAGTGTGAAGTACAGTGGAACCACGCCTTGCGGTCAGCCAGTTAATGCAGACACCGAGTTACTGAGGTCATTTAAGTTTTTTCTAACCTCTTTAATACGGCCATTCAGTAACTGAATACGACCAGATACTACAAGTGTATGTACTGTGAACGGACTCAGCTGAGGCACGTATTCTACCCTTGAAACGATTTATTGTTGATTATCTGATCTATTTTATCTTTCTCCTTGCAGACGGTGCTCGCGGATATTTCCACCCTAAACACAGTCGCATTACTACAATACGTGTTGTTTCTCAGGCAGTAACCATGATCTTCACCTGAGAATACAGATGATCATATACATTCAACTGCTAGCCTGTTTCGCGTTCGACGGTAACTCGTGGGATGTACGTAACGGTGTTGGCTGCCTCGATGTGGTGCGACTGCAACAGTTTCCATGTTGTTTCCCGCCAAAATATACCGCGTCCGTCACAGCTTCCATTTGATTCCCGCCAAATGTGCTGCGTCCGTCAACAGCTTCCATTTGATTCCCGCCAAATGTGCTGCCTCCATCACAGCTTCCATTTGATTCCCGCCAAATCTGCTGCGTCCGTCAACAGCTTCCATTTGATTCCCGCCAAATGTGCTGCCTCCATCACAGCTTCCATTTGATTCCCGCCAAATCTGCTGCGTCCGTCAACAGCTTCCATTTGATTCCCGCCAAATGTGCTGCCTCCATCACAGCTTCCATTTGATTCCCGCCAAATGTGCTGCCTCCATCACAGCTTCCATTTGATTCCCGCCAAATCTGCTGCGTCCGTTAACAGCTTCCATTTGATTCCCGCCAAATGTGCTGCCTCCATAACAGCTTCCATTTGATTCCCGCCAAATGTGCTGCGTCCATCACAGCTTCCATTTGATTCCCGCCAAATCTGCTGCCTCCATCACAGCTTCCATTTCATTCCCGCCAAATGTGCTGCCTCCATCACGGCTTCCATTTGATTCCCGCCAAATGTGCTGCGTCCGTCAACAGCTTCCATTTGATTCCCGCCAAAATGTGCTGCGTCTGTCACTGCATGCTTCTCGTTATTTCCTTCACAGCGGATCACACCGTCTTTGGGTTTCCCGCCACATTCTCCTACGTCCGTCGATTTCACTCGGACAAACAAAAAACGTTCTTCTGATATTTTCCTAGCAAGGCACATTTGGTGCTGTTCGGGGACAATTTAAGAGTTCTTTTACAGCTGTAAGTTAAACGATAAATTTGTGCTGTGCAAGTGGAGTCAGTGTGAGTCAAAACAGAGAAATGGACATTTTTCATTGGCTCCTCTGAATAATGGAATGTAGAAGTAGGAAGAGTACTTCATTTATGACTACTTGTACCATCCTATTATTCACTTAATGGTTCCCTATATTGTGAATTATTTATATTTCAAACGTTTGTTTACCAAAAAAATACCAGAGTCGTGGTTGTCAATACCTTTAATAGCGGGCGGAAAGAATTGGGACAGTTGTAATCTAAAGTTGAGGTAAGAAGCCCAACTTCTCTTGTGTCGGGTAGTGATGTAAATATTTAATTTTCTTTTGTAAATAATATAAAACAAATAAATGACACTATGGAATGACGCAGAGAATTTTATTTCTTTCATCTTCGAAGTCTTCGTCATCGTATTGAAGAACACCTTGAAAAGTTCAGCCTCGTTTTTTTCAAGATTTTACAATCTTCCTCATTCGAAGCCATCCTTGTTTTTTCCCATCCCCAATCTCCCGAAGTGTCTTTAACGATATTCTCATATTTGTCGCTTACGGAAATGAGCTGTTTCATATCGCACAATTTATGTATGTTTTTGCACAAAGAGCAATCTTGTGTCTTCATTTCTTTAGGAACACAGCCGATTTATTTGTTCCACTAGAATTTGTAAGAACCTTGATTTAATTTTTAACTATAAATGTTGGCGGAAAAAATTTTATTCGGTTGTTTTATTTGCTTATCGTACAAGCGACGCGTTCATTTATTCAGTACTCATTTAACACATTGCTTACACACCGTGAGTGTTTTTGTTCTTTTACTTAACTTAAAACAATGGAGTAATCCCAGTTTTGTTTGATCTGTTCATTTCCATCATGGCGGGGCACCTGTACGCTGGAGAGGTAATTATACAAGCACATTCTATTCTTATGCCTGACAACCGAATCATTCTTGAGCCTAGCAACTGGTTGGACACCATTCAGGTGTTCCGTTCATAGCTAAACACTTTAGTTTCACGTTGAGGGTTAGTATGTTTTTTCTCCGCTAGCATTTGAAGCCTTTGCACGTCTCGTAAAAGAAAAACAACAAGGATTTGAGCAGTCAAAGAAGCTTGAAAGCGGTCAGAAACCCAAGCTACACAGAATAACACAAGTCTACAAATCAAATTAACACCGTGAGTCTCTCCTGAGCCAATTTCATCATCTTTCTGTTCCACGTGCTTTTTGTTGGTTTGGCAATGAGAAGTTTGACGACATCAAGTGCGGGTAAGTTGCGATGTCTATTGTCATTTATCGTGTTTAATATTTCACCTTTTCTTGGCTTTAATTGGGTTGAAAGATTATGGAATCAATGGTTAAACAAGCGAAACCGCCACACGGTAAAAGAGCCATTTCTTTAATAAGGCAATCAGCTATCAGTGGTATTTTTCACGACGTATAAAAACGAAAATGAATGTTTCGCTAAAACTGTCTGTCTGCGAGGCAATTCATTTGAATGTCGAGTATAATCGAGGCAAAGTGCCATATTGTAAATTAAGTATGGCTATCAAAGGAATATTTTACTTTATTAAGTATATATTATTTAGTTACATGCAATAGACGTAATAATCACACAGGAAAAACTATTTGAAAATTTATTAACAAAGATATTCCTTTAACTCAAAGGCAACAACTTATCCATGGAAAATGAGACTTGAAGCTAACAGAAACTACTGATTTGCTCTCTCTGCCAAAACAGTTCTGAAAACCAGTTTTCTTCACAAAATGTGCTTAATATTGAAGTTGTACTCGCTTTTCTTTTCTGTTTTGATTTCAGTCTCGTCTGGTTCGCAAGGTGTTTTTCGTCCAATCCCATCCGCCTTTTTGTCGACATACGACAAGGAATATACAGGAACTTTTGGACCGCCAGCGCCAGATGCCAGGTACAATCTAAAAAAAAACCTTTTCCGGGTTCCAGAGGTATTTCTACGTTTTATGGACAAATTGATGTTTCAGCGAAATTGCGCGAGATAAACCAATTGCTACCGCGCGTGACTCGCGCGTAACTCGCCCTCGTTTCGTCCTGAGATGCACGCAAGCCAAAACAGCTACAAAATTGTGTTACGCGTGACCTTCTTTACACCAAAGCTAATCATAACCAATCGCAGTGACTATGACGTAACGAGGCAACGAAGCAAAAGTTGTCGAATGAAAAGTAATATTTTTACCTAATTCAAGTTTGCAGGCGGACTTTCGTCTCCGTTTAACGGTTACTGCGGTTTTCAATAACATGCGAACTCTGAAGTTCAAAACCCAACCAACGATTGCGTTTTTCGCTGCCGTCAATCATAATTACGGTAAAGTTAATGAACCTTGAAAATCAGAAACAAACAAAATGGATCGAAGTCTACCAATCACAACTGACAGATGTGACCTTTTGACCCTGTTCAAGTGTACCTCTGTTTTCTGAGAGGTCCGCTTGATGATTGACGGCAGCGAAAAACGTAACCGTCGACATGAACAGAGTTCGCATGTTTCTGAAAACCGCAGTAATTTGCTGCGCGCCATAGAAAAATGACAGTCCAAAGATTTTTAGTTTGCAAAAATGGCTGAAACGCACATCCTTGAACTCTTCTAATGAAAACGTTTGTTCCCGATCAATGCAGCTTAAAATATTTACGAATTTAATATTTTGTTGCAAGAGCTTGTTTGTTGTCATGTTTCCTCAGAGTGCGAACGTCACGGTTCTACCCACCGGGACAACCAGCGGTGGACTCCACATACAGGACCCATTTTCCAAGTCATCGGGGGCAACCCAGAGTAAAATTACCGTTTGGCACCTCTTCGGGAAGTCGAAGTAATAACCCGCATCCGCACAACATGGAGCAGGTGTTCAGCCATCCCAGCAAAGTAAGAGCAAGACATGCCAGTGCGACCAGAATATACTGAATTTGTCTTTAAAATAACAAAATAAAATCGTACATGTTAGTGATGAGAAAGAAGGACGCCGAGAAGGACCTGATCACAAAAGGAGAATTCGTATGTTAAACAAGCTCTATCGCGGATGAAACATCTTCGCTTAGAATTGCAATCCTTCTCAAACTTCCGCATTTCAAGTCATCCTTGTTTCTTGTCAGTTTCTTGTTTCCTCTTTGCTGTTTTTCTACCTTGGTGAACTATTATTGCAGGGTTTCCATTGATTTGAAGGCACGTTTTTACATTTCCAAAGATGACTTCGTTCGTGGCGTCTAATCCGGTTGAAATCAGGTTAAAGGGGCTACGTCATCGTTCGTGAAAAATTTATCCTAATTATTTTTAAAATTTCCAATCTGTTTCAATCTTCTCCATCCTCAGCCATCCTTGTTCCTTTTTGGTTTAGTATCACTCCTTTGGTGTTTTTCTTCCTTAGCAAAGTATTATTTTTAGGTTTCCTACATTTTAAGGGTAGTTTCGGGTGTCGAAGAAATGACTCAAAATATCGTGACGTACGTAGCTCCTTTAACAACCCAACGTCAGCAAAGAAACCCTTCCCTCGAGCAGTTATCGTAGCAAAATCCTTAGTGCGCTTTTTCTCTCCTGTAGGGCCATTTCGTGTGGTCCCATTACCGGAAGTTGCCTCCATTGAGCCTTGACGTGCATACACGAGGAGGTTCCTCCAGCTCTGAGCTCCTAAAACAAGTGTGCCAGGACAAGACTCGATCCATCTACCAGCAGGATTATATCCCTCCCCCTCTAGGAAGTATAAAAATTAAATTGCTTTATTTTTATTTTCTTTTGAAAAAATGTAATTCGTTGTTTCCCATGCATGGCAGATGAGTTTTAAAATCACTTTTAAAAGCTAATATGCTCTTTTGTCTTGTTCTCAGATGTGTCCTCCTCAATAAACAGCTGTGGAGACTGGGATTTGCAAAGATAACAGAACTACTTCTTGTTACCGTATACTTAATTTTGAAAAAGCAAATATTTTTAGTTTAATATAAGCGCAAGAAAAATAAGTGTACATCACGCCAATTAATGATAACTGTGAATTAAAAGGAAGAAAATTACATTCCGATGAAATTTCAGGGATGTCTATTTTCATGCATTTGGCTTTCTCAAAAACGCATCGTTTTTAAACGAGCTAAGTTCAAAATGGTGGTAAAGGTAATGACTGTCCAATGTAAACAAGTGAACGCGCCACGCACACAAAGGTCTCTTAGTGGTGGTAATCAAGTACTTTTGTGCAAGTACATACCATTGTAGCTTTCTAATATGGACCACTGACTTATAACATAATATTGTCTGTATTGTGAAACTGAAAACAACGCCTTTTGTTTCTGAAGTTGAATGTTGAATAAAGAAAACGAACTCTCAAATATTTGTGGTTCTTTGTTTGACTCTTGTCTCCAGGGAGTTTCGTGAAAAAGGCCGCAACTGCGTCTTGAAATGTCCAACAAGTCCAAATATCAAAAAACACCACGAAAACTCATTTATCCACAGTTCAACTAAATTGGTTGCATGTAGCTCACGTTCGTTTTTGCATTATTTGTTATGAAATTTTACAAATGAGACAAACTAATTCTAGTTTGCAGACGGTGTTGTTTAATGTACTATTCATGAACTGTTTGATTTCGTGTTAATGAGCAAACATCGGTCAGACCAGATCAAACAAAGGGTGAGTTAGCTAGAAAGGCTTTTATACACAAGTGTTATAAACCAATCACCACTTCGCAATTGTCAAGGGGGTTAAGCTCGTGGAAACCTTGGAAACAACGAAACGCTAACCGAAGTTGTGTGATCTCAAAACATTTGCTAACTCGAATTCCGTTTATTAAGGTAAGAGAACAGAAAAAAGTCTTTGTGGACTAATATTGGCTTGTGACTTTTGTTCATCAAGTTTCCCAATTGACACCTTTTTAAACGGCGATTGTTAGCAACTCGACCACGTTTCCGTACAACAATTAGAATCGTTTGTGTACATTCAGCTGAGTTTCTTTACAAGCGGTGTTGTAAAATGGTTGCGATATTTATATATATATATATCTATTTCCGCTCACACTGAACGTGACCATGGCATTTTCAAAGGAATCACATTTATTTCACCACCGCTGCGTTTCCAGTTATCGACTTACGATTGAACTTTTCTTCGGAGGAAAGGAATAAGTTCTTACGAAGTGCTATTTCGTACAACGTTTGTGTGCTAGTATTGTAAGCATAACTTATGTATTACAGATAAAGCACTCGTAAAAGACCGACTGATGTCGTCTTAAGAGGAGAACTTGTCCGTAAAGCGGTAACTTTGGATTGGACAGCAGCCAGTTGTCATGTGATATGCCTTTCCAAGGCGGGAGATATCTACCTCCTATTGGTAAATAAACCTCCGTACTTTTTGTATATACGTAATATAAGTTAATATAAGTAAATTCATTGATGAATAACAGTACACGTTGAGGCAGTGAAAATATTTACTGAAAGTCTTGAAAATGTTATATGGTAGAATTCATCTAAAACAGAAACGTAAGAACCGCCTTGTAGAACATAATAACAGCAGTACACGAGAGTGCTTGCTCAATAGCTTTTAACCAGAGGCTACAAAAATATCCAGGATAATAAACAGTACCGTATTGAAGTACTTCTCAATAGCTTTCATTTGAATGGTCACACACTAGTGTTTCATCCACATTCTTGAACTGAGTTAGAACCACCTTATTTATATAAAGCATAATAGACTCGATAGACTGTACCACATGAAAGTCGTCAAACAGTACTAGGGTTTTATCCCCAGAGTTCAAGTTAGAGCCACCTTGTACAGCTTCCCACTGAACAGTACCACAGCAAAGTACGGTTCAATAGATTACACTGGACGACAACTGCTTGATATCACACACATTTATCCTTGTAGCAACTCCAATACAATCAACATACCAAAAGGACTTCATAACTCGGGCAGCGAAGCCTCCAAAATCATTCAAGCACAGATCCACTAGCAGCCTACGTGAGTAATAAAACATCTTTCTTTTCTTCAGTGTAACTTTAAGTTATTACGCATAAACTAGGTAAATATATGTTGCATGTTTTAGATAAAGACGATACGCCATTTGAAAAAAAAAATAAATCAAACAACAAAGTGTTGCAGTGAGAAATCTAGAACAAGTGAACTATTGGCATGTCTGTGAGAGGGCTTGAGAAGCAAATAATATTAAAGTGCTACTACGATGAAATTTTCGATATTCATTTTTTTACATTTTCGCTAATACTACAACTTTTTCAGGTATCTTGCCAAATTTCAGTCTATTACGAACATTAGAAGTTGTCTTTTTTGGACTTTTATTTCCCAGAATTTATGGCCGCCATTAATTCTCCTTGTTCCATGACTTGCTTGAGAATTTGAGAAAATGACGTTATTTTCTCAAAATACTTCACGGGTTGAAATTATAATAACAAAAAGTACAGAAAATTGCACGAGGATAACGTCCAAAGCTTTTATTCTTCTTCGTGCGATTTTCTGTAGTAATTGTTATTATAATTTCAACCCGTGTGGTATTTTGAGAAAATGACGTCATTTTCTCAAATTCTCAACCACGTCATGGAACAAGGAGAATTAATGGCTGCCGTAAATTCTCGGAGATAAAAGCCCAAAAAACACAACTTCCAATGTTTGTAATGGACTGAAATTTGGCAAGATACCTGAAAAAGTCGTACTATTAACGAAAATGTAAAAAAATGAATATCGAAAATTTCATCGTAGTAGCACTTTAATAGGAGACAAATTAACTAAAGTTTTCTACTTTGATCAACTTTCAGCTCCAATTAATTACTCTAACTATCGCAAAGTCAGTACGGCAACTAAGTACAGCGACGAGTTCCAAGGACTATTTGGACCAGCTGCCCCAAGCGCCAAGTAAGTCTGATAGGTCAGGTCATGTGAGCAATTATACACCTCAATAAGTAAGGAGCGCAAGCAAAAATGCCAGGAAAATGAAGAATCTTTACGACATCGAATCCGGAAAGTTTTTTTGTAAAAAGTGATTTTTAGTAAAAACGTTTATGTTACATACAGGATCACGGTTAGTGGCTATTCAACCCGGTGGGGATGGGGGCCTCGCATTTGAAAGGGGCAGGGATGCTCGTCGTCTCGCTTTGGGGTGTAAATTTCGGATTTTGGTCTCCCTTACGGTGTTCTGGGTAAAACGCCCAGATATATTTAATATTTATATTTTAATTCTCTTTTAGGGGTCAAAAAAGCTTGGCCCACGCCCAGATCGGTCTCCTTTAGGGTTTTAATTCATTTTCCCGACGAGCATTCCCGCCCGTTTCATATGCGAGTCCACCCCGGGCTATTCAATCAGTTTCCTGTTCTATTTGTTTTCCCTCCATGCAGGCCACCCCCATACGAATACCCGTCCAAGGATCCTATTGAGATATCCACATACATGGCTAATTTTAGGGAAAGCAACTTTCCAAGACAAGGACCTCATCCAACCTCGCCCATGCGTAGAAACAATCCACATCCAAGAACCATGACAAACGCTTTTGAATTCCCCAAAAGGGTGAGTGCCGCTGTAAGTAGTGGTTTAAAATGTAGCAATCACAGGAAAAAGCACATTTGACTTAAAAATTGCGTGGGCCCGTTGGCGTCGCTTTAATTTTTGTAAGTTTGGTTGCTAAGGAACATGACTTTCCTAAACGTGCTAAATAGTTTTCTGTTTACTGGTAAAGCACGGGTCATAAGGAAAACATTGAAGTGTGTATTACCTTGTACATACTTTTTGTAATGTTTATTTTGAACACATAATAGGTTTTGCATTTTTGGTGATGTTCAGTTCAGCTTGTCTTGCAGCTTATTTAGTAAGACTGTGAACGTAGTGTTTTTTCTCGCCCGTCCTCCACCCCCACACCCCCCCCTCCCCACCCACTGAATCGTCAGACGTCTCATTCTTCATTTCAACGTCGGCGCGTGAAAGAAATAGCAGGACATGGCGAAAAATCGAGATGCAAAATTAGAAAGTATTAGAATAAAAAACAAACTGAAACGTTTCTTAATAACTTTTCCGGGAGATGCGCTTTTCCCAACGGACTAGCTATTGTTCAGCGATCAGAAGTGATAGGGATCGAGAAGAGAAATGCGGTTCATCTCAACCTTTATCTTCCTGTTCTATTAGGTTCCTGTGTATGAAAGTCTATTCCATACCCATTATCACCGATATCCTGGTTTAATGCATACTCATGTGTTTTCCTTTTCAGGGGTATTGGGTGTGGCCTCACAGACTTCAACCAATACACTTTAAATGACTGCGTTTGATGAAGCCAGGAAGCTTTCAGTTAGAAAATGAAAAACATGTATCTCACTAGAATAATATATTACTGAAACGTTTCCTATTTGACAAATTTATGGAAGTGTGTATTAAAGAGAGTGTAAACCAATGCAGTAGTCTCAGTTGGATTTCGTCGCTTACATGTATGCAATTAAAAAAGAAACCTTTTAATGCAGGGAACCACGCAACGCAAAGTAATAGCTATAGTCGGTAGTTCTTGTTGCCGGATCTCTTTGTAGAGATGCTCGTACCAGAGGTCACTGTAACGTGTAGAAAAAACAATTAAAACTGCAAGGCTGGCACTACTACAAAAGGCACTTTTAATGGGCCAATATTTCGACTAGTACAACTAGCTATCGCAGCACTGGCCCTGTATATGCTGAACAAAATAAAATTGTAATGGTACTGAAAGTGATATGGTATCTACTGAACAGCAAACGCGAAGCCGGTGGGGTAGGGGGGTGGGGGGGGGGCTGGGGGACCAGCCCCCACTCCCAAACAAAATTATTTGGGAAAAACTGTTCAATTTATCCAATTGAAAATTAACCGTTTTACTACTCTCGTAGATATGCGATAATAAAATAATTGACTGCCACATATGCATTGCTTGCGCCTGCGTCGGGTGCTACAAATGCCTACGGTATTTGCATTAGCCCCCGAATCGCAAATATACTGCGTTGTGCCTTGCTTTGCTTCATATGCGCCAAAAAAGTAGCGTTGGCGGTAGAACGCTGAAAATAGAGCAAGATCGACTTTAAATTTGCCATTAAACCTCGCCAAAGGTTTTCAAAGCCATTATAAAGCCTAGCCTGCAAACTAAAAGTTGAAACAAGATTCACGTCGTATTCTAAAATATCTAGATGCTTAAAATCTCCTGCATAGCGCAATCCATTCTTTGAGCAGCTCGACTCTGGCGGCGGTTTTCGATCGCGCGTGCGATGTTGCTGGTGAGCTTTTTCTCTTTCTCTTGGGTAAAAATAGCAAAAAAAACGAAAGAAACAAAACAAAGCATAAAAACTGATAATGAAAATACTATTTAATAATATTTTCTGAGTGAGTCTACCATCGCATAACTTCGTCACTTGACCCACTAACTATAAAGGGGGTAATATAAGTTTCTAAAGAAACTGTGGTGCTGCTTCGGTGGGAAGTATAACAAGATAATTTGGTTTTATCAACTGGGTTGATAATGTCAATTGGCCACCGTAAAGAGATTCGAGAGCTGACGTTTCGAGCGTTAGCCCTTCGTCGGAGCGAATTCGTGCCTAACTATAAAGGCCCTCTCCACACTTAGGCAGACACAAATCTGCTGACAAATGCTCGGCAAAACGTAAGACATTCGTTATTCAGAAAAAAACTTGATAATTTATGTTATTGGTGTGGAATTTTGCGAGGTCTGATAAACGTCACCCATCGTTTTTCGCTGTTCATACTTACCTATAAACATATACTTGTTTTTGTGCAAGTTTAAATTCTTATTTGACTGAATGAAAACCAAGACGGTATAAGTTTTCTCATGCAAAGAAAATCTTGAACACGGAAAAAAACCGATAATTCAGCGCTCTTAACTTTTATATTTTAAAACAGCTCGAAACAGCAATGACCGCAAAGTTGCAAGTATGAACTGCCCTGTCTACTCTTCTTCCGTGACGGTTTGGGTCGATGTTCTGCAATCAGTTGTGACTTTTGCAAACCGCACGACATTACCGTGGTTTGAATAGACTGTTTATGTGAATCCGAAGTATTTAATCTGTATGCAAATAAACTGCAAGTTTCTCAAAGGGCTGTTAAACAACAAAATGAAGAACAAACAACATTAAATTATTCATTACCGCCTGAGTAAATAGTTATTCGCAACTTTGTACACGAAAGCGCGACGTTGAGAAAGTGCTGCATGCGTAGTATGATCACATTAGGACTTGTCAGAGATTTGCTGAACAAGCGAGTAAATGTTGCCAATAGTTAAAGCGAAAAAGTAAGTTCATCCTAATTTCTGTGTCCAAAGAATTAACAGACCGTGGTAGTGGCTAATTAAGTTCCTTTCTCAACGCGATAATCCTGTTTACAATGGCACTCACAGACGTCCTGATCTGCTAAACAAACACTAAGAACGGCGAGGGATTACGGGCTAAGTTGTTTGTACGGACGCCAGCAAACTCTTGAAATTGCTTAACTACCTACCTACCTATTGGGTTGCGCAAAGCTACCGCAAAAAGTCGCTCAAAACATTTCACTTCGACAGCGGCGGCCTTCTCAGAAGTGAGTGTTGGAATTACAGTGTTTGAAACATTTCGTTGGAAGGATGCGAGAAATTTTGTATGAAATTCCGCCAAAGAGCAATGGGACACCTTATAAAGATTGGGCAACAACAGGTAACTTGACTTATTTCGTTTTTCCTAAATCAACTATTTCCTCAATTCCATGCAATTGTTCGATCTTGCATTGGTAGCTGGTACATTCTTTGCATGCATTTAAATATAAAATGTCTGCCAAAGTGTACTTCATTGTTCTGCTTGTCTGAACGTTTTTATATTACTTACAGTGAAGGAGGCCAGAACTCGTCAAATTCCAATCGGTTTACCTCAAAACTTAAAGAACTACTTCGAGAATGCTTTTAGGAAACCTCCGCTTTCTAACGTGTTTGGGTAAGTTCTTTTTAGTAAAATTATACGTACATTTTATTCAGCTAAGTCTTCCAAACAATGATGACATTCTGCATAGCAACAACATGGGTAACTTTGTTGTACAATGGAACTAAATTGCCTAAGTCATCAGATGAGGCGATATCAGTGTCAGCCATGTTTTGCAGGAAAATATCCAAGCTGTATTCAATCAAATTGTGCAACTTTTTGCAACTTTTTTTGCATGCAACTTTTTGCTCGGAATTTCTAGTGCTCTCTCAATTGCATGTGCGCAGGTGATCGCACCATAAAAGTTTGTATGGGTTTACATACTGTGAGAGTTTGTTAGTTAAATTTGAAATGTTTAAAATGTCTTCTTTTTCCTTTGAAAAGCTACAATCAGGTTTTCAAATGGAATCTTACTTGGCGTCCACTTTTGGTATTTCTTGAGCTTTTGAAAGCAATATGCGCTCAACAAATACCAAAAAGGAAAACAGGTACGATTTCAAACTTTTTTGTAGCTTTTCAAAGGATTTTTCCTCCATAAAAAGTCATTAAAAATAACTTAACAACCAATCTACTTTTTTTCTCACGCAGCGGAGATCTCCCTCAAGCACATGCGAAGTTACGAAGGTCATATGATGCGAGGAAGGAAAGAAATACCGTGCTAAGTCACGTGAGCAGAAACAGGCCCCATCCGACAATATTCTTCCCGTTTCAAACCGGTGATAGGGTAAGGAAAATACACCCCCAAAACTCTTCCTGTCTACAACGTTTGGATGCAGGAGACCACGCAAGGAAGAATAAAACTGCTGCTGTCTCTTTGACAACTTTAGGGCGCAAATTAACTAGAACTGATTTCATGATCTTTAGGTTGCTTTTGTTTTAATTTTGACGATGTGGCCGATTTTCTTATTTTCGTTTCAGCTTCAGACATACATGGTCTGGATACCAGCCGACCAAGCCTCTAGCTGTTCTCTCCCACACGTCCTTCACAAGCCACAGATTGAACGGTCCCCTCCCTCAAGAAACTGCCAATCCGGAATGAACAGAAACATCATCGGACAGTTCACCGGCCTTAACCAGACCACATATCAAGCAGAAATTTCACGAATGCCTTTTCTTCAGAGAAAGGGTAAGCCTCGTGCATACTGCCTGAGCTTAACCCGGTTTCCGTAGCATTAAGAGGCAAGGAATATTTCTACTCCCCCCTGGATGGGATGCTAGTCCATCGCAGGGTTACTACCCCAGCATTATTTCGCTGGTACCATTTTTCACCTGGGTGGAAAGAGGCACTGCGAGAGTAAAGTGTCTTGCCCAAGAACACAACGCAGTGCCCCGGCAATGAGTTCGTTTGTTGATTAGCAACAAAGAGGTTTTTTTTGCAAAAATCAGCAAAAAAAGTTTTCTTTTACCAGACCACATATCTTTACTCCTTAAGATGGAGAACTCTTCACTGTTACGAGTATTTCAAAAGAAAGATGTCTTTCCTGGCTAGTTTCACAATCAAGCTTCTAAGTGCAAACTTGTAGGGTCTTGTACGATTGTACGTTTATCATAAATGAATTCCCAGCGAGAAAATAAATGAATGCTCTAAGCAGAAAGCAAACGGCTCCCAGACTAACAATTGGTGATTTTTCCTTTTAGTCAATATGGTTGATCACTTTCCCAGTTGCGGTATGAACAACAGCAACAGAAGCTCTTTGTGTCGACTTAAAGTACGGTAACTTCGTCAAAAGACAACATTCATCGTCAAGTTTATGGACGAAAAACAGATGTAAGAGAAAAGGCACGTACAGTCATTTTAGAGCAAGGATACAGCTAGAACAACTTGTTTTTTGTGTGTGGAAAAATCAGTTTGCTCAGTATTGTACATTTGTAATGTAAACTTTACAACATTAAACAATTCCAGCCCATGTCTTTTACTCGTTTCTTACTTGTCTTTTCATGCATTTTTTTCCCGTTATTTTGCGTCCCAGAGCCCACGTCCATTTCGGCTGTGCCAAGGTCGAGACCTCTAGCCACCTCTGCGATTCACGGAATCATTTCAAGTCTAATCTAATTGGCTGAAAATTACAGAACTAATACTTTGCGCAAGCTCAAAAATTGGGACCGACCAAAGGTCTCGATTAGAAATGGGCGCTAACCGAAAGGACCGCGGCCTCTGGGGACGAGAATGTGATATGCAAGGTGGTTTTATGAATTATCGAAAGCAACGATAGTTTTATGAAATGCGCTAGCCTGCGAGCCGGCTCACTAAATAATTAGCGCGTGTACGGCAAAGCCGCGATGTAGAGCCGGCTGGCGAGAGGAATGGGCGCTTTCGCAAGCTCGAGATCGTGACCACTCCGCTCGCGCGCGATTTATTTAATTAGTGAGCAAGCTAGCAGGCTAGAAATGCGTATGCTCGACACTTTAACGTCAAATAGGAGAACTCGGATCAGAATATTCAATGTTCAGATCATTTTCCTGCGCCAACGACTACCTAACGACGTCGATATTTTCTACACCAAGAGCGACGCAGGTATCTCAGATTCTTCGATCGACTTCCAGACAACCCTTCCGACCCTTCTCCCCCCTCCTTTTTGAGCAAGACAAGACGCATCCTCAGTTTTTCAGCCTGTTGAAAACATTTTTTATTGATCAGTGATTTCACCATTACAGAATTCAGAGAAATATCTCATACAAAGCAAAAGTCAGTTAATTTATATGTACAAGGTATTCAAAATTCAATCATGTTTATTCATAAAACTTATCAGTAAAATCTGGAAGTCTTTTGTACAAATAGGTCTTACATACGTTTTAGCTGAGATGACTCTTTCGTCTGATATATTTTTTAAATTCCATAGCTAAGATTTGCTGTGGCCGCGATTCATTTTATCATTTTTCATTTTTAAATTGCTTCTCGGGCTGATAAACTAATAGATAACTGCAAGATGAGAGATGGTGTTTTTATGAAATGACAAAAAGTGAGAAGTGACAAAAAATGTCTTGCCAAAGACTCAAGCTTGTTTTGTCCCGACACAAGATACCCTTTTTCCAGTTTGATCGGTCTACCGGCAACACAGTTTCACAGTGCTTTCATTTCAAACGAGACCTTGACAGCGTTCTGTCTTGAACAGCTACACCCAACATGTAAGTGAGATCTGTACAGGACCGCAAATGATCCCGACCCGTTTGGTTTTGTGTTGTCTTTTGTTTTTCTAATTTGTGGCCGTTTGCGTGTGAAGAAAACTAAGCTGCGAGCAAAGGAGGAGAGACGGTGGAAACAAATTGCCGCCGTATTGAGCGCTAGCGACCTGCAATCTTTAAACATAATTTTCAATGTTGGTACAAGAAGAAAATCCCTTGGCGCAGAAATATGGAGCAACAGAAATAAATAAACTTTCGAAGGAAACCATTCTTTACCTAACCTTCCTTGCTATTCTTACTTTTTTGTGTTTAAACGTCGCGCTGTGGGAATTTTGTTTTACGCCATTAGATTACAAAAGCAACCGGAAATGCAAAACTGACTTGATGATGATTTACCACTCATACGCAGTGCGTATCGCTTTGGTGCTTTGAACGCCTGACATAATTTTCCTATCCATCAATCATTAACCGCTTACTGTATTTTATGGAACATTTCCAAAAGTAACTTTTAAAGGAAACATAGTTCAAATAAATTAAGTAAATTATATATTGTTTTCTCTTTTTTTAAGGACGCAAGTAGTGTACCGGAAAATCAAAGCGGTTAATGATATAAGACACCAAAGGCCTCTTTGATTCATGTTTTTATTTTTGCATTGCGGCTATATAATCAAATTCATGTAACGCGGTATGTTTCCAGATTTGTATGGGGTTTCTCATGTTCTAATCTTTACTTTGGTTCACATATAAATATATTCCTCCATAAACTCGATGTAGAGTCCACGCCATTCTTTTTTTGACGGTATCACATTGTAGGAGTCATTTCCGGTCCGGGGATCATTTGCGGTCCAATTTGGGGATCATTTGCGGTCCTGGGATCATTTGCGGGTCGGGATCATTTGCGGTCCTGTACAGATCAAAATCCTTAAAATCCAAAATCCACCTTAAGCAAGATGACAAGCATCCCTGGGGGGAGATCCCCCGGCAGTCCAACACGCAAACGTAGACGCTCTTCACAAAAATGTTCTCAATGATCAGTCAATATTAAACAAACATGGTGTACATATAGCATATTCAAATACTTGCTTGTTTAAATTTTCCTTGTCAATGAAACTCATGTATGCATGTTTTCATTCTAGAGGCCCGTAAACAAAAACATCAATGTAGGCTATTAATGATCTGGCAGGATAAAAGATAGTTTTCATAGTGTTTACACGTCATTTGAATAAAATAGCTCTGCTGTTAGGGTATAAAAAAATTACATTTGTATGGAAACATTTCTACCAGGTTCACAACTAAACACTGAGGACGTGGGAGCTAAATTCTCTAATCTCAGCAGGATAGTTTGAAGAGATGGTCTCTCCTGTGGATCCACCTTGAGCATGCTCGTGATCAAACCATTTAATTCAATCGAATAACCACTGTCAAAAACAAAACAAGAGTTAAAGACAGCACAGAGAAGGCAGCCATAGGATAAGACTGCAGGGAGATCTTTGAGGGGATGCACCTGGAAATTTTGAACAATGCTTCTACACCATTCTGAAATGTTAAGAAGCAGAATTTGATACCTTTAGTTTCGACTGAGAAGATATATCAAACACTCGAGACAGTGTTTCATCACATTTCCAAACACCTCGAACTTCGTCAAAAATACTCCGCTGCGCGTCGTATTTGCAACTCTCTTGTTGGTCCAAATGTGTGGAAATGTGGAAATGTGATGAAACACTGTCTCTCGTGTTTGATATATTACTTCAAACCATATTCTTGGCCATTTTAGCGTTAACGAACAGGTACAGCACACTGAAATGTGATGATGCGTTGGCTTCCATTCCCCCCATCCCTTCCCCGCCTTCTTACCCTTATGCCCATTCTGAAACTCAGAAAAAATATCCTGTTCATAGCCATTATTTGAGTCTCTTTTTGAAGCAAGAAAATTCAAAAGGATGGCTAACCATGCCAACGATGGGAGACTTGAAAAATTTACCTGTCACTTGGTATATGAATGTTCCCACTATTAGCTGAGAGTGCTGAACCATCGCACGGACTTTGACCTGATGTAAAACAAAAAGAGCCATAACATCACTGTACATGTAACAGCAGACATTAACCAAACAGAAATGGTTTTGCAGGCTAAGTAATCAGAAGGGGGAACCCTCACAGTCCACTCCCAATAGACCAATTTCGATATTTTAATAATTTCAGCCTAAAACAATAGACATCACTGCGAGGATCTGGGAAATAAATCTCACAAACTCTATAATTTATACCCGGAGCCTCGTGTTGAGGTCTATTGTTTTAGGCTGAATTTTAAAATATCGAAATTGGTCTATTGAGCACTATATGGAAAGGTGCATCTGCCTGAATGCAGTACCCCCCTGAGGAGGCACGGTGGCCTAACGGTTAGTGTGCTAGACTCCAGTCCAAGTTCAAGCCCTGGCGGGGCACTGTGTTGTGTTCTTAAGCAAAACACTTTACTCTCAGTGCCTCTATTTTCCACGTGTATAAATGGGTACCGGGCAGTAGCCCTGGGATGGACTAGCATCCTGTCCAGGGGGGAGTAGATATACTCCTTGCCACTTCATGCTGCGGAAGCTGGGATAAGCTCATGAGCTATGGGCCGCAAGGTTTACCTTATCGCAAACAGACTTACCATAAGCCATGGCATACAGAGTACAACCAAGTGACCACACATCACTTCTCTCATCAATTTCACAGTTTGATGGGACTTCAAACAGTTCAGGAGCCCTGAAAGGCAGTATTCATAAGACCCTTCAGTGTTACAGAGGTCATGCTACCATGTCATTCAAAACCTTTCATTAACAAAAAAATATGTATTGGGCATGGCTTGATAAAAGTCCCATCTGGCCATCCAGTACAAGTAGATTTTCCTGCCAGGCAAGTAACTTTGCACAAGTTGTCTTCCAACTGCCCTGGCAATTTGACAAGTGCTTGTCCAAAGGCCAAGCTGGAATTCAACGTTTTTCAAGTCCTGTGCAGGTATTATATTTCCAAGTGCTCCTTAGTACCCACCTGTATGGAGCAGTGCATTCTTGAGCACATTTCTCTTGGAGAGCCAAAGCTTCTCTTCTGCAAAAACCGATACATGAACCAAGTTAGATTCTAAGTCGAACAAGGAATAGTACACGAATACTGACAAGGACAATGATAACCAGAACGCTCCCATTCTCTACATTGTATGATTTCAATTCTGAGTGTAACAATCTTTATGCAGCCCTCACTCATACCCTTGATGGAGACGGACACTGTGACAGTATTTGCCAAAAATCATGACAGAAGGCCTACAGCTGACTACAAACAGCTCCTGGATACTACATGTACAGAATGAGATGTGTCAAAAAAGAAGGATCTCTTTTTGGGCATACATTCCCAGATGTTGGGCAACCATCTGTTTTATTTCTTCACAGTCAGCCGACTAAAAAAACTAGGAGCAGGCCTCTTATAGTCTAGGATGTAACCACTAAGTCCACTGTAGTTAGCATACACAATTTCCTACAGGGCTAAAATTATTTATTAGTGATAAAATTACTGTGAGTAAGTGGAGTGCCTCTGAGGGGCTGATGCCAGAACAGTGTTGATTGGCTCATAAAAGAACATTTGCCTTTCTCTCGATGCATAACCAAAATGTTTGTGACCCTAATGAATGATTCCACCAGGGAATTGATATAGCAATGAATCAAAGAAAAGAAAACTATTAACTTATCAATCATTTGTTTGCCACTTGCTCCAGTTGCTCAGAGCACATGGATCGCAGAGCAAAAGGAACCATATGCCATGCGCAACAATGGAGATAGTTTGCAGCTCTCTAGAACCTCTCATTTCATTGGATCTTAAAAGCATGCAGCTCTATTGTTTTAGGGCTAGGGTCCATTGTTACTGTTGTTCGTTTATCATTTTTCGTTCAATACTGTGGGACGTTGTAAAGAGCAACATACCACCCCCAACAATGCTGCCCTTGCTACTGCAGGTACAGTGCAGATTTCCAGATTCGCACAACTCCGAGGATTGGAGCGATTAAAATTGCTGCCTTGTAAACTTGGCAGCAATAATTAATGTAAATAAACTTTCTCCCTTACCTTGACGTAATTGTACATCTAGCTTTTGAGACACTACCAAGGTCCATCAACACCACAGTCATGTTAGGACCAATTAACAAATTATGAGGCTGGTAATAAAAGAAGATGCAAATATTATAGTTAGTGGAATGGCAAGTCAGTCTGACATAAAAATTCCAGAAAATACTTAGTAAGAGAAAGTATTTTCATTTTGGATATTTGAACAATTTGCTTAATATGCTACCTTCAAGCAAAATTGGCAAATACTATCTAAAGGAATACTAGGGAGGCACAGAGGATTAATGTTTAGCACCCTGGACTCTGTATCAAATGGTCAACGTTTGAGCCCTGTAGTTGGGGATGCTGCCTTACATTTTAGGCAAGACATTGTTTCTCTCCACCAAGTTGCAAAAATGGGTAAGGTAAAGTCGGCACTTGAGCCTAAGTAGGAGGCGTGGTGGCCTAATGGTTAGTGCGCTCATCTCCAGATCGAGCAGTCCAGGCCCTGTACGGAGACATTTTGTTGTGTTCTTGGGCAAGACACTTTACTCTCACAGTGCCTCTCTTCACCCAGGTGTATAAATGGGTACCGGCGAATTTACTGCTGGGGGTAACCCTGCGAATGGACTAGCATCCTATCCAGGGGGGAGTAGAAATACTCCTAGTCGCTTCATGCTACGCAAACCTGAGATAAACGCCGGCCTGATGTGCAAAAATGGGTACAGGTGAAATTAATGCTGGGGGTGAACCCTGCGATGGACTAGTATTCCATACTAGCGAAACTGAGATACGCTCCGGCCTGGTTGGCCACAAGGATTAAACACAGACTCTACCTGAGTCTTCAAAACTGCAATTAATTTTACCAACAATGTCTAAATTATTTAATTTCTAATCCACTGTTCATTACAGACTGTGAACTCTGCCTTACCTTGATATCCCTATGGGCCAGTGGTGGATCTAGACTATGAAAGGCAAGTATGGCATCACACAGCGACTTGAACATATGTAGAATATCTAGCTCTGGAATGCGACCACCCTCAGTCAGTGTACGTTCAATCAAATCTTGGACTGTTCCATCCTAAAAAATGGTTTAAAGAAACAATGTGCTTTCATACAAATTATAAAGTTGAGTAAGCCATTAGAAATTAGAAGTGTCTTTCAGTGCCATGCATGCGAACTAAACTCATCGGTTTACTCTTTTCACTACTGTCAGTCATTGAAGTGGACCTCTCTACGAACAGAAGTTCACTTCAATCAGTTCAAAACACAAATGAATGTTTGTTGGTTTTTGGTATGTTTTGATCCAGTTTGCTTGTTTTTGCTTTTCGATTAATTACCATGACATGGCTGTTGCCATAAATATGATTAATTGACAACTGGAAAAGACACAATCATTAGTTGGGTTTTGAACTGCAGAGTTGGAAGATTCAATTGCGCTTGGATTGCATGTGGAGAAATTTCATGAAAGTCTAACATCTAGTCTCTGACAGACTTTGTAGTCTGTAATCCTTTTTTACTTTTACACAAACTTCTTATTACATTTTGCTTACTACAATAAAATTATAAAATTATAACAAAATTGAATTTAAATGAGATTATTTATTTATTTATCATTAAAGCTAGCTAGGAGTCTTCTGGTCAGCAGATAGCATTTTAGCACATGCAAAGTTCATTCACTTTCAAGAGAGTTTAGTTCGCATGGTTTGCTTGCTAGTTCACATAAATTGCCTTCCTTTTGACCCTCCCATCCCTCCTCTGGATAGGTGTACTGGCAATTTTTTGCCAGATGGGGTGGGGGTGAAACATTTGCCCAAGACATTTTCCCAAATTGCCTTGCCCAAATTTCTCTTGCTGAGCATTTTGCTTGTTTTTAGTTTGCTAAGCACAATGTCACCCACATTGCTTGCAGATGGTACCTACTCTCTATACTTATCAGCAAGCAATAAGTTAACGTAACTGTCTACTAAAATTCATGACAAGTAACTGAAGAACTTTAAATACAGTCCATACCTTGTAGTAAGTCACAAGCATACGAGCTTCTTTGTATGTTCCCTTGGTAACGACATCTACGTCATGCAAGGCCAGAATACCTGGGTGATCAACTGCTCTGTGTGCATCTACTTCACGTTCAAACGCCTAAAGTTACAAATTTTTAATGGCCAAGAAAGTCGGTTCAGTAGTAGAAGGGACAGCTAGAGCTAGAGCAGGAAGCTGGGAGCAGAAGGGGGAACACTCCACAATAGACAGGAGAGGGTGGACAGTTTGATTAAAAGGTGGTGAGAACTGGTTGGTGTTTAGGCAAAATAAAAATTGCAAACATTATGTCCAACCACAGATGGGATTTCATCAGACATTGGTCAATTTCGGTTAGCCATTGTCTAATAAAAAAAAGGTGAAGTCTGCATTTGGGCCTAGTGGCCCATCAGGCCGGAGCTTATCCCGGTTTCTGTAGCATGAAGCGACAGAGAGTATTTCTACTCCCCCCTGGATGGGATGCTAGTCCATTGCAGGGTTACCCCCCAGCAGTAAATTCGCTGGTACCCATTTATACACCTGGGTGAAGAGAGGCACTGTGAGAGTAAAGTGTCTTGCCCAAGAACACAACACAGTGCCCTGGCTAGAGGCTCGAACCCGGACTGTCTGATCCGGAGTCCAGTGCACTAACCATTAGGCCACTGCGCCTTCCACTAGCCATTGACATGTCTGGCTGTTATTTGAAGTCCTGGGTAATGATAAGATTAAAGGTTCACTGGTCAATAGGCCACTTCAGAAAATACCATTAATAATACCCTTTCTTTGTCCCCAAAATTTTGCACAAGCATTGTTTTTGTTTTCTCTTGGGACCATTACAAGTCCCATGAGAAACTGGAAACAATGCTTATGAAAAATGTTGGGGACAAACAAAGAGTATTATGAAATTTTTGAAAGTGGCCTATTGGAAATTCACAGTGATGATCATTTCTCACTTTCATCTACATCCGCAATTGGTATATGAATTATTTCACATACTCTATGTCACTGATAAGATTGTATTTTAATCTCATAAGTTGCTTAGTTACCTCCTCTTGCTCGGGGAGCTGGAGACGCATTCTTTTCTAAAGAAAGATACACGTAGGAATGGAAAATTAGTTCAAAAGAGATGTTTAGTTTGCCCAGAATCAGGACCTAAACCTTGTTATTTCCAGATGCTTATTTATGTCCAAAGGCAAGTGACTTGACTCTTACAGTGATTCAAGCCTTAATTTTGGAGAAATTATTATTAAAATGTTTCTGGACATATATAATACGTTTTCAAGTGTCCCAAAGTATTAAGAAACTAATTATGGTGGAAAACTGCTTCCTATGACGAAGCTTCAGGCCCATATAGTGTACTAAACATGCATCAACGACAATGTGACACATTTTTATTGCATTAATAAATGATATTATATGTGGACTGGGTTAAATTGGCCTTTGGACATGATGACAGTGTTCAGCAATTGCCCACATTGCAGTACAGGCACGAGGTTCTCCTTACACCATGGTATTGCGCTGAAGCCCATTATCGGGGCAGTTCTACCCAAAGTTTGATAACACATTTCCTGTCTAAATTTTCCCACATTAGAGTCTTTTATTATCCCCACAAACATTTAAATACCTAACTTACTAAAGCAAACCATTCCTTTCCACGATGCACAAGATTGACATAGGAGAAAGCTGGAGAGGAAAAATATCAACAGAACATTTGTTGCAATATTAAAAGCCATGTCATTGTTTTCGCAGTCCTGTCACATTTTTCGCTTCTTCTTGCCCTCATAACAACCCCCACCCCCTCCAAGAAAAAATTGTCCTTCTCAGAAAGCTGCAAACAGCTGCTCAAAATCGATATAGTTGAAAGCTGTTGTAGTTCACAAGACACAGACATAACATTAACTGAAGATTTACATGCTAGAAGTTACTTACTCATTAGCTTATCACTCATGACCCAAGTAATTATTACTTGTCAACGTCTATGAGGAAGTCTCATAGGGCAGAAATAAGCTTACTTCCCTGTGGTGTGTGGATCTTCTAAGCCAGAATGATATCTGATACGCATTACTCACTTTGTAGCAAAGTTTTAAGAAATATGTTCGTTTATGATCACATAACATCCATGGTAACTAAGACTTGAACACTTGTCAACTGAAAGTGTAGGACTTGCTGTACTACAATATCAGATTTATTCGTACAAGACGCCAGCCATTTAAGAATTACGTCAATAAGTTACGTCTAAATATATATATAGTCGTAACCAGATAAATAAAACAAAATCCAAGAGAATTTTCTGCGTAAGACCCGTTTTTAAATCATTTTCCCCAAATATATCGTCATGAGATCGCAAGAGTTCAATTTCAACACGATTATTGCAGATTTTCGCCACAGAACTGACCTTCGAAATGAAAGCTTCTCAGTTCCTGCTGACGACAGATCGAAGATAACATGCAATCTCTTACCTCCCTCTCCGATGTTCTTAACAACTCTGTATCTTCTACCATTTACCGTCACAGATGGTCTGCAGAATGATGAGCATTTATGACCCATAAATATCCACCTCTTTGGTTTTATTCAGCTTATAGAAGTTTTGTTTTCTTTGAGAGCTGCTGTTTTTCTCTGATGTCAGCAACTCAGAGTATAAGCCACTGGAACAGAAATTCGCGGGCGCTTCCGTTGTTCAGGTGCAGTTTACCCGGTCACGGGTAGGGTAGTTTTCTAGCGGGTGCGATCCGCGATCTAGCCTGCGTGGCAGTCGTCCGAAGGGGAGGGAGATGGGGGAAAAAAACACGCGCTGGTTTTTCCCCCATCTCCCTCCCCTTCGGACGCCTGCCACGCAGGCCATCCGCGATCCGGAAATGAACACCTAAACTTAAAGGATGTCGTTTCTCGACCAATCAGATTGCGAGATGAAACCCTCACGTAAAGGAGGGTGGTGTTGCGTGACATGATATGATCCGAATAGCCTGTCACGTTAATTAATCACACAAACTTATTAGCATTTCAACACAGGCAATCGACGGTTGTCGACGAGATCGAGTACGCTTTCGGGATTTACTCCATCGGTTTCTATGGTGTATTACTTCGTTATCATTATAGAAATGAAGTAGAGATCATAAGCAAAGAGTTTCAACATGAAACATACATCTGAAAACTATCCACCTTCACGGCATTCCGAGCGTCCACCGACCACAAACCATCGCCCACATTCAACTCAACACAGCGAAACGCGACCGTTAACAAGTAAGTACGGGAAGGAAATTTGCTGTTTGATTATATTCTTTTTAATGTTTTTTGGGCTGTGGAGAAAACACGAGAAGTCATTGACTTCTTGTTTGCTCTGTTTCGTCCGGCAGATGCCCGACAAGCTCAATCAACAGACACACCTGGCGTGAGGCTTACTTCACTGTCGGCGCTCTACCAACCCGCTTTCAAGCCCTATTCCTTCAGTCACATGTACAACACAAAATATAACGCTGATTTTGAGGGCAGATATTTGCCGCCTCCTTTGCCAATCAGGTAAAATGCTCTATAAAGTATAGTAAAATGTTTAAGCCATTGCAACCGGTTGTCATAGTAACGGTAAAGAACGCCTGACACGCTTTTGATGAGAAAATATTTTTAATATACTTCTCCATTTCATAATACAGGAAAATATTCCTTAAAGTAATTTTTTAACTTAAGTTATATTTAAAGTTTGCTTCGCATAACGTTACGATTTCTATTTATATTGACGAGCATCTGGTCTCCCGGCATAAGTCAACATAAGCGTATACCGTACACACTTCGACATGAATTCTGAAACAAAAGAACTCTTATAATGAAAAAACTGTGGTGCTGCGTAGGTGGGAAGTATAACAATATAATTGGTTTTATCAAATATAATTGGTTTTATTCGCTCCGACGAAGGGCTAACGCTCGAAATGTCAGCTCTTGAATCTATTTACGGTGGTCAATTGACATTATCAACCCATCTTATAATGAAGGTTCACATACAACCTCGTTCCCAGGGTCGTCTCTCTTCCTCCCATTCTCGTCCCCAGAGCCGCTTGTCCATCTTAGCCGGCTGGGCCTGTGGACGAGGAACAAGTGGCTCTGGGGGACACATGATTCGATTGGCTGAAATCTAACAAAGGGAGTCCAATCACATCTACCGTTTTAAACGTGCCAATGATTTGGGATTTTTGAACAGCTGATGTGATTGGACTCCCTTTGTTTGATTTCAGCGAATCAAATCGTGTGTCCCCTCATTCTCGTCCCCAGAGCCGCTTGTCCCTCTTAGCCGGCTGGGCCTGTGCACGAGGAACAAGTGGCTCTGGGGACACACGATTTGATTCGCTGAAATCAAACAAAGGAAGTCCAATCACATCAGCCGTTTTAAACGGGCTAACGATAGAGGATTTTCCAAAAAATTGGCTGTTGAGAACAAAGAAATATTAAACGGAAGTCAAAATGTTGGCCGGCCGCCCCAGTATTACAACACACAACATGTAGAAACATCAATGCTATGTACATTAAGTCCGGAAGTCCTAGAATCTCGGACTGGTAATCGTATGTCTCAAGAGCCCTTCGTTTTTTGTGCCAAGGCCCTGCCGGCTAAGATAAACGAAAAGGGCTATGGGGACGAGAATGATAGTGGCATGGTCATAACGAGATTCGCTTTCTCAGACAAGAAAACAGAGATAAATCCCTATAATTTTCTCGGAGGAGATCTGTTTCAATCGTTCTACCAGGCTATGTCAGGATTTTGAATGCCTGTAAGGATTATATCTTGAATATCCTTCGTGCTGCGTAGGGTAAAAGTAAGTCAGCGAATGTTAACCGTTCTCATTATCTTGCGGTTGCCATCGCCGGCAAACAAAGAAGATTCAAGAGATTCGAGTGCAAAGCAAGTTGAGCACTCACGCGAGTTTCGTGTGCGGCGTCCCGCGCGGCCCGCCAAATATATATCAGTAAAAAGTCTACCTGCAGTTTTATGTTTATTCTTTTGCTTTCTTTTTACTATGGATGACTACTTAACAAAAAAAACTTTTCCAATGAGAACCCTATAGCCTGAAATTACCTTGATTTTTCCCCAGGGTGTCTACTGCCAATTATGCTCCCATCAAGTACAAGTTCGGCTCAAGTACGTACCAGCAGCACTTTCAGCAGAGGAAGCCATTCCCTACAGCATATGTTATACCGTATTCACGTCACCGATGCAACAATCCTCATCCAAACCTGGTTAATTCCTATAATTACCCGGATGGAGTAAGTCTATTAAATGCCACTATTTTCACGCGAAACTGATCAAAGCGAGCGCGAAATTTGCGAGCGGCGAGCGGTAATCTGACGTGGGTTGCAACTTTATATTTTGCGACTAGCTTATGTCGCAGTTTTGGAGATAAATACAGAACGCTGGAAGTTGATGAAGAAAGAACGTAAACCCATCCCAAGCGTCAGTGTATTAAGCTCTGTTTTGCCAACTCTGTGTAAATGAGGAAACAATTTTCAAGATGCTTTAAAAGTTGTCGGTTACTACCCGGAATCCTGGACGCGAGGATCACTTAGCATGTCGAAATCGCGGGTTCAAGTCAAATAGGTTCAAAGTTGTCATTCCCATCAAATCATACATGGCATGCTAGGATTGAAGGCCTGTGCTCTAAGGGCACCCAGATGCCTCCGGTGACTTTTGTGTTTAATTGGGCGTCCATATAAACTTACTTTTCTCTTATGAGCTTCAGTATTGGTCACCCTGGATCTCAGGGTTTGGGACCTTCGGGCTCATTGTAATTTTTAAGGTTTATTTGTTTTCGTTATGGAACTTAGAATCTGAACTTTCTTACTTCTACAGACAAGGTGGATATGGAATCGGGCTACTACGTCAACGGGAGAAAACGTCACGAAAGGTAGTATTTGAAGTCTCTAAATTGCCCTCTCGGAGTACGGGAACGAATCCATGCCAACGGTGCTTTCGTCCCTAAAGTTCCTAAGCAACATGATGTGTTTGCTTTCGGTGTATTCGCGAACTCTGGCGCAAGTTTTTGATTGGATGATATAACTCCGAAACCCTGCCAAAAACTGGCACTTATTACCCTGACTGAAAGCAAAATTAAAGGTATTACTCTAGCCAATCACAAAGGACACTGACAATCCAGTGAACCAATCAAAATTCAAAGCAAATACATGTAGCCGCCACGAAGGGCGGGAAAACTTGTGTGAGCGAGTCATGATTGGTTGTTAGTGAATGTAAGTTCGTGAAGGTTCGCACTAAGAGAGCGCCGTCCTTTGCGTTTTGTTCAGCCCTTTTTGTACTCGTTTCAGTGCACGTTCACTCCCCCCAATAACCCGGAGGAAAATGAGCGTCTGCTCATAGTCTGTGATTTCACACATTGATCTAAAAGAAATTAGGTAGGTAATGGAAGAGTCTGCATACGAGCCATTGACCCATCAGGCCGGAGCTTATCTCCGGTTTCTGTAGCATGAAGTGACAAGGAGTATTTCTACTCCCCCCTGGATGGGATGCTAGTCCATCGCAGGGTTACCCCCAGTACCCATTTTTTTACCTGGATGGAGAGAGGCACTGTGTTTTGCTCAAGAACACAAAGCAGTGCCCCGGCCAGGGCTCGAACTCGGATCGTCCGATCCGGAGTCCAGCGCGCTAACCATTAGGCATTTAATTGCAAATTGTGTTTTCCATGAATTAGCTCCATAATTAACAGTTTACAGTAGTTCTTATTTTTTTCACTTCTTCCTATGTAGGTGAATCGCAGCACAGAACACAAGTTCAAAGCAGCCCGCGATATCATCGATGGTACTCAAGATAACACAAGGTCGCCAAGACACGCAAAGATAAAATCCACCTCGAAGCTAGAACTGTAGCTTTGATATTTGGATTTACAAAGAGAAAAACCATCTTGGAAGATAAAGCGTGGAGAGGTTCGACCTTTTTGTGAGAAGCAGGATTTATAAGCGCGTGTTTGGAAGAGATAAGAAGAAAAAGAAGTTTCTAGGCCGTGATGGCAAAAAATTACCTCATTTGACTTTATGGGAGAAAACTGGCTAAAGCGTGGAGAGGTTGGGAACTTAAAAAGTCGTGATGGAAAAAAATTACCTTTTAATTTGACTTTATGCGAGTTTCCAATATTTTTAATAGATGCCATCAAAGAATTTTGCGTATATGTGCGCATTTTGCTATTGCGTATGTGGCGCAATACTATTCTGCTCTTTTGCATTCATACGTAACAGAACACGACCATTGGTGGCTGTCGTAATTTAATTTCCTCGCCGCGCCTTTTTAGAAAGAAAACCTCTGGGTTCAGTGTACTTGTTACAGGAAGAACCCTTTAGAAAAACCACTGAGAATTTTGTAAATTTCTTTTGATTATATTTTTCTTTAAACGCAATGAAGAAATTAAACGCTAGTCGTAATGCGACTGAAGTATAAAAATCTATTTTGTTTTTTTAATAAAATACACAGTTAGCTGAGTTTTGTTTATATTTCTCTTTGGTCCAAGTCTACTACATTCTATCACGAATGCTGTTCTCTGATTGGCTATGCCACACACTATCTATCTATTCACACTACCATGTTGCCGAGCGTCTGTTCAGTAATAGATCACTGATGACGTCAAAATGTGGTAAGAACAAAAAAATTGGCACACGAGGCGATAGCCGCTGATGTTCTTACCACATTTTTGACGTCTTCTGTAATCTATTACTGAACAGACGCACGGTGAAATGGAATCTATCCATATATAGAAAGACTAGAAACAATATATAAAAAGCTTGAGGTCATCAGTGCGCGTGTCCTTGAATAGATCATAGGTAGGAACCAATTAAAATGCACCATTATTGGGATTATTAAATAATCTGTGATAGAAAGTGAACAGCGGTTGTTAACAAAATAGCGACCGCTTCATCGCGTTTGTGAAGTGTTGTCAATTTGAAGAAGATTTCAATAATCTTGTCACAAGTTTTGAACGTCTAGTTATTATTACTAAAACAATGCGATTATTCGCTCTCGATTTCTAGCTTGTGATAATTGATTAGCCTAGGAGCAGGCTCTTTAGTACACCCCTCTGTAACAGACCCACTGAAACCCTACCCAGTGGATTATTTTCCCCTACCCAGCGGAAATTTAGTCTCCCCAGCACCCAGTGAATATTTTGATTTCACCCAGTGATTGTGCGGTGTGACCCAGCGTATTTTGTTTGCAAAAAAAATAATAAATAAGCCAAATAAAACAGAAAACGAGCGGACCCAGTGGGAAATTAGCCAACGCGGTGACGGTGACTTTTTTTACCGAAAACCCAGTGAGGATAAAGACTCCACTGGGTCTGTTACAGAGGGGTGTTTTAGTGGCCAATATAGTGGGGCAAAAAAGGTCGGCTAGCGAAGCGAGCCTCGTCCCAGGCTACTGTGAAGCTGCTAGCTCCTTT
>OX393568.1:21555830-21753330 GCA_947652115.1 Blastomussa wellsi | reverse complement strand
GCTGCCATTATTTATTTACTTAGCAATGGCGGCGTCCAACTAGAAAGCTCTGCTACTTTGGACGTTGCACACTTATTTACTTCTACGTTAAGGCCTAATTTCATTCTTCTTTTGTCTCTTTGTTTATGATATAGATAGAGCATAAATACCTAGGATAGTGTGAATAAAGGATTGATTGATTGATTGATTGATTGATTGAACTTAGGGCTGGAAATATCAGCAACCTTAAATTCACGAATACAGGGCCACTTAAAGCCATTGAAAAAATACCGGTAATAGGCTCACCAACCTTTACGTTATAGTTTGGCTCGGGGTTAACAGGTGTTTCAATCCACACTCCATCAACATACTTGAACTTTGTAGGTTGGACGAAGCGGCTGGAATACTCAGAGTTGAACACCCTGACACAGAAAAATGTGACATCATTTGGGGAAAGGATTCAAGCTATGCTTATAGAAGCACAGGGGGTGGGGGTCTGCACAGTGCAGCCCAAATTTTGGGCAACTTAGATTTTTTGGGCAGCTGAAGAGAAATTTGGGCAAGGCAACTTGGGAGAATTTTATTGGCAAATGATTCACCGCCCCTGAACCCCCCACCCCCCCCCCCCCCCTCTCCTCTGGCAAAAAACTGTCTGCTAGGCCTATGTATAGAAATGTATATTTCACCAGAAAATAAATAAATTGATTAATCAATTTAATTTTAATGAGGGAATGATCATGCTGTTATTTTAGTCAACGCTGACACATGATTTTTTCTGCTGATTCTATTTAGCTGGAATTTTTAGCATTTATATCTTGTAATTCTTACACAGCATGTCTGAAAACCAGCTTGCTGATCCATTTACCATGTTTTAAATAAAGTTGATTGATTGATTGATTGATTGAAAGAAAAGCAATGTAGAAATGCCTCATGTACCTCATCTGTAAATGTATAAGGGCGCGATGCTAATAATTGTTTGAAAGTGGTTAGGACAGTTAGGGTCCGCTTGAAGACATGTCATCATTAACATTATCATCATTTCTTCTGTTTCCGTAGTTTGATAATGGAGCCTTAAATAAGGTGTTGAAAAGCTATAGCACGAGAGTAAAGTGTCTAAGTTGTCTACGTGCAACCCACAAGACCCAATCCAAGGCTTTAAAGCCAGAATTTTCCTGTGCTTCCCACAGAATACAAACAAGATATCCCAAAAAATACTTTTGTTCGCGTTCTGGTGATCTTAGATACTGTGAGTCATCAGAGGGCTTTAGAAGTCTTGTGTCCCCAATACTTGTGGCACGGCGAATACCAGCAGGGGGCAGACGATCTGGACTGACTCCTGTTGAAATAAAGAAATATGATTAGCTTCATTTCCATTATTAGATTCAATGTTCTTGTTTGTTTTTTTTTTTATTGAAAAATATATTATGTAATAGATCAAACACGAGCGACAGTGTTTCATCGGGATATCCAAACACCGAGAAGAGAGTTGAAAATACGACGCGCAGCGGAGTATTTTTAATGAACTTCGAGGTGTTTGGATAGCCGATGAAACACTGTCTCGAGTGTTTGATCTATCTTCTCAATCGAAACTAAAAGTACGGTGAAAACAAAGAAATAAAATCGTAAAAATCTATGCTAATTAAGATCACATTTCCAAACCACGGTTACGGTTCTGATTTCCTTTGTTTTAACGTGATGAATTATTAATGAGTTTGAGAAGTGTTTTTGAATTTCAGCACCTTATCCACCCCTTTAGTTTAAAGCCATTCAAAACTTCTACCTCCGTTCTTTCCGCCAATTACTTTATGTGGGCTTTGCTGTCGCTTGGGTTTGCTCTTTGGTGGGCTCCTTGACTGTTTCTTGTAATCTACAAAATCTTTTTTGTATGTGCTCTTCCTTTTTATTCTATCAGGTACATAAACTGGCTGTTTTCTATTTTCGCGTTGCTCTTTAAATATCTTTCT
Source organism: Blastomussa wellsi (assembly GCA_947652115.1). Lineage (NCBI taxonomy): Eukaryota > Metazoa > Cnidaria > Anthozoa > Scleractinia > Plerogyridae > Blastomussa > Blastomussa wellsi. Next base: position 21,751,387 of record OX393568.1, on the reverse strand, counting down.
CTCTGCAGCAAGGATTGGCGTCTCATTTCTTTGTACCACTGAGTCACGTGTAGCCTTTGCATTTTTCTCCTAAATGTAAAAAAAAATTATATGTAGCTGTCAGTCACAGGGAATTTTAGCATAGCTAGTGCGAAGAATATTTTTTATTATGTATACTGCATTTACTCACGGTGTTTATTAAATAACTCGCTATTTGATGCAGTGCATATCTGATGGCAGACTTTAATCAAGGGTTGGATGGGTTCATTCTGAAAAGTTTCTAAATAATTTTATCAATGCAATTCAAAGGCGACAGACCAAAATCTCAATGTTGGCTCCTGTAATAAATATCTAATTGCCATAACCATTCATCAGTAGGATGCCTAAAATGCTGGTAATTCCACAATTGGAACAGTTTTGTTAAAATCAAATTTATTTAACATCTGTTTGGCAACAAAAAATCAGTCTTAAATTCCAGTGACACTCTCTTTCAAGATGTTAGCCAAGTACTGCATTTGGAGGTAAGGTACTTCCAATAAGCCCTACTTAGAGCTCAACTACTTTGAATAAGCACAGACTAGTAGAGGGCTGGCACAAAACAGTCAAAGGGGCTTTTCCAAGGAAATACTGATACTTATTCATGACTTTGTTGAAATTTAAAAAAATCACAAATTGAAACAAATGGAGATATAGTGGCATTGAAAGCACTATAATACCTCTTTATGCTGTTTGTTTGGAGAGCGAGACCTGTAAGAATCCCTATTTGATTTCAACCACTCTCTATCAGGCTGTTCCTTTACGGTAAGTGTTTTAAAGATGTTGTGGTTCTTTTCATACGGCACAATTCTCTTTCTTTGGAGTGGAGGTTCAAGCGTTGTACCCAGCTGACTTGATAGCAGTCCTGCCCTTGGTGTTGATCCATTGCTGTGAAGATGGTCATAACTTAGCGATCTCGTAACTTCACCCTTGACTGTGTCTGGACGTCTGGCATCAAATTTTTTGTAATGAGAAATGTACTCTGATTCATATCTCTGCAAGGAGATTTTTGACAAAACAAAAGTGAATGTTCCGAAGTATAAGTTACAATGTAGAATACATTAGGAAAGAAATGGTATAAATTAGGGCTTACAATATGTGTACAACTTTTCTGAGTGATGCTTCCAATCAGTTAACCTATAGTGCAGATGTTTCCTAACATTTTCTATGAATTACTGCACACCAAAAAAGTTGTCCCTTTTCACAAGTCTCAATACACTCACTAGCTACCTACTGAGAACTAATAATTTATTAAAACATATGTGTATACCCTACAATTCCCTTCTTGTCCATAATGCATAATTTTATTAAAATAGTATTGCCACCCATAACACTAACCGACTGCAGGATGGGATCCCATTTTAAAAATTCTAAGCAAAGTCCTGCTGGGAACTATCGTCATGTATGGATGAAAGGAAGGAAAATTTTATATATCGGTAAAATATTGTTTTATTTATGCTGGTCTCTTGAGTCTGATTTTTGTTCGTCCTGGTACATTTCATTTCATTGGCTGATTACCAAGTGTGTTGCAGTAATCAGTCACTACGGGAGTACATGAAGGTATATAGATGATGGGCAAATGAAAACTCTCATAAAATTTTAATGAACTTCAAGCAGTCATTCCCAAATTAGATTCTTAATAACAAAAACCTCAGATGTCAACATGTACAACATTAAGTACAAGTATGTATAATTGTAATATTTTCCAAGAAATATTTTTTTCAGACAAAAATAATATCTAAAATTCCAGTACATTTCTGTGAGTTTTCCTGTACCTTTGTTAAGAATAAAACCAACTTGAATACCTTTCATTTCACCTTTCACTATTAAAAGTAATCCAATTAGCACATGTTTTGGTTTAGGCCAATTGGAATGGGTACATCATCAGACTAGACATCATCTATAAAGTAAATAAGTTTGATAATAGAAAATTGCGCAATACCGGAAGATTAATGCGCTAGACTAATTGGATATTTGATGAATCTCTCGCCGAAGCTTCATGAAATTATTTAAACCCTCAACTAAATACAAATTAAAATAAGCTCTTATAGCCTTGAGTAAAGTGTCTTAGGGTTTGCAACCATTTAAGGTTATATCCAAACATTTTAACATGCATAAGAACACCTAAAGGGTCAAAATTGGAGAAAAATATCTAAGCCTCTATAAAGTGAGAAAGATTGAAAGTGTTAGATCCATTAATTTCATTTCAAAGGCACCAAAGTTTATGTAAACAACAACAGCGTATAGTTCACCATGCTAAATTATTTAAGCTCACCTTGGAGCGTGGCGCTGGCATTTTAACGAAGTCAGATCTTTACCACGGCAATGTAGAACGATTGAAGCGAAGTTCAAGCAACCAACCAGCCCATTTAAGAAAGAATCGGGGCAAAAGTGGACAAAAAATGTCGAGATCCGATCGGCGAGAGCCACGCTTTGGGTTTCGCGTACTCTTGACAACAGAAGACGCTGTGCGATCAGCTGATAACGAAAACGAGGCAATCCTAACAGACATGCGCATTTGTACTCAAAATGAACCATCATGGCGGACTCACCTGGCTCACCATCTATCCGCTCTCAAACTGAAGAAGTCTTGCCTCAAGAAAAGAACAATGAAAGCGGAGACGGGAAGAGCTACGAGAGAGAAAGATCACTTAATGCTGTTAGCGCCGCGGCGCGAACAAAGCTCTCGCAACTGATCCAACTGGCTAGCGAGGCTGAACAGCAAACTGATTATAAGAAAGTTGTGGACACTGTTTTTGACTCGGTAGGGAAAAATATATTATATTTTTGAATTGCATAAATGTAATAGGTGTAATCTGCAGCTCCCGTGAGCAGTTTTACAAATAACAAGGCTAAAACCTGGGGATCTAAGTAAGCTATATGCGATTGTAATATTGGATCATGAAAAATATTTTCTCTAAAATCAAGAAGTATTTTTTCCGCATAATCTGCGCGCGCGTTGTTGATTAGGTGTCATATTTGCTTTGCATTGCTGATCAATCTGGTGGTAAATGTTGACATTAATCTTTTCTCTTATCTTCAGCTCGTTGGTGGTATTTTTGACCTGGAAGCGCGGTTCACAATCAAAGATTCGTCAGATCTCGTTATATTACTGGAGCTGTTAGGACACTGCAATGTATCTCTGAAGGTACGTGAGATAAAATCCATGTTTTTAATTTCTTTCCCACCCGCGCACTCTAGTTTTTCAAGATCTTCCTTTGATATTCGCGTCGCGTTTATCTGATTCGCCAATGCGTGGCATTTTCTCAACATGGTCAATATAATTACCAAGGAAACCGCTCCGGAATTAAAATATGATGTGTTTTTTGGCTGTTATAATGATCAAAGCATTTGTTGTCTTTTTTTAAAGAGCATGTTTCCCCTCTCTGCAGGTGTCATCAATCATATCCTGTTCTCAGAATATTTATATTCAATTTTTTGTCTGTTCTGAAAAAAATTTAGTTTTTATGCAAATAATTTTTTCAACGTATAAATTTATTTGAAATTTAGTTTTTTAAATCTTGGAAATGTTTATAGCTCTGATTCATTTGGTCAGTTGTGTTAATTTCAAGATGTTTAGGATATTTGCCATTGTTACCTAAAGTGATTGTTTTTTTCCTTTTTTTTTTCTTTTGAGAGGAAATCACAACATTTGATTGTGCGTATTCAATTTCTTTTTGGTTTTCAGTAATCTTTTCCCTCTGTTTATGGTTATTTGAGTACATTGAGATGAAGAAAAGTGGATTACAGTTAAAGAGTCTACAATGACAATGTTTCCTTTGTGCATACAAGACAAACTTTATGAATTAAATAGGAGTGTGTTGTATGGGATTATACATTTATTGAAATACATGTTTGTTGAATTTGCTAAAGTGTTTAACTTTTCCTGAGCTAAAAAGCAAATTTTTCCTTCACCAGGAGAAGATAAGTCTTCACCAGATTATACATGTTTGTTGTACTTTTAACAGGTTGAAATTTTAGGATTGCTCATTGCAATTTTAAGAAAGAGTATCCCTAACTTGCAAGCAGCCACAAAAATTGGTCTGATTGAAAGAGTATTATGCAGACTTTCACAGGAAAGGGAGGTTGTAGCAGGTAAATAATTTGCCACTTATATGATTATCAGGCGTACAGATAGTAGTTAGTAGGGATGTCAGTCGTTTTGCCTACATTAAATGGATTAAAGAACAAGGTATATTCATGTACATGTATAGTGTGCTGTTAGCGAGTTTTGAGTCAATTAAAACTTTTTGAACAAGTACTGTATCCAGTGTAGGCGAAACAACTTGTAGGCGAATTGACTTGTAGGCGAAACGACCGGATACTGTTAGTAGGGCACGGTACTGTACAGCATGGTGCTTTGATTGATTTGGTGTTACGCAGTCCATGCAATAAAAGGTAAAGTCTGTGTATGAGCTCAGTGGCCTATCAGGCCGGAGCTTACTGTATCTCACTTTCCTTAGCATGCAGTAACCAGGAGTATTTCTATTCGCCCCTGGATGGTATGCACATCCATTGCTTGGGTTGTCCCCAGCATTACATTTGCAGATACCTGGGTGAAGAGAGGCACTATGAAAGTAAAATGATTTTTCCAAGAACATAACACAGTGCCTGCAGCCAGGGTTTGAATCCAGATCGTTTGGTCTAGAGTCCAGCGCACAAATTATGGCTCCCTCTTTTGGATATACATGTGGAATTCTCATCTGTTATATTCACAGATAAGTTGGTGGAGCTCCTTGGAATCCTGTCCAGTTACAGTATAACAGTCAAAGAGCTCAAGACACTGCTTGCCACTTTGAAGGGCGTGGATGGCAAATGGGTCAGTTGAGCTGACAAAACTTAAGTCCTGCATTTTGAATGGTTATGTCCAAGTTAATTCGGGTTAAGATGAGGCTTTCTTGCCTGTTGAGTTCTGCAGTATAATAAACCCAATTGAATATTTACTAGGATTCTTCAGTCAAGATAGAGTGTATGTAATTTAATTTCTAGATTACATTGTTGCTTCAGGCCACTCTGCTAAGACTGGCTTAGCTTTTTGTGAGTCAGTCTGATGTGTTGGTAATTAATATGGGATAAAAATAATATTTTGTTGTTGTTACATGCAGATGGCTGGGTATTGGCTTCATTGCTTTTTGTTTTCCTTATTATTGACCTTGTCTGGATCTTGGCTAATATCCAATGACTTGGCCAATATCCAGCCATCTTGACATAGCTTGGCCACTTATATTTACAACTTTTCAAAGAAATTTATTATTTTAATTACCATTGCAAAACATGTTTAGCTCAAATAATATTCTTGATCTATCATTTTGGTGCCACAAACGAAATAGAACAAAAAATGGTTTTAGTGCTCAAAGTGGTTGTAGCTTGGAGTGCTGATAAATTAATGATATTACATTCTAGCTAGATGAAGTTGTTGCTTAGTTTGAAAAATGTTTCATTTGCAGCCCTGCCATACAGTTAAGCTGTTGACCATCTTGAAGCTGATGTTGGAGAAACATGGGCCTGATGTTTACTTTAACTTTTCTGGTCAAGAGGGAGGGGTAAGTACTATTTTGTGGTCAGTTTGAAGTTGATTTTATTTTTAACTGGATGAAGATGAAGGTAATTCCCTAGTTTTGCATTGCACAACATTGTTGTGCATAGTTTCATGTGTGATCAGCACACACACTTTGAGGCATGATGGATTTTTCTTTGTACATCTGATTCGTCATTTTCTCACAGACGAGTATAGTGACCTAACATTTTTTCTCTTGTTTTGAATTGAGTAATAATTTTCTTCCTGTAAAATAAATATAAACAGATTCCCAGTGTAGAATAAGAAACAGTCTTCAAAATCGTGTATTTAGAAAGTCAATCGTAAATATTATCGTAATGATGTATTTAACAATTATTTCTCGAGCCTAATTGGGCTCTGAGTCAATAGCCCATGAGGCTGAAGGCCTCATGGGCTATTGACTCAAAGGCCATGAGGGCGAGAGGAATAATAAGTAAGAATAGTAAAATCCAACTAGTATAGAATTATCTAATAATGAGCTCAAATACTCGTCCGAAACTTCAGCAAAAATGCAATTCAGCCACCATTGTTTTGGTTTTCAAAGCCGGCGTTTTCGCTACTAGTGGGCTATGACATATAGCCTGGTAGTAGCTCAACCAATCAGAACGCAGCATTGATGATAGACCAATAGTTGGATTTTACTAAAAAGGAATTATTATGTATAAATGAGATGCTGTGGCTCCTAAACAAGCATGAGCCTCCCCTCCCCCCCAGTTTTCTTTCAAAATTTAATTTATTTTTAATTAACACATTCAAGCAATCAATAGGCAAAGTGTGACATAAATATTCCCTCCCTTCTTCACATTTCTTTCTTCAGGCCATCACTTTGCCACCCATTTCAAAGTGGCCACTTCAGTCAGGATTTACCTTCTCAACATGGCTGTGTCTTGATACATCGCACCTGGCAAATGCGCAGAGATGCAAACCATACCTTTACTGGTACGTTGAACATTGCATTAGCACATCAAAGTACACTGCTTATTTGAATATTTTAACGTTTGATTGTAATGGCATTTTCTAACAGTTTATTGTAATGTTATACCTAGTGCGAACATATTATTAAAGGGGCAGTTTCATGGTTCGGCGCATGTGCGAGCCTAATCAACTCTATTGTCTATCAACCAATCACTTTCAAGTTGTGAACTTGTGCCTGTGTCCAGAATAAATTCAACGGGTCAACAATAAATTCGATGTTCAACACTACTGTAAGTTTCACATTTTCTGCGAAAATCTGTCGACATTTCCGAAAAACGTTTGCATCATTCTTTCAAGATGTACTCTTAGTAGCCTGTACATACATACATAAGTGCATAAATGTTTTTGCGATAGTGATTAAGTGAAGAAGGTAATTAGAACATCAGAGATGGAACAAACAAAAGAACTTGGAGTCTAATGGCCTATAGCTTGCACATGCGCAAAACCGTGATTCCGTCCCTTTAATGTAGAACTTTGGCAGAGATTTATTGGAGAATAACTGATCAGAAGGCCAACTTTGTGTTGGTTTACAAAACAGATTTGTGTTAAAATTCGTATGTGCTCGATGTTTGAGTAGTTTATCTGTCAATTATGTTATGCACCTATCAGTGTTAAGCCAGTGGGACAGGAGGCCGGGCATAGATGGGGCATTTGAACTATTGTCAAAATAGTAAATTTAACTAAAAGTCAATAAAATGTTGCCAAGAAAGGCCATTGAAATGGTCAAAAGCCCCCACAGTGGGACGATAACTACTGTCAAATTCCCTGTCTATGCCCGGCCTCCCCCCTCCCCCCACCGTCTTAACATTGACACATATTACATGACTACCAAAAAATGAATGATATTATGCTGATGAACCATCCCATGACTTTTTGCTAGGGGAAAAGGATATCAATGATTATTGATTATTTTTGTATTGTAGTTTTCGGACTGGAAAGGGTCTTGGTTATTCAGCGCATTTCTCAGGTCCCATGTTGGTCTTAGAATGTTCCGTCAAAACTGGAAAACGAGAAAACAAAGTTCATCATCACCTGGTCAAGTTTGAATTTCATCCTCAAAAGGTACCAAAACTCATTGCTGTATTCTTTCATTTTGAGAATCTAGCAATCACAAGAAATAGCACTGAAGGTGTTAATTTAATGTTGATATTTAACAGTTCAGCTGTAAATGCCGGTATATTACAAATGAAATCAAAATTCAAATAAATTTCTCTTTCTGAGCACTACAATTGATTGTTTGAATCATTTGAAGATTGCAGAAGGGCAATGATATTAAACTTACTGGCTCTTAGTGTTTTCAAACTTCTGTCCCATCCTGGCTGCACTGTGTGTGGAGAAGTGTCTGCTTTGGAGGTGACCAATAAACCCTCCTAGTATGGTTTAGCAATCAGTCAGAAGTGGGAGACATGGCGGCCTAATGGCCAGTGCCATGGACTCTAGATCATGCGGTCCGGGTTCACGCCCTGGCCGGGACACTGCACTGTGTTCTTAGGGAATGCACTTTACTCTCATAGTGCCCCTCCCCACCCAGGTGTGTACATGTAAATGGTAGGTAAGTCTGCAGTCGGGCCTAGTGGCCCATCAGGCCGGAGCTTATCCTGGTTTCTGTAGCATGAAGCGACAGAGAGTAAATGGGTAGTGGCAAAATAATGCTGGGTATTAATCCTGTAGTGGAGCAGAATCTCATATACAGGCTGTAGGGCAGAGTAGAAATACTCTCAGTCACTTCTTGCTGGGATAAGTTCCAGCCTGATGGACCACTAGGCTTGTATGCAGACTTACCTACCTACCTTGTCCCTTTTAGAGTATTCAACTGTGTCATGCCTAGTTGACATTGTTTTTTTTTCTGTCATCACCTGTATGATTGGCAAATGAATGTATTGATCAATTGTCGTTTCATGCTACAGAAACCTTGATAGGCTCTGGCATGATGAGCCACTACGCTTGTATGCAGACTGTGCCTGAAAAATTATAAGAAGAAACTAGATTTTGATCACTCTGTTACTTTATATTCTTGCAGTGGTACATGGTAACAGTAGTTCATGCATACAACAGATTTCACTCCAGTGAGATCCGATGTTTTGTCAACGGAAAAGTAGTGTCCACTGGGGAGACAACACTTGTTCATGCTAATGAGGTACATCTTGAACCTGTCTCTGTCAGCTGAAATCGCAATGGCAGCCAGATTCTTTTGGGTTGTGTTAAGTTTATGCTTTAATTGGCTATAATTTGCTTAGATGCAGCTGTCAAATTCTGCTTGCAACATGGCTTGGTGACAAGTTGCTGCAGCAACAATTCGTCTCATGTTGCTGCGATCCGAGGCACATGAAATCAGACCAGGACTCGTTTAGGAGGCAGTACACACAGAGTGACTTGCTGTGCTCTCCCTAGTTTTCAGCACAGCAGGTGAAAGAACTTTTCAAACCAGCAAAGAAATTATAGGGAATCACAGTGAGCCAAGGCTGTTGTTGAAAGGGATATATTTCCCATCGCTTACATCGCTTTTGAAAACTCGGCAATCTCATTTCGTCTTTGTCACATTTTTCTCATGGCTTCAAAAACTCAACATTTACTAATGGTGTGGCTGAAAGCTAAGGCTATATTCTCGAAACTTTGTTTACTATGTCATCAGTGGATTTTTGAAAACGTTTTGAGAAAATTTTCACAACAGAATGAAAACTGCCTTTGCCTTCATGTGCGAAACTACAGTACTTCCACTTGGCCTGTTTTCGAAAACTGAAAAGTGAGTAACATCTCTCGCTTCTAAAATTATTTGAAAATGTTAGGGGAAAATTTTCACAACAGAATGAAAACTGCCTTTGCCCTCATGTGTGAAATTACAGTACTGCCACTTGGCCTGTTTTCGAAAAGTGGATAACATCTCTCACTTCTAAAATTATTTGTAATTCTTTTCCTGTGACGTTTTTCAGTTTTAATGGACAGACGTAACAGTCTGTAACAAAATGAAAGGACAGCAGCGATTATTGCTGCTTCATCTCAGAAACGTGGCAACAAAAGATGTTATGATGACGATGACCCATGTTACTACTTGACCCATGACCCATGTTACTACTGACATAGAGTGCAAACTCCAATGATGCAGACATCTCTTCAAGAATTTCCTGTTATCCTTTTTCAGCCATTTGACAAGTGCTACATTGGTTCATCACCGAAAGCTGATGTTGAGAGTGTATTCTGTGGTCAAATGGCAGCAGTGTATGTTTTTTCTGAAGCTCTTAGTGCGCAGACTGTTGGAGCCATGCACAGACTAGGGCCTGGTTATAAGGTTGGTAGCATAGCAATATCAGGTACATTACTACTATTATGACCTTCTGGAAGGCCAAGAACTCACAGTCATCAAATATGTGAATTTCTTTTTCATCTTATTTTAGGGGCAGTTTAAGTTTCATGCTGAAATTGACACTCCTCTATCAGAGCTGGACAAAAAGGTATCAATTTTCTTCAATTTTCAGAAGCTTGACCTTACAATTTAATTGTAAGCTTTAGGGGATTACACTTGATTAGAAGTTGATTTTATTGTTTGATCTGTGGCCTTTGTGTCAGGTGTTATATGAAGGTCATTTGTCATCCACCATCATATTCATGTATAGTCCCAAAGCTTGCGACCAGCAGTTGTGCCTTGAAGCCTCACCTACTGAGAATCCATCATTCTTCTGCCATTCTCCGCATGCTCTTATGTTGGAGGTGAGATGTGAACCTGTTTAAATGCCAATTAAAGTCTGACTTGTGTAAAATTATGATCAGTTTGAAATCAGAAAGAAAGACACATTGTTTACGGAAAGAAAATTTCTCAACTTGTTGCTATTTTCAGGGTGTACAATCTGTTGTCACACACTCTCTTCAGAGTATTCTGCACTCGCTGGGAGGAATTCAAGTGAGTCCTGTTCATGATTTGTTGTTATTTACCAGGCTAAACAACTCAGTTATGGATGCTGTACACCATACCATTACTGAAGGGAAGTTTTTCAGTAGTTTTTAACAACTTTGGTTGGCATCTGTTTTCAAATAACCAATCTATAAATTAATTTATTTGTTGTTTATTATTGGGCTGAGACTTGTGAAATTCTCTCAAGAAGGAATGGTGGATTTGACAATTTAACATCTCTGGCTTCTCGAAACGGTTCCTGTGTTTCAATTGGCTCGTTCAAATAGAAGCCTGCAAAACGTCGTCAAAAAGATGACAAATGGAATTCTTTCTTGTTATGCACCTTGGTCCTCAGCCTGTGCTCCTGGACATTTTCTGAACCCACTTTTGACAGGCTCATACTCGGTGTAAAAACATGTGACTTTCTGTCTTTGTTTTTGAGCTATTGTTTTTCTGTTCCATATTGTTTTGAGTTCTTTGTTGTCTTGTTCGTTTTTTGTTTTACGTCACTTGTGAGTTTCACAGGTTTTTACACCGAGGATGAACCTGTTGTTCTATATTATATGGTACAGCTCAAAAGTAGGTTACCACCTCTCGTCTCATTTGTCGTGAGACAAGACTCTTGTCTCTCGATACGAGAGACGAGTACCTTCACTTTTAGTGTAACTTTAACTTTTAGTGTTCCATATCGTAAATAGCTTACATGTAGTTCTTAGGGAAATGTAACATGGACAATTTCCTGTTTTCCTTTTCAAGATTTTTTTTGCTTTTTTTTCTCACCAGCTTGAATAATTATTTAAGAAATAGAAAACATGTACCGTGTTTCTATCGAGTTAAAGAAACACAAGTGGAAGTTTAGGAGAATGAGAAATGCTGTGGGAACACGAGCCGTAGGCGAGTGTTTCCACAGCTTTTTCAAGTTCTCCCAAACTTTCACGAGTGTTTCCATAATTCGATAGAAACACGAAGTACATGTTTTCTATTTCTTTTAGAAAACACTGCGACGAGAAAAAGGAAAACAACTTGTTAACTTTGATTATCAAAATGTAAATTCTCTTTGCTGGCACCATCATTACGTCAACAGCTCGTGCTAGTTCTGTGTCTCCATCGAGTTATAGAATTGAAACACGCTTTTTAACCAATCAGCGCGCGTATTTTCTTAGGACTGTTTTCTAATATGTTATGTTGTGCTAGATAATTCATTTTGTACTTGTTTCAATGATGAGTGTCTGCTTTTCTTCAGATACTACTGCCATTGTTCACCCAGTTAGATTTCCCTCCAGAAGGAGCTGAAGATGCGAGTGACATTCCTGAAGTAGCGATATGGTGAGGAGTGTCAGATACTTACTGGCTTGCATTATAGGCCTGCAATTTGTAGAGAGTGACATTAAGACTACTGTTCTCTGTATCCATTGCAGACCTGTGATGCTGTTTGCTGAAGCATTTATTGAGTAAAAATACATACAAACATTTTCGTGATGTGACATTGCACCAGTGTAACAGTTTCATTTCACTATTTTATATCCAATTTTCACCTTGAAACTGCCACGTAACATTTGCTCAAAATTAAATCAAATGTCAAACGTGTGTACCACTCAAATCAAAGCTTCACCACCCCCCTCCCAATTGATCTTCACTCACGGGGTGGCGAATTTGAATGTGGCTTGATAAATCGTGGCGGGGACTGACATGACGAGTATTGGAGATTTTAAAGGAAACGATTGTGGCTGCGTGGCGGCTTGGTTAAAACATGTCTTCAAACTAAGCTTCAGAAGCATAACAGAAGCCGCATGTGTCTTTAAGGCTTAGGGTGTGGTTTTGAAAGGACACTTCCGTCATATCTTTGTGGATTGCCCTTTTATTAGATAACACCTACAATAGTTACATAGCAAATGGCAGAAAGGAATTCATTTCCATATTTTTGCAGCACTGTGCTCCTGTCACTCCTGTCTGATCTTCTGCGGAGTTCCTGTACCAGCCAACAGCAGATGATTCAGTGCCAGGGCTTTCTTGTCATCAGTCACGTTTTAGAAATGGTAACAACATTTCAATTACATTTGTTCTATTTTATGTATTCTATGTAATTTGTTTCAACAATTTGCACATTTCACCCTACATCCTAGAAGGTTTACCAGTCATAGAACAAACTATACAATGCATCAGACCATCATTTGGGATTTGGGCAATCTTTTAATGAAACTGAGTGACATTTTGAGTAGACATACTAAATCACTGAGTCTCTCAATCTAATTGGGTCAACTGGTCCTTGTTGTATTTTATTCATTTGAGAGATGGAGATGTACTGAATTATTTCTAGCTCCTTGGTACAGGTGTATTTCAGAGCCACTGTGTTTGATTACAAATGTTTTACATGTTTTCTTCCAGGCTGTCTCCACTCATCTGACGGAGGATGCATTGAATATTTTACTTTCCCTTGCAAGGTTTATAAAACTATTTTAAAATTTTATTTGTTAGTTGCTACAGGCTGTAACAGAACTACTCTGAGTGGAGACTACATTTGTTGAATCAGTTCATGATCCTGTATTCTGTCAGTAAGCCAAACTGAGTCAATGTTTTCCTTCTTCTTCCAGACACCTTTTGAATTCAACAGGATCTGGAGCCTTGTTAGGAAGTCTTCTAGATCACATTCTTTTCAATCCAAACTTGTGGGTGAAAGCATTGCCAAAGGTTTGTGTGAATTGCACTATCATCAGACAGCATGGAAGAAAACCTTTTGGGTTGAATATCGGGTGTCTTTAATGTGAGGAATTTTAAAACTTATCCCCCTAGAGGAGACGAGTCTGGGTGTTGCTTAATAAGCTTTTTTGACTCCATAAAGGTTGCACCTTTCATGTGTGATCATTCCAGACTACTGGGTTACACAGTTTGATGTCGTTTCTCATTTCTTTACATGCAGTCTACGTGTAAATGAAAACTCGATGACTAAAAATATTGGTATTGTACTGAACACCCAAAGTGAACACCAAAATCCGTAGTTTATAGTCAACTTTTTCTAAGAGATGTCTGACTTACAGAGAGTTTAGATACAAGGAAATGACTGAAAACTGGTACGAAGAAGCCAAACAACACGTGCTCATCTCATGATGTGTCTGTATTACAGAGGTCCTGTTACTAGCGAGTTCACTGCACTCCCCTAAGAGTGACAGGGGGCATTCCCGTCCCTATCTCCTCCCTATCACGATCACACACCTGCATGATGTTGACGTTCAACTTGCTTTTTGCTGCAGGTTCAACTACAGTTGTTCAGTGTATTTGCCACAGACCTAGCCACTGGTACAGGCTGTGCTGCTCATTTGCGCCGCGATGTTGGCGTCAACAGACTCATGTACATGCTCAAGACGTTTTACTGGCTTCATGATGCCCCTGAGTTGGAGCAAGGTGAGAGAGAGAGAGAGAGAGAGCACTGGATGTTTTACGTGAATCGTTAAGGAACCAAGTCAAGCTACATAAGTTTTGTCTTTTCGCCAGGGTGCAAAGAAAATAATTGCATTTTCCATGTTGCCCTTCGTGCAAGTTGTAGCCGTTGTGTGAGACCCCCAAGGCCTTTTATAGTGGCGTTACTTTTAATCAGTGCAAACATGCTACTTGCCCAGCAGGTAATCCAATAATCCAACAGGAAAATCCAGCAGCACTTAGCGATTGGAAAGGACTTTCTTTGTATACACCTTTTTCTTTGATTTTGAACCACCTTAAAAATGTTCATTTTTCAATAAATTATAGCTGCTTCGTGACAAACAAGTAGTTTCTAAGCATTTTGTTAATTATGCGAGGTTTAAACAGGAATTCAGATGTTTTTGCTTATTTCTTAACCTTCATACAGACAGCCGAAGGCCAACCAAGGACGAAATACACTCCCTGAGAGCATTTTTACTTCTTTTAGTAAAACAGTTAGTTCTAAAGGTGAGTTGATACAGAATCAACAGGTCATGTTATGATAATCAACTCGTCGGTTTAGAGGCGTTATTTTTTGTTGGTCATGCAAAGTAAAACAAGCCACATCGTGAAAACGGATTTCTGTGACACATTTAATAGGAAATGCGACACAATTATGCCCCAAATACTCTGTAATGTGCTTTAAGAAAACGTCGGGCGAATCGACTTTAGGTCCGAGCGACTCGACTTTTTTTCCGGGCGAAACGACTTTGAGTTCGGGCGAAACGGTTCCGGACTAAACGTACTTCGGGCGAAACGGTTCCGGACTAAACGTACTTCGGGCGAAACGACCGTAAACCATGTCAAAGATCACTCGCCTGCCATGAGTGGTCTTCTAATTAACAATTGGTCCATGCTTTTGCGTGTACTAGCGAGTTGTGGATGCACGTGGGAAGTTTGAAGAGTACGAGAGAAATAATAATAATAATAAATAATAAAGACTTTATTTAAGTGTCAATGTATCTAGCACCACTGTGCTAATTGGGGACACTGTAAATACGTAAACAAATATTGTAAATGAAACAGAAAGTGCTTAAAAATCCCAACTGGCAGGAGGCAGACCAGTTGGCTATTTACAAAGCGTGGAGGAGTTGAATTCGGGGCCACCGAAGACAAATCCATTTTTAGTGGAGGAGGACTCGAACCCGGGACCACCTGATTACAAGTCCAGCGCCCTGACCACTAGGCCACGCTCGCCTCCTCGAGGCGAGTTGCTCAAGGCATTAACTATGCTCGAGGCGATAGCCAGGAGTATCTATCAACTCTAGCTTCTTGAGTGCTCTCCAAACTTTGGGCTAAGTATATTATAACATACATCAAACCTGCACCAAACCTCGTGCGAGAAAAACCTACTGGCGAAGTGATCTGCTTACGCTAGCGGCGTGTACCACTGATTGGAGTTTTTGCATGCTTGTGTATACTGAATTTGATTACACGGCTTGTTAGCTATGTTATTATTATCACCGTTTGAACAAGCCATGCTCATTGCAAGGCTGAAAATAATTTTTATATAGTTAAATGACATTTAACATAGTTAACGACCGGGAGCAATAGCAGCAGTGAGGCGTTGTAGTTGCGTTGTGCCCGTTGTGGCGTTTTAGCGTTGTATTTAGCGTGGTCGGGGGCGTTTTAGCGTTTGGGTAGCTGTGTGGGGCTTGGGGGGCGCCTTCGTGGCCAGCGGTATTTCGTTCAAGCGTTTGCGTGCGCCAGGGCATGTGCTTCGTTGTGCCAACGTTGTGCTCGACCTTTGCGTTTGCAGTGTAGCTGGTCGTGGCGTAGTTGAAGTTGTGCGTGCATTTTCCTTGTCTCCTTGGGTTTAATACAGCTCGTGATCTTTCTTTTGGAGTTTATCAGTCTTGCTGGCGGATTTCGTTGTGTAATTTCACCTTCGTGTCGGCTGTTAGGGGTTTTTTGTTATTGGCGTTAACGTTAGTCGTCTGTTGAAACATGCCTCCTCCTCGCTCAACCAACAATAGTTTAGCGGCTGGTGTGGTTACTTCGGAGTCTTCCAACGCGGGGGCCGCTCCTGTCAGTTCAGCACCGACTCCTAGTTCGTCGCTGTCGGCGGATTCCATCGCTGAAGCCGTGGTTCGGGCCCTTGGCAGTTCGCTGCCTGGGATATTATCGTCAATTCAGGTGAACGCCCCCAGTTCACAGGCGTCGTCTTCGAATCCATCCACGTCGACAGCGGTAACCAGCTCGGTTTTTTCTGCTCAATTTGTCCCTACGTCTGCCGTGTCGTCGACAGTTGCAAGCCCCCAGGTTGCAGTGGCAAGTGTTCCGTCCTCGCCAGGTACGTTTGCGTTGCCGCCATTTGTTTCTACTTTCACGCCTGTGTCGGCCATCACCGGCTCGAGCTCGGCCCGCTCGCTGGCTCCGATTTTTTCTACGCTGTCCTCGGTCTCAGCTGCTAGCCTTCCGGTCAATATCCCAGCACTCGGGGCGTCTACATCGCAGCAGCAGTTGCCGAAAGCGTTTGCTGTTGGCCCTGGTCATGCTCCAGTGCCAGGCAAGCTGGTGAAGAAGATTATCGATGGGGAGTTTGTGGAGTTAGCGGACTTGTTGTCGGTCAACATTCGGGCAGAGGACAAAGCACCACAAGCGTATTTGAACGGGACGATTATGGTTTCTTCCAAGCGTAGGCCGTTGGAAATCGTGGATGTTCTCACGTGGACCGAGGCCTTCACCATCTTCCAGCTGGTGCTGTGTTCAGCTCATCCTCACCGTTGGCCCGATACCACCAAATACAAGCTGCTTGTGGTCCAAACGGCACGTCAGTTCCCTGGCCTTTCCTGGCTTGAATACGACTTGGCCTATCGCAAGGATGCAGCAGCGTCTGGCCTCAGCGACTGGTCGAAGATGAATCTGGACCTTTACCACTTCCATCTGAAGACCCCTCCTACATCGACGCCTCCGGCACTGCCTTCCCCCTCGCCGAAGTCCTCCCAGGTTCCGGCTCCCAGCCAGGAGTTCAGTCCGCGGCCTCCATTCTGCCTTTCCTGGAATGAGGGTCAGTGCCGCTGGCCATTCGGCAGGTGTCGGTATCGGCACTGCTGCAGCAATTGTGAGGGAGACCACCACAAGATTAACTGCCCATTTCCCCGCTCCACCAGCCAGCGTTCCCGTTCTCCCTCTGCCAGGGATAGGGGGGGTCGTTACTGATCGGCAGGACTGCCAGGAAGTTGCCATTGTAAATTGTGTAAATAGCGTGTTTTTGTTGCCCAGCCGGCCGCATGGACCGCCCACAAGTGCTGAGGCTGTTAATGTTCCAGTTTTTGAATCCTGCGTTACAGTTCCTATTCTTTCGTCGTTTGCACCACTGGCTCCAGTGCGCCAGGTTTCTCCATTACGCGGGGACCAATTTCGGTTGGAATTGCGTAGTCATCCAGATCGGTCGGCGGTTAATTACGTCCTTGTGGGAATTCAACAGGGTTTTCATCTCGGTTTTAATTCCTCGACGATATCTCTCAGGGGTGCGTCATCTAATATGCGGTCTGCTGCAGAACACCCCTCGGTTATTGATTCGTATCTGCAAACGGAGGTTGACGCTGGTAGGGTGGCTGGTCCATTTACCTCGCCCCCGTTCCCGTCCTTGCACATCAGCCGCTTTGGGGTGATTCCCAAGAACAATCAACCTGGGAAATGGCGACTCATCTTGGATCTTTCGTCCCCGGAAGGGCATAGTGTGAACGATGGGATTCCCAAGCCCCCGTTTACTGTGCAGTATGTCTCAATTGATGCCTTCATCGACGGTATCATGTCCCTGGGTCCTGGTGCGTTAATGGCAAAATTCGATGTGGCAAGTGCATATAGGAATGTGGGGATCCACCCCTCCGATCGCCCCCTCCTAGGGATGAAGTGGCGGGAGCACTACTTTGTGGACATGGCCCTTCCTTTTGGCTTACGCTCTGCTCCATTTATCTTCACTGCAATCGCGGACATGGTAGAGTGGATTTTGGTGCACAATTATGGTGTAGAGTTTTTGCGGCACTACCTCGATGATTTTCTCACACTGGGTCCACCTTCGTCTCCAGTGTGCCAGAATAATTTAACGACATGTGTTCAATTGTGTGAGAGACTTGGCCTCCCCCTCCATCCGGACAAATTGGAGGGGCCAGCGACTTGTTTAACTATCCTCGGGATCGAACTTGACTCTGTTAAGCTACAGGCTCGCTTGCCAGCTGAAAAAAGGGATAGGATTATTGCGCTTCTAGAGGAGTGGTCGGTGAAACGTTTCTGTAGGCGGCGTGAACTGGAATCCTTGATTGGCCATCTGCATCATGCTTGCAAAGTCGCTCCGCAGGGTCGGACATTCCTTCGACGAATGATCAACTTGCTGTGCGCCTTTCGCCGGGACGATCACCCCATCAGGCTAAATCAGGAGTTTTACCAGGACCTGACATGGTGGCGGGAAGTGTTTCGCTCATGGGATGGACTTAGCTTCTTCTGTATGCCTGCGTGGGCACCCCTCCCAGACTTCCAAGTGTCGTCCGATGCGGCTGGCTCAGTGGGTTATGGGGCTATTTTTAACTCTCAGTGGTTTTGTGGCGCCTGGTCTGCGGACCAATCCCCGTTGTCCATCGCGTACAAAGAACTTTTCCCTATCGTTGTAGCAGCTGCGGTATGGGGCCAGCAGTGGGTGTCGCGGCGGGTCGAGTTCTTATGCGATAACGAGTCTGTGGTGGCCATCCTCAAGTCGGGTACATCACGGGACCACCAATTGATGGTGCTGCTCCGCCATTTGTCGTTGTTGGCGGTACGCCATTCGTTTGCCTTCACCGCTTCGTCGGTTCGTGGTAAGGCTAATCCTGTTGCTGATGCCCTTTCACGTTTCCAATTTCAGCGTTTCAGATGCCTTGCGCCTCAGGCCAACCCGGATCCTTGCCCGATCCCTGCCTCACTATTGGTAGCTCTTCAGGCAACTTGACTGCCAGGTGCCAGTTCTTCTTGACTCAAGGGTTAGCTCCGTCCACTCGGCGTGTTTATCTCTCCGCCCAACGTCGCTACTTCGCTTTCTGTCGCCAGGATGGTCGCTTGAATGCGGATGGCTCCCTTCCTCCTGCAGACGAGGAAACCCTTATGCGTTTTGCCACTACCTTGGCTGACAGCTTGAACCACTCATCAATCAAAGTCTACCTTTCAGCAGTTCGTTCTCTTCACGTTGACCATGGCTTTCCGGATCCTTTGCACAACTGTCTTCGGCTGCAGCGGTTGCTTAAAGGGATAAAGCGTGTTCAGGGTCCTGTGACACAGCGTCGCCTCCCTATCACTATTGACCATCTGAGGGCCCTACAGCGTGCATTAGACCTCTCCACCAGGGATCACGTGATGTTGTGGGCTGCATGTTGCATGGGGTTTTTCGGCTTTTTACGGGCGGGGGAATTTACAGTAAATGCGCCGTTTCAGTCTAGTCGTCATATGACAGTGAGTGATCTGCAAGCCGACTCGTTGGTGAACCCTACGTGTTTTAAAGTTCGCATTAAGTGTTCAAAGACAGACCCTTTTCGCCTGGGCTGCGACATTTATTTGGGGCGTACCGAGGGTGCTGTTTGTCCCATTAGGGCCCTGGGTCATTATTTAACAGTACGTGGTTCTGCGGAGGGGCCTCTGTTTACGTTTGGGGATGGTCGCCCACTGTCGCGTCAACAGTTGTCATCCACTGTACAGTCCATCTTGAGTGCAGCTGGCTACTCGGGTGTGTATTCTGGCCATAGCTTCCGCATCGGTGCTGCCACCACTGCAGCAGCCCAGGGTGTCCCTGATCACCTGATCAAGACCCTTGGTCGGTGGTCAAGTGATGCTTATCAGATCTATATCCGCACCCCTGTTCACTCCATCGTGTGTGTCTCTCGTCAGTTGGCGTCTTAGCAGGTACCTGTATCTAGTTTTTCTCGGTGTTGGGTGCCTCAGGGTTGGGTCCCAGGGGGCTGTGGCTTGGAGCCTCGAGCCCCCCTTGCTCCGGGTTAGTCCCTATCCCGGAGATCCCTTCGGCTTGGCGTCGGGGGCTCGTGGCTGGGTTGCGGGTGGTACTGGTCGCTTGGGTGTTCTTCTGCCTTGGGGTGTGATTGCGGTTGCAGCCCCTGGGCCCCCTGGGGGCATCCAACCTCCATTTTTGCGACCTGGGCGTTAAATATAGTTAAATGACATTTAACATAGTTAACGACCGGGAGCAATAGCAGCAGTGAGGCGTTGTAGTTGCGTTGTGCCCGTTGTGGCGTTTTAGCGTTGTATTTAGCGTGGTCGGGGGCGTTTTAGCGTTTGGGTAGCTGTGTGGGGCTTGGGGGGCGCCTTCGTGGCCAGCGGTATTTCGTTCAAGCGTTTGCGTGCGCCAGGGCATGTGCTTCGTTGTGCCAACGTTGTGCTCGACCTTTGCGTTTGCAGTGTAGCTGGTCGTGGCGTAGTTGAAGTTGTGCGTGCATTTTCCTTGTCCCCTCCCACCCTCCCTTGTTGTTATCGTTTTATTTATTTATTTTATTTTATTTTATTTTAGTTGTTAACTTTATCACGTATTTATTTAGTTATTTTTTCTTATTTCCACTGGGCCGCTGGCCTCAGTGTGACGGGTGCTTGTAGGGGGCTTGGCGTCGGGGGCTCGTGGCTGGGTTGCGGGTGGTACTGGTCGCTTGGGTGTTCTTCTGCCTTGGGGTGTGATTGCGGTTGCAGCCCCTGGGCCCCCTGGGGGCATCCAACCTCCATTTTTGCGACCTGGGCGTTAACTCCTTTGAAAGGACGTGGGTCCGACTCATTTTGATCGGGCAAAACAGCAGTGCTCAAGGTCGGACGTCATATTATACAGTACAACTCGATAACGTGTTGTCAATGCGAAACATTGGCGTTTGCACTGAAAGGCAAAAGAAAAAATTGTTCGGACATTGGCAAATTTGGTCGGCCATAGTCTGACTGTTACTCGCAGCTCTGCCGTTGGCTCTAACAAGTCACAAAAACCCGACAGAGGTTGCAAACAGATAGTATATTTGAATGCAAAGCTTTGAACTTAGAACTTGGATAAAACCGTAGGTGCTGTTCAACTCTTTTTATTTATATCCTTTGTAATAATTTGACTATGTAGCCTGGAACTCTGTGTTCACTTCTTGAGTTTGTATTTTCGCTTATCTTAGGAAAAAGGAATCACGGAGGAAGAGTTTAAAAGTGTTCTGTCGTATCTCATTATAACAAACGAGGTAAGACTTTCCTAAAATGCGTCAAATTTAAAGCAAGGTACATGGGTAGTGACTGGATTCCATTGCGCTTGTCTGTTACAACTTGAGAAAGAGCAAGAGACGTTCAAGATTTCTTGTCATCAAAGACAGGAATTAGGGAATTTCATTTAAAAGTTGCTGCAGGTTTTGATAGCCGAGAAATGACGGGAAAGTATGAAAAAACAAGTTAGTGTTATGGTTAGTTAGAATTGCTAAGGAAATAACTTGTTTGCTTTCTTTAAGTGTCTAGTAAATTTAGGAAAAGTCATTAGGGTGTATGGCACACACATTGCATCTTGGCTGTTTGTATCCCTTTACAACAGGAGGAGAATCTACTGGATGTGCTTCAACTGGTGCTGTCAATCATGACAGAGCAGCCAGACACTTGTATTCCCATCTTTGACAAAGTGGATGGGTTGAGGTAAGCCATACTACTGACTGGGCATCCGTGTCAATCATTTTTCGTGACGTAACTTAGGCTTGTTGTCATAGTGATGTGAATTTAAAGTGGCTTCTTTTTCTGTAGGGTTTTGTTTCGCTTTCTGGACATGAAAGCTGAGGCAGTTCGAGTGTATTCTTTAAAGATTATTGGCTGTTTTCTTCAGTATTGCCCTGCAAAGTAAGTCATTACATACATCATAAATGTGTAGTTTGTAATATTTTCTGCATACAAATCAACACGAAAATCTAGAAAGCTCAAGCTGTGGCTGTCGTTAAGAATCTAATTCGCAAGACATTACAGACATTCGTCAATGACTGCCATTGCTACTTATGTGAATTCTTACTCACTTATCATCTCTTCGTGTTTATGTCTTTAAAATGAATCTTCTCAGGTGCGCATCGCATCTTTCACATTTCCATTTTGTAACAGTTGGTTTATTTATGGATTATCTTGATCAACATTTTTAAAGCACCTTTAGATTCAAACAAGTCCCTGTGGACATTCACAATATATACTGGTACAATACTGCATTTTGCCCCATGTACTTTTTGATGTACGATTAAAATACATTCAGGTAGCTTCAGGTGATTAAAAGAAATAAAATCGCCAGTGTAGTGATGTCGTTTACTGGGGTATATTGAGAAAAAAAATCGTGCAGCCGAGCGAGTCGACCGTCGTCTGGATAAGAAGATCTCGCAGAACTTACTCGAGATAGCGCTCGTACTTTAGTGATTTTTTTCGCCTCGCTCCTGTTCGCAGGCTACATGTACCTTCAAAGACGTTGCTATTAGTCACGGTAACACTCCGACATTTTAGGTGTAACTGTAAAAGTACAAATATTATACAATCCTTCAATCTCTTATCTGACTCTACGTCCCCCCCCCCAAAAAAAAAAATGTTTCTGTTGTATTTGTTCATTACCTTAAGGGTCAAAATTGATTTTTTTTTCAGGAGAAAACAAGACTTACTGGAGCATTATAGTTTGTTCTCATTGCTTGGTGATAAGCTCATGAAACACACTCTGACGCTGACTACGTACAATGTTTTATTTGAGGTGTGTGGTTTGCCTTAATGCAATAATTTTGTGAACACCAAAGCTGTGAGTGCTCTTTTAGTTTAGTCAACATATACGGGGCCCAGAAAACCACAATAAGAGTCTAGAGTCTTGCGAAGTTGTTTTAAAGACCCATGCGCGTTAACTGCAGTCGCCATCTTTTATGTGAGTTGAAAAGTGCCAAACAAACAATAACAAACGCGCGCAATGCATAGTGGTCCGTTATGGGCCTTTAAGTTATTGGAAATATTGCGTGAAGCGACCAGTGCGACATTTCTCGCTTACCACGTCTGGATGCAATTTTGTGGCAGGAGAAACAGTTTAGTCTAATCTTGGCCATGAATTGTTTAAATGCAGATCTTGGTTGGTCGAGTCTCTAAACAGGTGGTCAGCGGACACCACCCACAGCCAGATAACAGCTTTCTACTAAACAACACAAGTAAGTCATTACAAGAGGAAGTAAATGGATAACAGTGCGTCGAGCTCGCTTGTCTAGCTGCCGTAGGGAGAAAGTGATATCTTTTCTTTGTGTTTATCGTGTAAACAAGGTTTTGATCTTTTTGCTTAAAACTTTTGACGCATATTGGGAAGTTCCAGTTTGCTGTTTGAAATGAATGAAGTTAAAAAATGTTACAAGTTAATTATTTTAAGGTCCTTTGGCTGTCCCCCCTCCTCGTTTGGAGCACCCCTGGGTCGGCCCCTAAAATACTAATCATGTAGCAACTTAGAATGTTAAAAGCCGCCCTTCTTCCCCCAAGTAAGGCAAAGTTTAACTGTTTGTCTCATAATTTTGTGAACACCAAAGCTGACCGTCTTCTTTACCTCACCCTTCACCTTTACTGGCTTTTGAATTTTTATTTAATATCCAAAGTTTCTTACAAAACTCGCTACGTTACAGACACGTACACATACAAAACTACATACACACATTGTATGTACAGGAGTCCTTGTACAGATATTGTATCATGGTTTGTATTTCAGCCATGGCGCCGGTTATTGCCAAAATGCTGAGAAAGAATGAAGGGAAACACTGTAACGCAGGAGTGAAGCTAACACGACAAGGAAGCTTCAAAGAACAACGGACACCAGATGAGGAGAAGATTGATCTCAAGAGAAAGTTCCTTTCCGATCTTGTACTGCTTCTTAATCATAACAAGATTAACAGAAGGTGAGATCAGCTTAATTCACGTCCTACCCTACCCCTACCCCTCTGTGTCACAGAGCTGCCCTTAATGAGCGACAAAATGGGGGTAAGTGAATTGTTGAGGCAACCTTCCGTAATACTGGCGGATTTGTTCCTTGTAATAATTGTGAATGTCTTGGCTATTTGATTGTTCTTGTCACTGTTCAGTCCTAACCAGTTGCCTTCCTTCCTTTAGTCTCATTCTGCAGTTGTCGTGTTGGCAAGACTGGCTTTTCTCGCTGGCTCACGTGGAACCTTCAAACGCAGGTACGTTATTGCGAAATCCTTCTGATAGATTACCGCGCCACACTATTGTGTACTGGTTATGTGAATGGGTAAATTAGAATGCTGTCTGGAAGCGGTAACCCTAGCTATACTGTTAAAAGAAAACAATCGACCTCGTCGGAGTTGAACTAATTAATGTTTGAACAGATGTTAGCCACAGTTTCTTCTACCGACCGAACTACGACACCAGACAGAAGCAAGTTCAAGATTTAGATAGAGTAGATGTTATTACGTCAGTACAGTTTTGTATTCTTTTATTGTGGAGGCACGGTGCTAAGTATGCTCTTGCTTGTCCACCGTTGGACAGTCAACACTGTTCGTCTTCAAGATGCTGTTCTCTTCACTTTGTGCAAATGCAATTTGGTTAAAATTTGTCTGGTTTGCACCAATTGGTAGCTTTCATGGATCAGACAAACTTGCCTCGCTGACTTTTGAAACGTAGAAATCTGAACAATTCGATCAAAAAAATAAACGTTGTTTTGTTAAATTTCTTCATCCCACTATCCTTGATCATTCTAGAGGAAAACCGCACAACAGATACTGTGTTTTGTCTGTTCCGTATGCTGCTGCACCACGCCTTCCAGGAAGAACGGGAAGGTTGGAGGATCTGGGTCGACACATTGGCTATTCTGCATGGCAAGGTAGGCTGCGAACTCTTGTCTTCAATCGGTACTTTACAAATTCTATATATTCGTTTGTTTTTTGTGTTGCAGTTTTGAGGCTTGTTCCTGGCCGAGATTTTTGGATTCAGTTTCTCGCTGGAGTTGCTACATGCCCAAAACATTTCTCTGCGAAGTCATTTGTTGTTCTCCAAAATTAAAGTAATCTAACTAAATCAATAGAGGGGGTAAGTTTCTAAAGAAACTGTGGTTCTGCGTCGGTGGGAAGTATAACAATATAATTTGATTTTATCAACTGGGTTGATAATGTCAATTGGCCACCGTAAAGAGATTCGAGCGGGTTTTTACGTTCATTTCCACCGGAAAAGTGATAAAAAATTGGTTTATTTCTTTAGATGTGCACTTTCGAGTTACGGATGCACTTGGGAAAACACTCAAGATTCTAGTTAGAGAAGCTCTCGGCTATGGCCTCGAACAACACTTACGCTTCTTTCTTGCTCTCCAAACTTCCCGCGTGCATTCGTAACTCGATCAGTGGTGCACGCTAAAGCATGAATTAAGTGTTCATTCATTTTCAGGTGAGTGCGTACGAAAAAGAAAAAGAAAAGAATCACCCTAAACAAGTGGAGCTAAGTTCTCAAGAGGCGAGAGATAGCCAAGAACAAATAAAGTCTTTTGCTGAAGTTCGTTCTGACAAGACATCCCCTGCGCCAAAGAATGCGGATAGCGACATTGATAGAAAGAAATTTTTCCAGTCGTTACTGCAAAGTAAGAATGGACCCAAGCTTGAAGGAACTGTTCCTAACACCATCCCTGAGGAGAGTGAAAGCGAGCCTAACTCTCCCTCTCGCGGGGAAATTCCAGCTAGCAGCGATGGTTCCACGAGTGCTGTGGAGTCTGGCATTAAGGTGGAGGGCATCCACAACGAATGCAATGGAGATGTGGATGAAAATCTGGCACATGCCGAAGAAAGGTCCTCTAAGGTGGAGGACTCCCTCAGCGCCACTGGCGTTAGCTCCGAAGTTAGAGGGGCTGAGGTAGCAGAACAATCAATGGACCAAAGAACGGGCTTACCCGACAACGGACCCAATCCCGATTCCAGTGAAATCGGGGAAACTCCAGGCTATGTATCGCATATCGCTGATAATAGCGCTAAGGATGAACTGGACTCTGATGGAAGAGAAAATTCGACAACTTTACCTTCCTCTGAAACTAAATTAACAGAAACTGTTCAATCAAGGAAAAATGAAGAGTTAGTTGATGAAAAGCCAACAGAATCGCAACTTGAAACTGAAAATAAAGAAACGCCCTCTAGTGAAAATAAAAATGTCGAGAGCCCTGAAAATTGGACAGTAAATGAATCAACACTACCAGATCAAGCGACTGAAAACCATGCGAGGTCCGAAGAAGTCAAAGACTTACTTGACGAGAAAGATAAACCTAAAGATGTAGACAGCGGTCTAACAATTGCTGTGAAAAGTTCTTATATAGGAGCACCTTGCGAAGCAAGAGAGGATACGATATCTAGCAGCGAACCTACAGAAGTCGAAGAGAACGTTGACCCGTCGGAAAGTGGTTCTGAGAACGAAGGCAAAACCTTAGTCCCGTCCGAAGAAAATAGTTCTGGAAAACCTCCGAGTGTCGAGTCATCTCCCACGAGCACAGCTAGCAAACCGAGTCAGCCTGGCTCGCCAAGCAGCGCTTCACAGACTGGAGCCGAGACGAGTCCAGGCTCCACAGATTCTGCCGCAGCCGTTAATACAAGTAACGACGTCTCGCCTGATCCAAACTCAACTTACAGAGCGTACGTGAATATTCCGGAATACCTGTGGTCGCCAATTCATCAGAGACTGTTAGGAGATCTGCTGTTTGCCGTCGAGTCGGATGTTCAGGTTTGGAGAAGGTAAGTTTGCCGTTTGTTTGGGGCTTAGTCAACACCAGTGAAGTCAATTTTGGCAATGTATGAAAATTCCCTTCAAATCAACGGAAACCTTGAAATGATAGTTTATCAAGGTGGAAAAACACCAGTTAGGTAACAATGAACTGAGAAGAAACGAGGATGGCTTCATATGAGGAAGATTGAGAGGGATTGTAATTGCAAATTAACTTGGAAGATTCAGGATAAACTGTTCAAGATGTATCACCACTGATAGAGCTCCGTTAAAGTAGTTTTGAACAAGGTAGTGTGCGAAAAGAGTACGCTGCCCGCGTCCCATCTCTACGAGCCTGCGTTTTTAGGGGAGTATTCAGTTGCTAAGCAACATTTAGTGTCGTGGTAACAGTTATCCAAACCACTTCTCACTGACGCTTTTTTCCCATCATTCTTTCACTCAGTCATAATCGCAAAACTGTTATGGATTTCGTCAATGCGAAAGAAAATGGGACATACTTATGGAACCTGGCGCACTTTGTATCGGTGCTGGCGGATAACGTCATTTTCTGTTGCGGTGATCTCTTGCCCTTGCTATCATCCGTCACTTCACGTGATTACGGTCAAGACGTCATCGAGCCATGCGGTGGAATGACCCTGGAAACGAGTTTCTCATTCCTGAATCGGCTGATGTCTCTCGTGGATGTGATAGTGTTCACCAGTTCCCTCGCGTTCAGTGGCGTGGAGACCAACAGGAATATGAGCACGGGTGGCTTCTTGAGGCAGTGTCTGAGATTAGGTGAGTCAGGCGTGGACAAAACGGACACAGTCAATCAATCAGTTAGCCAGTCAGCCAGTCGGCCAGTCAGTCAGTCAGCCTGCCAGTCAACCAGTCGGCCATCGTCCATTAGCATTTCCAAATCCAGTCCTCTAACTGCCCTCTTAAAACCCGCTAGTGAATGCAAAGTCCTAATACGGGAAGGTAGCTTAACCCATAGCACAGGTCCTAAATACCTAAGAGAATGCTTGCCATAATGAATAGAGTTAAATCTTGGAATAGCAAATTCTTTAACTCTTAAGTTATACACTATATGATTTGTTGAAAATAAATCTTGTATATAACTTGGTGCTAGCTTAAATTTTACTTTATACATGATGGTCGCTATATCTTGCAATCTACGGTTCAGCCCGCCAGTCAATCAGTCAGCCAGGAGCTAGCCAGCCAGTCAGCCAGGAGCCAGCCAGCCAGTCAGTCAGTCATCAGTCATGCAGTATGTCAGTATGTCAGTCAGACAATGAGGCATAGACAGTCCGACTGCCTGTTCCTCATTGACTGACTGACTGGCTGATTGCCAGACAGACAGCAAACAGACGATAATTTTTAACGGTTTTGTGATTTAGTTGTGGTGTTAATTCGTTGCGTTTGTTTCTATAGTGTTCTGTTGCGCAGCCCGTAACCGCCTGGTGTGCCGACAGCGTAACAGGCCTATCCTACCACTGATATCAAGCGGGAAATTGGGCAAGAAAGCACTGAAGGAAGCAAGGCAGGCCATCAAGACTCTGATAGCGTCTACAAAGCCACCAAGCGAACAGGTAGGGCAGCCTTCGAGTGATCAAATCTATCTTTCCCTTATAATCTGGTTTTATCAACTGGGTTGATAATGTCAATTGGCCACCGTAAAGAGATTCAATTGCTGACGTTTCGAGTGCTAGCGAATCGGATTCGCTCCGACGAAGGGCTAACGCTCGAAACGTCAGCTCTTGAATCTCTTTACGGTGGCCAATTGACATTATCAACCCAGTTGATAAAACCAAATTATATTGTTATACTTCCCACCGACGCAGCACCACAGTTTCCTTAGAAACTTACCCCCCCCCCCCTATCTTTGCCTTACATTATTTATACGTTGTCAAGCAAACACTGACAGTTTGTGAGAATCAAGAAAATCATCAGCTGGAGGGTATTGTCTTTATAAACCATTTGATTTACATGTGCGGCCTTCAAAGAAATTGTCGTGATTTGGGGTAGCCCACTGAAAAGCCGTAAAGCTCCCTGGAAAATCCCTCCAATAATACGTGCTCTCGCCCATCGAATACGGCAGCTTGTCTGATGGCTGTAGCGGAGGTATTGTGTTTAATGCAGTTTGGTTCTGGGGGTTTAGCCATTTGTGTTCTTGGGTGGTGAGAGGGATTGTGCTAGTGAAGGTGATTCCCGGGTAAAAGAACCCGTCATAGATTTCCGTTGAAACTTGGCACATGTATACAACAAGTCAAGAAAATGTTAAAGACTTAATAAAAAGTGGCGGTCACTGTGCTCGTTTCCACGTGACAGTGCTGACGAATATGGCTATTTACACCACTTTATACGTTATACAAATTTTGAAACATCAAGACTCATCTTGGCCAGAAAACTTGCCTACCGACAATTTCATTAACGTTTACTCCTCGATCGACCCCATTTAATGATCTTTCTGCAGAAACTCCTTTTTATGGCCACCATTTTGTTATGCGCAGTGACAGATGCGCAGTGAAAAACCATTGAACCACCTTAAGTGTCCCGGCCAAGAGCTCAACCAGATGTCCTTGGCGAGAGCTCGAAGTCAGACCGTTATATCCATAGTCCGCCGCTTTAAGGGACGGACAATTTTATTTTTGAGGGGGAGATTGAGGGGGCGGGGGTGTTTGGGCAGTCACCAAAAAAAATTCCTGCTCAAGGAATAGCGCCTAAAAAATATCGTGCAAAGTGAGCCATGCGAAAAAAATTTAGCACTCTCTACTGTCCAGGTCCTGTGTTGATGTTAAAAGATCTTGCACAAGCTCACAGTCCCAAAAAATCTTCCTTAAGTTGAAGTTGAAAAAAATGCTTGTCGAGACCACACCCTTCTTCCGCCCCCTCCCCCCTTCCCCTTAAAAATAAAATGGTCCGTCCCTAAGCATTTGGCCGCTGCTTGTCACTGGCTTTTGAAATTCTGCATGTTCGTTTCAGGATCTTGTTCAGAACATTCCCGGTCACATGACCACAGTGACAGACCCGGAGAAGCTGCTTCAGGAAATGGATGTGAACCGGCTCCGAGCTGTAGTGTACCGGGACTTCGAAGACAGCAGACAGGCGCAGTTCTTGGCTCTGACAGTAGTGTACTTCATTGCTGTTATGATGGTCGCCAAGTACAGGGATCTGCTCAAGTCAGAGGACCCTGATGCGCGGGCAAGGTTTCACACTGTGGCGGCCAATCCAGGTGAGATTCATGAGCGTATGCGGGTTCGTTCTTTCGCTCTTGCGTGCGTGCGTACGTACGTTTGCTCGTTGTTGCGTGCACATGTGCGTTCGACCGTGCGTGCATGCTTGCGTTCGCCTGTTTGTACAAAGGCTTGTTCGTGTGTGCGTGCGTGCGTGCGAGGGCGATTGAATAAGTGTGTATCGTAGTCTTCTCAATACGATAAGTTAACTGAAATATTATTGCAGAGAACGCTTGGCAGGACAATACACTTAAATCAACAGGCACAAACATCAATTCCGACTTCTCTTTCCAACACCAAACAAGTAAGATTCCAAGATCTGAAGGTACAAATTTAACTGAGCGTACCTAAACAAAATGAAATCACGAGCACTAATTACGATATTATTTTGCGGTTCCTTGCAGCCTGAAGATAATTAACGGTATTATTGCAAATGACTCAAAAACCGTATGTTAATTCTGGGAATAGCGTTACAACAAAACAAACGTTTTTTTCTTTTAGCTCGTGCTATGTCAGAGGGCGAAGTCCAAGGACTCACTGATAACCGCTCACGAGCAGCCAGTTGGGGTGGTCAGCGGAGTGCCTCTGCAGAAGTCGAAGATGATGTTTTCTCCTGGGACGAGGAACTGTCAATACCTAGTTTCCTGAAGGGCACTGTTGACTTCAGCCGATTGAGTTTGTCCGAAAAATTAGAGCTTGGGTTCAAGTCATCTGGGTCCCTTCTCAAGGAAGTGCTGTTGGACTTTAGCCCCTTTCTGAGCCGGGTCCTTATTGGGAGTCACGGACAGGAGCTGGTCTTGGAGGGTCTTTCTTGTCAGAAGACGGATTCTATTGTCGAGTTAGTGATGCTGTTGTGCTCGCAAGAGTGGCAGAACTCCTTACAAAGGTTAGTATGTCTTTCATTTCCACTTCAAATTCAGTATTAGAGATGTAACATTAAGAAGCGAACTAGGTAAGCTTGTGGAATTCTTTTAGATTAATCTGTTTTCTTCAATTTTCCACAGACACGGAGGAATGGCTTTTATGGAGCTCGTCAACGAAGGCAGACTTCTGTCACATGCCATGCGCGAACGTATCGTCATGACAACCAGCGAGGCCTTCGTGATTGTTAATAAGCTTGACGAGATCTCGCGTCAGAAGCACATGCAGTTTGTTGAGCTGTGCCGCTTGACTGAAGCCACCTACAACGAGAACGACAAGCTACAAGATCAACTGCTACTCGCTACGAAAAGGAGAGACTTCTCAGTCGCTAAGAACGTCATCCAAAAGGTAAACCAGTGTTATACAAAAGAAATGACATCTGTCCTATCGCGGCACAGTTAGTAACGCAATTAGCCAATCAAAACTAGAAGATAGCCCAAGCGAACACTGGTATCAACCAACAGCCGATGCCAAGCGCGCGAAAAAGATTCCCGTCCCAAGATCGGCAAAAGCGCGTGAAAACATGTAAATGGTGCCAAGCGTGAGAAATCATAAAACTGGTGTCAAGCGCGGGAAAACGTTGCTGCTACTTGGCGAAAATTAACCAAATCCAACCAAACAAAGACTTTGCGATTTTTCATATGTTTAAAGTGTGTTATACATATAGATTACTTCATAGAAAGTGCGACGTACGGATTTTTATTCACGAGTTGCAAAACTTTGGAAAACGAACGAGTGAGCGCAGCGAACGAGTGAGTTTTCCACAGTTTTGCGACGAGTGAATAATAATCCGTACAAAGCACTTTCTATGCTGTAATTTGTTTATTACATATAACGAGTACTCAGCCATTGTAAACTTAAAGCGATTTTTCCAGTCTATAATTAAAGAGTCAAACGCAGCGCTACGAGGAAAACAAAGCCGCAAATGCATTCTGATGGCTTTCCAAGCGAGACCTCTTTTAAATAGAAAAGAAAAATTACGGCGAGAACAAGCTATCGTAAACAAGAACTGTATTTAAATAGCGGTATAAAACACACTGTGTTCATACTTTTTAAAAGAAAAGCTTTTGCTATCGCATCGAGAAACGTCGCCATAAGTGAATCAACTACTGCGCGCAAATCAACTGGCGAATTTTTGAACAAAAGTTGTGATAACACAAGGAGTCGGTTCATTAAACAATAATTACGAAATCCATATTTAAAAGTGAAATATTTACTTTACCCTGGTGTTCCCAAGAGTGCTTGAATTTTCTTAGAACGTCCACGGCTGCGTTGTATCAAAGCTACAATGAAAGTCTTTCATTTCTTGGCTTTCCCTTATCGACATTTAGTTTGTCTTTGCTCCGCCTGGAGAATTATTTTAGCATTTCCATATCATAACTGTGTTCTCAAGGTTTTGCTTGGCGTGTTTCTGATGGCTTTCCTTTCCATAAAGTTCTCAAAAGTACAAAATTTGTAGCCAAAACATAAACTGTCTTCGAGAGCTTGCAAACTTGCAGCGTGTTGGAAACCATTTGAATTCCCGCGCTGTGATTGGTTAGGTCGTTCTACTCTTGATGCTGATTGGTTATATTTTTCACATGTGAAGAAAGCTATACGCGAAGCTGATTGGACGTATCGCTTTTTTCACATGTGAAAATATAGCAGATATAGAATTCTATCTGCAAGGTTTATTACCTAAAATTGTCGCTATATATATAATAAAGCATATTCTGTTATAGTAATTGGATGATATCACAGCCTAAGCTTTTCTCACGTGACATATTGCGCAATCAATAGTATGTCAGTCGTTATTTTTTGTTGCAGGTACTTGATATAATCACCAGCGAACATGGTGCATGGGCCGTGGAGCAACAGCCTTCAAATGTGCAGTTTTACCGACTAGACATGTGGGAAGATGACAGTCGACGGCGCATGCGCTTTATCAAGAATGAACATGGCTCTAGTCATCCAGAAGCGACGCTGTTGGAAGGATTGGAAGGTGAGCTATCGAATAAAAATAAATTAACTGTGCTAAAATCTCTGAGGGAAGTGGCTCATCAGGTCGGGGCATATCTTGGTTTCCGTTGGATGAATTTCTAATCTGCAAATAACAGACAGACATCGGATAATGGCCGACGAAACTTTGCCAGTGTCCAATTAAGCCCCTACTGTAGTCGGACAGAATCTCCAGACAATTTTTTATGCCTTCCAATGCAAGCGCGAATGTTTTGCGTTGACAATGAACGCTTTATCGAGGAGTTCCGTAATATGACTTCCGGACCTCAAATGGTGACTTAGTCTGATGCATGTCCTCTAAATTCCCTGGTACCCATTTATACCCCTGGCCGAAGAGAGGCACTGTGAGAGTAAAGTGTCTTGCCCAAGAGCACAATGTAGTGCCCTGGCCAGGGAGGAAACCCGGACCGCTCGTTGCAGAGTCCAACACGCTATTAAACCATTAGGCAACCGAGAATTTTGTTCGTAAGTTGTTTAACTTCCACACTTCCCCCAAAGAAAAGTATCAGTCGGGATATTCCGTCTTGACGAACCACCAAATTGTCAAAACTTACATCGAGAGAAACATTTGCAAATCTGTGAAGGGAATAAATCTTTCGTGGTCGAAAATGTACCCTGATCTGACCACACTTGCGATTTCTCTTTCGTTTTGTCTTTCAGGCGGAGACCGTAGCTTAACAGCCGCCCCTCAACATCTCAACTTCGCCAAAATTTCCTCCGCCAAAGCCGAAGATTCCTACTCGCTTGACGAAGAAGAGATCGCCGAAATCATCATTGAAGATCGCAGCCTGGGCCGAGATGTGTCCGGTCACGTGGTGTTTACAGCCCCGTGCCACCTGATCGCTCCATGCGTACTCGCTCCAGGTTCTTTTACCGTGACCTCCGAGGCGTTGTTCTTCACTGTGGACGAAGACAATCCGGAGTATCAGAAACTGGATCCAAAGGTGAGTGTTTTCTTGTGTGTAAATTATCAGTATATCAGAGTATTAGGCTAGAGCAGTTTTCAGTTGAGTGTCATAAAATGAAAACAGCCACCCTTCGCCAAAATTTCCTCCGCCAAAGCCGAAGATTCCTACTCGCGTGACGAAGAAGAGATCGTTGAAATTATCATTGAAGATCGCAGCCTGGGCCAAGATGGACCAATCAGATTAGATTTCGAAGTGAATACTTGTAGCTGCTACGAAGCGCGGGAAAGCACGCACGCGCCGGAGTCACGATTGGTTTTGTTTTGACTTCTGATTGGTTATTAAAAAAGTGGCACGAGATTTTTTAATCCAGTCTCTAACGGTATAGCAATTCAAAACCAAAGTGAAAGCTAATTACTTTTGACACTCAAGTAAATTCGCTTCGGAAAATATCCGGTAACCCTTGGCCTACCGTGTGAAATCTTCGATAGTCGGATCAACACACTTTGGAATCTTGGGGATCCTCCGGGGATCTTCGAGAATCTCGGTTGTAGTTTAGCCGTCAAACGAGAAATTGTCCTGTTTACACTAATCAGAAGCCGGCAATTTTACACTTAATGAATAAAACAATTTTGAAATCCATGTTGCAACAGGAGCTAGGAATTGAGGCAAAACAAACGCGCGCGTTAATTTTTTTTTCGTTTTCTGCTAATCATTTCTATCTCCTCCTCCGTTAGTCATCTTCACTAAAAACGAGTTCCTGTCATTTGTCGAGTAGTTTTATTAAAAACCAAGTCATTATCTTTGGATTTTCTTTATCTGGGCATGTTTTTGCTTCTTATTAAAATGACTTTATAATTTCTGTCGCTGACGGGCATTCTCACATGCACATGATTCAGCTTTCACAAAGTTTCTTCATGGAAAATAGGGGAATTATTACAGCGTAAAATAACGTATATTAAATTCTGACTTGTTGTTATGACCAGAGTAATTTAATTACTTCTGTCGGTGATTGCCCCCCTCGAGTTTCATTGACGAGTTGTCAACGTTCACTAAATTGTTTTGATTTTTTTTTCTCAAATCTCTTCTTTTGCTTGAACTCTTTGAAGGCACCGCGTTTAGTAATTAAAAATAAGCCTGCTTTCTTCAGTATTTTATATCAAAACCAGGCAAGCTTTCTTATCTGTGAGTGTTGCAATTTATTAAAGAAGTTAAATTTTGACGCGACTTTCTTTCTTTTTCTACAGTTTTGGAAAACGGTGTGCAAATGTGTTTATAACCATTTGAATGTTAAGGCAATGTATTCGTTACCTTTCGTGTTTAAATTTAAAGTGTGCAATTTGTCGCGTTCTGATTTGTAGTCCATTTCTGGTGAAATTTGCGGCGTATTTTGTCAGTAAAGGGGTTGCAAAGTGACTAGAGACTCCGACGCACATTGTCTACCTGTCTAAAACAGTTTTTAATCATGCTGTGTGTTTTAATAAGAACGGACGCAAGATACGAAACTTCAAGTGGCCACGCTCTGAAGTAAAAACTTGTTTCTTGGGTTGAAACGAAGTCCGTGTTTCTCGTTTAATGGCCCCGGCTCGCAAGAAAGTTTATAGCGTTATGTCGTGCTTCAGTTGTTGTTTTCTCAGGCCACAACTAGTTTTTATTTAATTTTATTGCTGTTTACCACCAGCCGTTCATGGTGTTGTTAAATTTACCGCTCGGTCGGTTTTTGTCCTTATAATGGCTGATCCTTGTTTAATTATGCTAAACGTCGACACGCGGCAACTTAAATCGGCGTGCCTCGCAATTGACAGCCTGTCATCGCTGTTCTTTGAATGGCTTTTCGGGTTTACGTCAGGAGCAAATAATATTCATTGAAAGTTTTGTCAAAAGAGCGAGCAATTATTCGCTCTAGTTAACCCGTTATGAGCGGAATTAATTTCATATTTTGTTATTTCTTTTCTTCGTTATTGGAGTCTACGCTTTGGACTTGAGGAAGATGCGAAAAGTAGGTACTCTTGACCACCTTTCGCAGGGTCGAGCAGGTGAACGAGAAAAATTAAAGCGTTATTAAAATTTTGATCATAAAGCGGGCAGGTTTCGAGCCTCAACATTACACACAAACCTGTAAACAATTGCCCGCTGGAAAATTTAAACTCAAATACTTCTGACGCAAATTTATTTTGACATTAAAGCTACTAAGAAAATGTTCTGTTGTGCCATTCTCATTTAAACTTCTGCTGAAGGATGGCAGACATGTTGGGCAGGGTTTGAACGAAATAGTCATTTTGCGGGCGGATAAGGGCAATTGACTCTTGCTTTATGAACTTTTCTTTGGCCTGAAGGCAGAAATATTTCGACCATGTAGTAAACTCGGCTTTGTTTAATTTGGAGATTTGAGGGCTTTCTCGCCTTGTCCCTGCCATTATCGGCTTTTAAAAGCACACACACTTTCGAGACGAGTCGCTAAACGTTTGTTGATGTGTTTATTAGGTTTTCATTATTAAATTGCACTTCACAGTTCTACGCGACAGCAATGAAATTGTAAAAGCCAATTGTGATAAAAATTGCAAGAAATGTCTAAAAACCTGAATTAACAAACTGTGCGTTTTAATAAGTTCACTTGCCGGTATGGTGTTCTTCCCAAGTGATGTCGAGTTGGCATATTTTTGTTCTTTTCTTTATAGCCGCCGTTGTTTATTCTTGATTTATTGCTTTTCATGGTTGCCGCAGACAAATTGTTTTTAACGTAATAAACGTAGGGTTATTAAAACCGTAATAAACAACAAAAATCGCGAAAAAATGACCCTTAATGGCTGCAAATATACGTTCAGTGACATAGTTTTGGCACGCGAAATCTTCTTCGAACAGTCGTCGAAAGTGGTACTCGATGTCTCATTTAGTCTCAATCTCAAGTTGCGGTAAACCATATTCATAGTTTTCCACGAAAGAACAGTTGCCGAAAGTTTCAATAAGTCAGGCAATAATACCTAGCCAGTAGGCGGTCTGTGTTTGGAAAGTTTAATAAGATAGGCAAATGACTCGGCACGTAGCAAAGAGACGCGAAAGAGCTTTGGTTTAGCCGATAAATTGAAAACACGCCGACCACTTTCGCCGGTTGAATATTTCTAATAATGCATTTAAAGAATGCAGGGAATTTTTCCTTTAAGTACTTCTGTTTGATGGAGTCTTGACGCTTAAGAGACAGTTGTGGCCTCGACTTTCCCTGTTTTGTGGCCAATAATTTACTCAAAGTTGTTGACCTCTTGTGTTTTATTGGTGGAAAGTCGGCCTGGCTCATTGTTTCTGAGATTAATAGCCGCTGACAGCTTCAATTGGTCCAACTGTGGCGCGTTAATACTGTGTACCGGTAAAAAAAATTCGCCATTGAACACATCCGTCTCGCAGAAAGCGTTTCGGTTTGTGCATTGCGTGCGGTTTTATACAGTCTACGATGGCCTTTATCTTTCCGGAACGCCGTGGAAGTCTACAGAAGTTCGTTAGTACGCGGGTGCACAGGCGAAAAAGCGAACTCTATAAAACCATAACAAACATTTGCACTGTTGTGCAGGAACTATTGAAGCATGTTGAAGCTCTTGAGCCGCGGTTTATCTCGTCACTGAAGCTGGTGGATGGTAGATACCAAGGTGTTAGGGCTCTGTCTCCCCGTAGCTTCGAAGTTCACTTGTATCTGAACCAAATGGGAGTTTTTAATTTCATCGACGAGGCATGCCCGCCCGGCTGCGCCATGTTGAAACTAAGCGATGAGCGCAAGCGATCAATGTCTCTTTGGACAGAGTTTATAACTGCTTCTGGCTACCTGTCCGCCAGAAAGGTTCGCTCGAGATTCACGTCTTTAGTCGCAGAGGCGTTGGGACGCGGAGAACTTCAGAATCAAATTCGAATCAACGTAGACAATCACTTTTCTGCCAAGCTCACACTCATGGAACGTTATACGGTTGAGCTTATCCCGGCGTTTCGATGTGGCTCGATTTGGCCTCAAAACGGATGTTGTTGGCCGAATCACGAAATTCTATGGCCTCCACAGCCGGTTATAGCCGGCATTAAACTGCGGGGGTTTTCCTTGTTAGCTCGAGATCCGTACCCCAGCGTTAAGGGAGCTGGCTCCGAAGGCGATGCGTGGTTGTTGAGCTTTAATGATGCTGAAGACATGCTATTCGCTAGCGCCGGGCGAAGGCTCTGCCTTAGCATGTTGAAAACATTGTACGATAAACATTTGGATTTACCCGGCAAACCCCTGGAATACGTACATCTAGTGATGTTACTGCTATACGAGTGTGAAAAACATCCCGGGGAAACAGAATGGACCGACGATGCGTTAATGGACCGAATCAACGGAATTCTTCTTCAGCTTGTGTCGTGTCTACAGTGTCGAAAATGCCCGCACTTCTTTCTCAAGGGAGTAGACTTGTTTAGTTGTAAGCCCAAGCAAGCTCTGGACAGCGCTGCAAAACAAGCTTGGAACATTGCGCGTGATATCGCCACGAATCCTGGGAGTTTTGACACGCTGTAGAGAAACTCAAATCTCTAGTAATATGGCTACAGGGAACGCTTCGAGGCATATAGCAATTTATTAAAACCTGTACTGTCGCACAAAGCGTCAACTTCTAGTAGCTTTATGATCCTTCGGTCTTTAATTTGGCAAGTGTTTTTGGGGGGAAAGCGAAAAGAAATGACCTTGTACAGATCTCCAAGCAGTATGTTTTATCTGTTAGTATTGGTAAAACTCGGTCGTTTTAATATTTCTGTTATCTTTTCACATTATGATCAATTTTCCAACATTCTGTACTTGCTGGCTCCTATGTTGGTCTATTTTGAGGAAAAATACGGCTTGGTTTGAGACGAAATAACAAAGTAGACCAAACGTACTGAATTTTCAATTTATGTTTTCAAATAAGCTCGTATTTCAAGGTGGTTGATTAAAGCTCTAGTACAGGGGAATTGATAATTGTTTTCATTTTTTAAAATTTGAAATCTATATACTTATAATTACAGCTCAGAACGTTGTACCTCATGTACCTAGAGATCATCTGTAATATTCAGTTGACGTGATTACATCGAGGTTTTAAAATGGAAACAATGAAACATTGTAGTTTTGTTTTACTACATTTCTGTAGCTTTCATTGTCGAAACTAGGTGGGTCTACGTGAAACTGCAAGATGTGAATCCATTTCAGCTTTTCATTGTTTAAACCAGCTCTGTTTTTTCTAGTTATTATTTTTGTGGCAGATTTGAATTTCTGGACGTGTAGTGCAGGTTTAGTGTAGGATTTCCTTCGACCTGGAAACAGTTTTGTAGCTTGAAAAGTAAGTCAGCTATCTAAGACTTCGATCAAGACGGAGAAGTAATATAATTTTGTTAAGTTGTCTATTGCAATTGCTGGATCGAAGACGCTGCGTCAACCTCATCGTGTTTCTGTTTGTTTCATTTCAAGGTGACTAATTTGAGACGTTTGTAAATTTAGAACACGGTTAAAAAATAGAAATCTTTGCCCTGAGGAATAAGGTCCAAATGTTATTTGCAGCACTGTGTTTTTAGTTTCGGTACATTTTCGAGCGTGATTCGGATTACTTTGGTTGTAGCAAACGTAGTTTTGCGTATTCTTTCACCGGTTTTCTTTTAGATCAAAACAAGATATGACAAAGCCAGGCGGCCTGTTTTTTAGCAAAATTAGCATTGTTTTCTTTTAGTTGTCTTTAAAATGCGAGTTCCATAACAGTTTCCTATTGTGGTCCATTGCTATCAAGCCTCGATCTTGGAATGGGTTTAGCTTTTTGCTGAGCCAGTAATTGCTAAGCGTTCAGCATTCATCTTCAAGCAGACAGCTTATTTTGTATAGCAGTTGCCCATTAGCCGGGTTCGTTCTGTTATTTTCCCTGTGGATTGTAATTTGCTTCCACAGCGTCTTTCTCCATCGGGTAGCGGCGAACAGTGTGGGTAGAATGAAAATATCGAAACTGCTCAGCTAGAGGGTGGCTTGCGGCGGACACATTCCAGGGCTTGAGAAAGACAAAAAATTAAGCTTTCCCTTCGGAAAAGCAGCTCTCATCAGTATTCTTCTTTCCCGGGGCAATAAATTACTTGTTAAAGTTGACTTTGTTACGATATAGTTGACAGACTATTAGCCTGGACCATGCCCATCGGGCGAGCAAGAACTAAAAGCTACATGCCGGACCGGAAAATCCACCTGCCTCGGATGACTGGATTGCACGTCTTTCAATCCCTGCATCCCATCCTTGGGGAGTAGCAATATTTTGTCTTTAAATGCTCCAGTGGCAATTTTGATCCGTATCTGACTTCTTCGATTTTTAAAACAGGAGCGTACTTTATCATTCGCGAGGCACATTGAAGGTGCATGTTACTCAGTAACACGTTCACTTAAGTTCGATATCCAAGAATTAACGTGCAAACGAGATGAGAGTGGTACGAAATTTCGACGTTAAATTCGAGGCAAGTCGTATACAGCTATTCTTGTTCTTGTTCCCTTTGGTTGTTTCGAGAGATGTTCGGTTGATTATCCTTCGTGTAACATTCGACCGCGAGTTCATGTTGCTTGATATTTCTTCAAGTTCTCCTCGGGTCGGAATTTCTTGTAGTGTAGATCAATTTTCTTGTAGTGATCGCAGCCATTCCTGGCCATAATTCTAAAACAGAATACTAGCCCAGCTATATTCGTACTGCAAAGGACCTTTTCGAAGTTATTGAGGTTTTTACACTATCTGCAATGCTGGTTTCGAGTGTGCCAGTTGTATTAGTATTACAGAAACTTCAAACAACATAAGCGAAGAAGCATTAGCAAAGAATCTGAAAATACTTCGATGCCCTGCAGTAAAGCAACAATCTTAGAAAAAACTGTTGGGACACTTGGTGAAATTCCACATATTTTGGAACTACACCCCATTTTACAACCCTGTCCTCATATCTAATGTTGTCTGTACTGTCATGTTGTGAAAATATAGTTAAGTCAGTTGCAGGGGGGTACTCCTTGTAATTTTTGGTGGGGGTGTGCCGCCCGGATCGCCAAATCCAGACCCTATTTCAGACATATGCATGCCATTTTCCACAGCTATTTTCAGACCTGGCCTCAAACATCCATACCCGTTTTCAGACCTTACCTTGAAAATATACACCCGTTTTACACCCGCTAGGTAAAATTTAGCTGCAATGATATAGTTCATCTATTTCTCTTTCTCTTTCATCAGTTACTCGTCCCAGTTACTGAGAAGAAAAATATGTTTATAAGCTTTCATGTTCCCCCAAAAACCATACCCAATTTCAGACCGTAAAAGCCAAAATCTATACCCGTTTTCAGACCAAAACGGTTCAAAAACCATACCCTTTGGGGCGGCACATACCTATATACCTACTATAGGGGAGTAACCCCCCCCCCCGGGGGTTGCAGACCCCATGAAACAGCGGTAATCTTAGGAAGTGTGGGATAAAATGTTTTTTTTTTTATGTGCTTGCAAGTCAAGACATTCGCACAAAGTATGCGTTGTTCGTTTGTCACAACTAGTATTGCCCAAGCTGTAGTTACGAAAGACACGTTTTATCGCTCGAGTTAACAGGGCGGCTGAAATAGTAAATTCTTTTTGAGCAGAAGAATGCTAATTTTCTTGTTCTTCATTAGTGATAAATCATTGCCATTTGAAAGACGTGGGCTTAACATGCAAATAGGCCAGTCGCAGACACATATCAAATAAAGCCTCCGTGAAGAGAAAGTAGTTTTTAATAATGTGTAAATATTGACCAATCTCGGTTCAAACAAAGACGAGCCCAAGAAAACTGACTCGAGAGGTCACTTCGTTTCGCATTGTCTAAACAAAACCACCCGAAATTAGAAAGAGCGAGCAGTGTATTTTTGAGGTAGGCTTTGTTCGCGTCTGTTGAAACCCGATT
This sequence comes from Blastomussa wellsi, assembly GCA_947652115.1. Classification (NCBI taxonomy): domain Eukaryota; kingdom Metazoa; phylum Cnidaria; class Anthozoa; order Scleractinia; family Plerogyridae; genus Blastomussa; species Blastomussa wellsi. Next base: position 21,709,876 of record OX393568.1, on the reverse strand, counting down.
CTTGGAGCATGCGTGGAGTGTTTTGGTTTGATTCTCAGCCAATCAAATTGTGCGAGCAAACTCTCAGTTTGCACTGAATCCCGATTTTTTAGAGCACACACAGAGTGTTTGCGAGCAAATTCCGATTTTGTACAGAATGGCCGGACGGACTTCCGTAATCGAGACTGGTCAGAGTCCACCGTCCGCGGCATGCACCAGGAACACCGGAACACCACAAAACACGGAACACCGGAACACCCCCGGAACACCCCGGAACACCAGAAATACCATAAAATGCCAATAAATTTCTGGTGTTCCGGGGGTGTTCCGGTGTTCCGTGTTTTGTGGTGTTCCGGTGTTCCGGTGTTCATGGCTTTAGTACATGCCACCGTCCGCCGCGCCGTAGATACGTGATGTGCGGGGAAATTATTATGTACCCAAAATATATAGAAATATTTAAATAGCTTTACATGACATAACATATTATGGGATATATAAATCGCTCTAGACTACATAACAGATTATATGGGTTAGGGTCAGGGTAATGTTTCGTGATTAATTATATAATGATACATTGGGTACATAATAATTTCCCCATACATAACGTACCTACCCGCCGCGCTCTAGGTGCTGACCAAAAGAAAAGCGGGCTGTGGGGACGAAACTGAGCTCTGGCCAGGTTTAGAGCGGTGATGCTGTTTAGTTCATATCGGCATTAGTTTCTTGAGAAGTGAGGATGATTGCGTGACTGTTGCTTGCGCGAATAACGTTATCGGTTTCTGTGTTTCTAGAGCCACAGTCTAAAGAGCTTTGAGTGTCTTGAGAGTCTTATTTTACTTTGTAATTAATAGTAATGGAGTTCCAAGAAAACCAAAGCCGCGTTATGACATTGTTTGCTTTAGTTAATTTATAGCTTTCATCATGCCAATAGTATTTCTGAACTTATATTTTATTTTATTATTTATCTTTATGTCCGCAATTACTGAGTAGGAGCATTATCCTTCGGATACTTCATTGCTCCGTCACAGAAATTAAGTCGTTCATTCGTGCGTGCGTGCGTGCGTGCGTGCGTTCGTTCGTTCGTTCGTTCGTTCGTGCGTGCGTTCGTGCGTTCGTTCGTTCGTTCGTTCGTGCGTGCGTTCGTTCGTTCGTTCGTGCGTTCGTTCGTTTATGATCCTCCGTTATTCACGAGCTTTTTCAAACTTTTTCTAACTCTGATGAAAATAAAACTACGAGTAATCAGAGATTACGAGAGTGTCTTCAGCTCGTTCAATTAATAATGGTAATAGGACTGAGTGGAGTCCAATTCGGTCTGTAATCATACGAGTGATTAACAAAATCGGACGACCGTGAAGCGGGAGTCCGATTTGTTAATCACAAGTATGATTACAGACAGAATTGGACGACACGATGTCCTGTTATCAATTAATCATAGCCATTACAATTTCCGAAAAACAAAAAGTTTTCCTTGAAAAAGCTTTTGATAGCAATTATTAAATGATGATAATTACAATTTCCGAAAAAATATACAGAGAATAGCTTGAGTCATTTTGGGAAAGCCCCAGCTGTGAAGGGTAACCTTTTGTTGCTATAGTGATTTTAATCAATGTGGTGATTGGTGGATTTAGCTGACAGGAATTAAAATGATTGGCTTATGTAACTGTCCGATTACACTGTCCGATTACAACAAGATTTTTCCTGCGTTCTCCTAACGTCGAACGCAATTAATTGTTCATTCAATTTCCACTCAGTTTGTCGTGGACTGAAATGCGAGCTTTTCCTAGACTGGTTTAGTCCTTAATCGTTTTCCTCCCCGCTTGGAATGGAGAGTTCAGTAACTGACCCAAATCGGGGAAGAAAACATGAATTTGCTTTTATTTGCATTTTTATGACTTTCTCGTCAGGTTTTGATGTATATGGACTGCCTGCACGGTAAATGGCCCTTGGATGCGATAAAAGCCGTATTTTCACGAAGATTCCTGTTACAGAACTGCGCAGTTGAGGTGTATACTTCCACCGGAAGTAAGTCTCCTTTTATCTCGTTTTATAACACCTTGTATCTTTAATTAGTTTTAGCTTCTCCTCACTTTACGAAAATGTTTATCCAGTCTTGTGTAAATAGTTCTAAATCTTAATTTTAATCTTATGTCATCGTAGTTATTTGTGGAAGGTGTTATCCCGTTTTTGTTCCTTTTATTTTTATTTTCTGTGTTTTACCTGCAAACCAGCTGGTGAGATTGTCCTCACAAAAGCTAAGTGTATATACACAATAAACTTGACTTGACTTGTTTAGATAGAACTAAACTTTCTCTCAGGATTCCGTACCTTTTTTCATCTCGTCATTTGTACTCTGTCTCAATCTTCTCCATCCTTAACCATCCTTGTTTCTTTTTTGGTTCTTTGGTGTTTTTCTTCTTTTATTAGCTATGATTTGAAGGTTTCCTCAAAATATCGTGACATAGCTCCTTTATCAATTCGACAGGAAGCTTTTTCTCTCTCCTTTTCGTACTTTTGTTGTCGTATGCGATGCCAAACGTTTTCTCAACAGCTTTGGAAGTATTACCCACTTTCGTGAACAGAAAAAAATAGACTCGAAAGGATGAAACTTCTCGGGCAAAATCAGGAGGCAGGGCGCGCATGTCGACCTCAGTTTCTACCGAGTATTGGTTAGCAGTTCTTTTAAGCGTGTCATTTTACTGCTCCTCCAGTGTAGCAGTTACTAATGTTTTGGGTCTAGAGGCATCGTTCGTGTTGTTTGTCCTATTTTCTAGAAGGGTAAGGAGCTAGTTGTTTCAGTTTTGTCGACAAAGGTTGTACTTTACTCACAAAGTAGAACGGAGCAATTTGACGGGTTTTTTATTTGCTTGTCTGACAGCGTCTGTGATGTTCAAGTTTGCTGATCAGCAGACCGTGAGGAAAGTGGTACGAGCTCTTCCGCCTGTTGGAGTCGGCACATATTATGGGATACCTCAAACCAGGTAGACTTGTTTTTAATGGTTTGTGTGCTTGTTCGTTTTCTATTTTTCCTTTTGTGAAGGTTTGTTGTAATTAAATGTAGTGGTCGTCATTTAGCAGAGGTCGCCACTCTCGGCTACAATCTTTAGTCATTATTGTGTGAACTTAATTTTTCAGGGCGGCTTCATTGTACTCACCTCGCCAGCTTTTCCAGAAGTCCACCATGATTCACCGGTGGCAGAAAGGGGAAGTGTCAAATTTTCAGTATCTCATGTTCCTGAACACGATCGCTGGTAAGAAGTAAATACAACTTCATTGAACCTGGTTTGTCTAGAGTGGAACGCTGGCTTGAGGAATCTGATGGCCCTCTTTTTGCATGCTCAATTCTTCTTCCGCTAGAGACCGTACGTCTGCGATTCGACCGAAAACAATCTTGTATCTATGAATCTATAATGCAGGGTAACAACATCAGCACAAGCAAAAAAAATGAAAGAAAAGAAACATGCCTACTGTTTTTGGTGATTTCCATGTAGTAATTCGAAAATGATGGCGCAGCTATACACTGTGAATCGTAGCGTCTGATTGGTTGGTAGCTCATTTTTAAATTTTCGCGCGAGAATAACAGCCAATCAGAGTTGCTTTACGATCTCTATAGTGCTACGTCATCATTATGGTATTTGCTGACGTCTCTCGAGTGGCAGAAGAATTGAGCGCCTGTTAGCAAGCTGGTAAACATTCAGTTATTCTTATTTTCTCGTGTTATGGCAGGTCGAAGTTTCTGCGATCTCAACCAGTACCCGGTGTTTCCGTGGGTTCTGACCCAATACGAGACCGACACCTTAGATCTGACGGACCCCAACAACTACAGAGATCTGTCCAAGGTAGGTTTACTAATTTCCACGGCCATTTTTTTTTTCATTTGCGCCCGTTTATCGCCTCATGCTCTACGCCACGGACTGCTCGTAGTCTAATTCAAATTTGTTTGCTCAGCACTTTTCTTTCACAGAGTCAATGCTGCATTGCGCTTAACTGTAGCTTCCTTTTCCGGTATTTAAGAGTTTTATAATTTTCTCACTTTTCTTGCCCTGAGAACTTTGATAATGCGACCTCAAATTGACGCATTAATTAAAGGAGCATTGTCACAGTAATTTTGGAGTGTTGAGGTCAATTCTGTGCTAAATTCATTGCTTAATACATTTACTCGTGCAAAACAATGCTCCTGCAGAATTGCAAAGAAGATATCAAATGAAAATTTAGCAGGAAGAGCAAACCATAATAGTTGATTTCCTATTTTGTCAGGAGATGGCTTGAGAATTTGAAAAAAATTGCCAAACTGTTTCAATTTTCAATCCACTTCCATCCTCGCCATCCGTAACAACGGACGTCGGTAAATGGTTTCAATGCTGTAATATAGTCTTAGGTAACAAAACTAAACCATTGTTTTTGGTTTTTCTTTTAACGAAGACAAGTTTTAGCTTTTTAAAATGTTGCTAAAAGTAAACTTGCGAGATAAAAGCAAGGTGGGATCACAAATGTTAATTCGCAGAAAGTTTCGCTTATTTTTCCTGTCAAAACATTTCGGGCCAGTCAAAAAGTGTACAAATCACGTTTTCGTGAGCGCTTTCACTGAAATTTTCTGCGCACCTCGCAGTTTGTATCTTTCTGTAGACGCCCAGATTTCTACGGTGGCCCACTAGTGCCACTGCTGCACACTGTAAAACAAACACGTTCCTGAATAAAAACTTGCTTCCTCTGTGAAATTGTTCTTATTTTCCATACAAGTGTTTAGCCTGTTGCATAGAAATTGCCCTCCTCTGTAGAAATGAGCCTTCTCCATAGAAATCAGCCTTCTCCTTAGAAATAAGCCTCCTCTGTAGAAATTAGCTTCCTCCGTAGAAATGGGCCTCCTCCGTAGAAACCAGCCTTCTCCGTAAAAATCAGCCTTCTCCTTAGAAATGGGCCTCCTCCGTAGAAATCAGCCTCCTCCGTAGAAATTGGTCTCCTCCGTAGAAATCAGCCTTCTCCGTAGAAATCAGCCTCCTCCGTAGAAATCAGCCTTCTCCGTAGAAATCAGCCTCCTCCGTAGAAATGGGCCTCCTCGGTAGAAATCAGCTTCCACCGTAGAAATGGGCCTCCTTCGTAGAAATGAGGAGAAATCAAGGAACTGGTACCTAGCACCCAGGCTTCTCTCCGATAGCTGCTACCTTTCCCGCCATATTTGATAATGGCGAACTTTTGCAGCTCCTGTGGCAAAAATCTGGGCCAGTATTCCACGCCGAATTATTGCCCCAATTGCAAGCAGGTTAGTGATCGTTTCTTTTTTTTTGACCTTGTTTGAAATGTTCTTGCATGTTATTTTATATAAAGCCTGATAAGCGATGATCGAGTAGGAGATCGTATGTACTGCACATGTTTAGCTTTGGAACTCGTTTGCAATCATGGAAGGCAGCTACTTTTGGCTTGATTTATCTTTTTGAATGAAATATTACGTTTTGAAGAAAGAAGAAGTAACGTCAAAGCAAATTTATGCCCGGATCTACGTAACTCTCCTCACTTGCATCATTGGTAGAATTGTATTAATAATTAACTTTGTACAATTTTCATTATTTGTCAGTCTGCAGAGTATCGTTCACGATATAAGTATTTTGTGTGCACGCCAGAATTTCCGTGCTTTACTGGCATCCGGATCTAGTTCATGAAGAATTTGAGCAACAAGCCTCCTTGGTACATGTACATGGTGTTTGAGTCTAAGTATATGCCACATCTTCCTGTAACCTGCAAGCTGCCCTGGCCCTTGCATTTCATTTCTAATGATGTTCCGAACTAAGTCTTCATCAACATTGATTTTCCTTTTCACAAGATTATACCTCTGAAGTCTCCTTTTTAGGGTGCGAACACTCATGGTGATACCATGGTAGACCTGTAGCAGATCTGTGATTGTTTTGTAATCATAACCCAAATGAAAATACTTTTCTATTACCACACTCTCTAATACATTGAATTCTGAAAGAGAAAATTATAGCAACTGCCAAGCTTGTTGGTAGCACAAGTACCCTAGGATTTCTTGGTATTGCCGATCTTCAAACATCACAACTAACATTTTTGAGGTGTTGTGCACCAGATCATGTTTATTTGTGGACAATAATACAATATACCAACGATTCATAAGAAAGACAAGGCCTAAACAACTCACTACTGACAACTTTTCAGGGCCAACAGGTCACCCTAAACAAGCTACACTGAAATTTAAAACCTGAAATGTGTGGTTTTAATGCCTCTTTTGCTTGGAGCAGGCTAATTGGCCTACTCGATCATCGTTTATTAGGCTTTATATAAAATATGCAGGAACATTTCAAACACAGCCAAAAACAAAAAACGATCACTAACCTGCTTGCAATTTCGTGCCGCATTTGGGGCAATAATTCGGCGTGGAATACTGGCCCAGATTTTCGCCACAGGAGCTGCAAAAGTTCGCCATTATCAAATATGGCGGGAAAGGTAGCAGCTATCAGAGAGAAGCCTGGGCGCTAGGTGCCAGTTCCTTGATTTCTCCTCATTTCTACGGAGGAGGCCCATTTCTACGGAGGAGGCTGATTTCTACGGAGGAGGCCCATTTCTACGGAGGAAGTTGATTTCTACGGAGGAGGCCCATTTCTTCGGAGGAAGCTGATTTCTACGGAGGAGGCCCATTTCTACGGAGGAAGCTGATTTCTACGGAGGAGGCCCATTTCTACGGAGGAGGCTGATTTCTACGGAGGAGGCCCATTTCTTCGGAGGAAGTTGATTTCTACGGAGGAGGCCCATTTCTTCGGAGGAAGCTGATTTCTACGGAGGAGGCCCATTTCTACGGAGGAAGCTGATTTCGACGGAGGGGGCCCATTTATAAGGAGGAGGCTGATTTCTTCAGAGGAGGCCCATTTCTAAGGAGAAGGCAGATTTCTACGGAGAAGGCTCATTTCTACAGAGGAGGGCAATATATTTCTATACAACAGGCTAAACACTTGTATGGAAAATAAGAACAATTTCACAGAGGAAGCAAGTTTTTATTCAGGAACGTGTTTGTTTTACAGTGTGCAGCAGTGGCACTAGTGGGCCACCGTAGATTTCCGTGCCACCTTAAATGAAACACTCATTTCTACTTTCCCGTTCTGTTTGTAGCCCATCGGTGCTCTAAACCCTATAAGACATGCGCAGTTCCTCGAACGCTACGCATCCTGGGATGAAAATGACGACATTCCTCCATTTCACTACGGCACGCACTATTCCACATCCGGGTTCACGCTTGCTTGGATGATTCGCGTGGTAAGTTGCCATGGTTGCATGATACAGTATCAATAGAAAATTTAAGAAAACCACAACGGCAACGGGAACATCGTTAAACAGTAGGTTTAATGAGCAGAACATTGGCTTGTAATTTCTTTGCCGTCCTCTGCAAAACAGCAACGTGAAATGACCAAACTCTGCGTTGTCTGGACAACGTGACACACGAAGGCTAATTGCTTAAATTTCTATTTCGAGTTTATCTCTGTGTTCCAGATTCAGTTTTGAGATAGTTTTGACTTTAGATTATCGAGAGATTCGTAGGTAAAATATAAATTCATTTTTTAATCGACGTTGTTCTCTGTGTCGCCTTCGTGGTTTCTTAAACTCCCCAATATTCGAGATCAGCAGTTACGAATTCTATACAATTTCCAACAAAAACTGTAAGTACAAATGTGATGGATGGAAAACGTAATCACACACAAGTACATCGAAATGATCGTTTTCCTGCCAGCATCTTGGGAAGGGGGAATGCGGTGATTTGGTTGGGGGAGGGGAGGGGAAGCGTGTAGGGATGACGACATCACAATAACAAAGACAACAACAATTACATCTCTTTTTATACAGGGATTCAATATCAGTTACAATAAAATTCAATAAACTGGCAAATGAAAAGAGATCATTTTACAATATCCATTACACTGGTGATTTGTTAATTTTTTTTCCAACAGGAGCCGTTTGCTACGCAGTTCCTCAATCTTCAAGGCGGTAAATTCGACCATCCCGGTAGAACGTTCTGTTCCATTATCCGCTCTTGGCGAAATTGCCAGCGAGACACGTCCGACGTCAAGGTGGGTTTTTCATCACTTCTTTCAGGCAGCAGGACTGAAATGCATGTCACACTTTGGCGTGTTAAAATTCTTACTTGCTTCCGAGCTGTGGGAGAATGAAACAAAAGAAATGATATATTCAGCCCTCAACCTGGATTTGGAAATGGATTTATTCATCTGTATTGTCATGCGAGCCGTTTTGGTTAAAATGGGAAGTTCACACAAAGGGTTTCAAGCTGGGGTACTAAATGGAGTTGTAAATCGTTCAGAATCCAACGCACTAAATTATCCAACGTATGACGAAGGTTACGATTTCTCTCAGTGTGTATTTTTGTTTGTAAAATGTTTATGGCTGTTTGTTTAATTTCAGGAGCTTATCCCAGAGCTGTACTATCTTCCAGAGATGTTTGCGAACTCCAATAATGTAAGACTCACATTGTTATAGAAGGTTTTAGTTTTAGTTAAATCTCCAATGTTTTTTAACGAAACATGGCTAATATTAGATATAAATCGGGAAACATAAAATAATGGAGTAAGGAAGGAAAATATCGAAGAGGAAAGAACTGAGACGGATTGCGAACTTGAAAAGTTTAGACTTAATTTTTCTAGTAGTAGTAGCGCCTTCGTAGCGTACCCTTTCCATCCTTCATGTTCAAATATAACTTCTCCATATTTATCCTAGGAGTACCAGTTGGGAGAATCCGTTGTTACATCGAGACAATCTTTCTTGGGTCATCAGTTTCTGTATTCCCTTCACCGACCTTTTTGACTTTATGTATTGAGGATGTATGGAGAAAATTGATACTGATCTCAGCGTTCCGTTTTTCAGTTTACATTCGGTATTGACGACGATGGCGTGGTCATTGATGACGTCGAGCTACCCAAGTGGGCGTCATCGCCAGAAGAATTTGTCATGTTGCACAGGGCTGTAAGTTAATTGAACGTTCCTTCCAGCGCAACCTTACTCAGTCAATAAATATTTATCATGCGTACCTTTGTTGAGCCTAGATTTGTAGGAATTTTGTGAAGACGACTTGACAAATGTGGTTTGTGTACTGCATGAATTGCGGACGTCTTTGTGTAGAGGTCAGTTTTTAGCAATGTTTAGAAAAACGAGCAGCAGTGTTTTATCTATATACAAATTTTTACGTTGCAGGCTTTGGAATCAAAATACGTCTCCGCTCATCTTCACGAATGGGTCGATCTCATATTCGGATTTAAACAGAAAGGTACAGTCGTTAGTTCAGCTTCAAAATTATTCTCTTGCTCTCCTCTTCTTTTGAAAGGGGCCAACGTTGTCTGTTTTGTTGATTTGCGAGCTCTAAACTCAAACATTCAATGAAATATCAATTCAGTAACTTATTAAAACGTTATTAAGACGTATGAACATCCAAGGCCACATCTCGTGCAAACAACCTATTTGCTTGAACAATCCTTGTAGTTGTTGTTATCCATCCTTTTTCCTTTGCGCCCCTTTTCAAACAATAACTGGGTTCTTTCAGTTTGTTTCAAGGCTATTGTGTGTTATAACAGAGTGACCTAAATAGCGCAGAGACGTTAATGAGATACTGAGTTCAGCTGTCTTTCCGTTTTGTAGGTCCCGAAGCAGTGAAAGCCACCAATGTGTTTTTCCACTTGACATATGAAGGCAATATTGACTTAGACTCCATAGCCGACCCTGTCATGAGAGAGGTGAGTTAGTGTCGCGCGTCTGTGGTTTACTCAATCATTAGCAATAGCGAAGTCTAAAAATAGGATGCAAATTATTAGGCCCCCGCGAAACTCGGACTAGCGCGCTCTGAGAGAAATAGAGGGAATTCAAGTAAAGTTTTTGTTTCAAAAGTGTTTAGGAACACCGGCTTTCGGCCTAGAAAATATCTTCGAAATCATCCGCCATTCCGGTTTGTTTCTGTGGGTCTTGTCTGAGTAATGACGTCACTCGCGTGCTTCGCCGTTGTTTTTTACTGGTAGAGCAGTTTTCACTACAATCTCGAAAGTGGCTTTGAATTTACTTTACTACAGCTGTGAACATGATTGGTTTAAAACAAATTCGCGCCACCAATTCGAACCAATGAGATGCAAGGCAACCAATCGCGTTTTCGCGTGCTTAGCGCAGGTCGCGTGCTCTTGCTTCGGGTTCTCATTAGCTCATAAATGTTATTAGTAATTGCTATGATTGACTGTTGTGGGTTGCATTGCTTCGTTTGTTTTAACAAGAAGACTACTGTTAAATGAAAGAAAGTTCATTTTAGAAGGAGTTCTTGCTCTAAGAACTGTTGTTGTAAAAGGCACATCTAAAATATAGTCTTGGCTAGTTTTCTGTACTAACTTTAACAAACTGACATCATCTTGCAGGCCGTTGAACAACAAATCAAAAGTTTTGGTCAAACACCCTCACAGCTGTTACATGAACCGCACGTTCCAAGAATAACTCTGGAGCAGGTAAAATGACAGCCGTCAATATTTGATAATTGCATTTGAGAAGACAAGAACCTTTTCTTTCATGATTGAACCCGCGAAACGCGAAAAGCCCGCAGTTTTTGTAGATCGGTTGCTAAGCAACATGACGTAACTCTTAAAGACTCCATGCTGGGGTGATACCGTTTGGAGTTCATGTATTCGCGTCTTGTCGTGCTTCCGTGGCTGCGCTTCATTAAGATTTGTTGTGAAAAAAATGTCTACCCGATTTTTCTCTCCACTTCCTTTCTCTATTCCGCAGTTCTACTAAGAAATCTGTGTTATGAAATTCGCTCCTTTTTTGCTTGTATTTTGTTTTAGAATACAGAAGACGAGGAGCCATTTAAAAGTACGTTGAAAAATTTATGTTCTGGACAATTCCTTCTTGCTTTGGACATGTTATGATAAAGACAGGTGTATGTTTGTTTTCATTCGAGTTAAATACCGGCTAACATCTGCCGGATGGTATTATTTTATTTTTACAGGTATATATTTGACTTTCAAAGTCACGAATGATGTTCCAGTAACTCACGTGGCAGCCAACACAGACTCTACTGTCCCCTCCCCTGCTGTAGTAACGATCAGTTGTAACCAGTGCTTCTCTGTTAACAAATGGTTTACGTCAGGTAAGGAACTGGGTCGCCCACTTCCTCTCGGAACGAGTCACGTCAATGGTTCTTAAAACAATTTATAACTGGTCCTAGCAATGCTCCAAGCCCTAGAAATCAATGAAGATAGTGTTTATAGCGAGGGAATTAAAATAGAGGTTCTATAGAGGTAGTGGCTAACTGAAGGAACTTGCTTTCTCGGCAACCGTTTCTTTGGGTCGTTGGGTAAAATAGAACGTTGCGTGACGACGCAAACAAACGAGACTAGTAACGACAGTGATCGCGTCAACAGTGTCATGGAATTTAACTATAATTTCCTTGAGCTAATCTTATCAGACCAAAGTCAGCAATAATGGCTAGCATTTGTAGAAGAGCACTTGAAATATGTAACGAATAAGGAACTTAATAAACTTAATAAGGAACGACATTCCTTATCATTCAGTATTCTCGTCCCCATAGCCCTTTTCGTTTCTCTTAGCCTGCGGGGCCTTGGCACGAGAAACGAAGGGCTCTGGGGACATAGGATTTCTAGTCCGAGTCTCATCATCATCATCTTTATTTATTTAAACACGGTAATATACATCAGGCAGTAATAATTTAATATAAAAGCTACAACGTATTACGTATACAGATTAATCTTCTATAATTTTAAATAAAGAAAGTAAACTAAATTAAAGCCTGTTTTACATGAATGCCGTGTTGGAATTAATTAGCATCGTCGGATTTCCGGACTTCATGTATACCGTATTGATGTTTCTACATGTTGTGTGCTGCAGTATGGTGACCGGCGAACATTTTGACTTCCGGTTAAGATTTCTTTGTTCTCAAACAGCCAATAAAAAAAATTCAATTTTTTTATAAATCCTATGTCCCCAGAGCCCTTCGTTTCTCATGCCAATTAAGGCCCCGCCGGCTAAGAGAAACGAAAAGGGCTATGGGGACGATAATGATTATTCAGCTCCATAATGGGACGCACTACGGTATAATATTATAACGTTTCGCATTTTTTCGATTAAAAAGATGGTTCAGAGCTTTCCAAACTAACCTCAACTTTGCACATTTTATTCCTTAGTAGACCTAAAGCAAAGTCTCCGTGGAGTTCAAGTTGAACAGGATCCCTTGTTAGGTGAGTCTTATCACTCTGTTTTACGTTTTTCTTCATATTTATCAATTGAACTGAAGATTGCTTTTTCTTGACTTACTTTTATAGCGACAACTGCTGGCCGACAGAAGCGGCAACTCGGTGAACCGCTGGACCAATCAGTGACGCCGTTCGCTTGCTGTTTCGTAGTGACCGCTGACAACAAGCACATCATGGCTTGCGGTTACTGGGATAACAGCTTCAAATGTTTCTCGGCTGACAGTGGTAAGAAATTTGCAATAAATGCAAAATTGTGCGCGAAGCAACGTCACTGGGTACCAATATTTTGGCCAAACTATTCGTGATTCAGTTTTCTTGCCTGCGTTGCAGGTGGGAGTTCGCACGTGAGTACTTTGTTTAGGCGGTGGAGCTGCGAACGCGAGAGACGAAGCCGTGAGGAGTAGTCGCCTTGCGATAATTGATCATAGGGAAATTTTCAAACACGAGAGTTTCATCACACTTCTAAACACCGAGAATAGATTCCAAAATACGGCGCGCAGCGGAGTATTTTTGACGAACACTTGGGGGTGTTTGGAACTGTGATAAAACACTCTGTCAAGTGTTTGATACTGTTAATAACTTAATGAATTGTAAAGGAATTTGAAGTTCTGAGTTTGCTATGTGTATTTATTACTTGGCTAGCACTGAATTAAGATTGCTTTCAACGGATCTTTGGTTGCTTTGTTTCATAGGTAAATTGACACAGTGCGTGTTCGGCCACTGGGACGTGGTCACGTGCTTGGCATACTCGCGTCATGTGGGTTTGACAGGAGGAGACGCACTTGTGGTATCTGGATCACGTGACGCCACTGTGTTGGTTTGGCGGTGGAGTGAACGACTTCAGAGAGTAGCGGCATCTGACCGCGCGGAGGGTGAGCATCAGTTTTTAATTACCCTTGTGGAATTCAAACAAATTAATTTAATGCAGTTTGGTAACTCCAAAGTCCCCATAATGAGCCAATGGAACTGATCGTCAATGCTGGGTGGGCTTAGAGAAGAGAGGATTTATTTGAAGTCACAAATCGCCCATTACTGATCGTAAAATGATAAGTCTAGAGACTAGTAGAATGACGAAATGACGCTGATTCACGCGCGCGCACTTTTTTAGTTTCTAAAAATCTCGTCCTTGTAGTTATCCTTGTCGTAGCATCTGAAGGTCTCTAATAACCATGTGTAGTTCTTCAAATACTTCACGTCTGCTTTCCCTGTTCTCAGGAGACAACCCTTCTCCTCTGGCGATTCTTACTGGACACGAGCAACCTGTAGTTTGTGTTGACGTTAGCGCTTCTCTGGGACTGGTGGTCAGTGGTTCACAAGGTATGTAACTTAGCAACGCAAACCAATCGAAGAAGCGCTCTAACCACGGTGGTGATGGTACTGTTTTGCTCTCTTGCAGAGGGTCCTTGCCTCTTGCACACTACCACAGGGAATCTTTTGCGCTCCCTGCGAGGCCCCGGAGAGTGCGTCAGACCGAGGCTGTTGAAGCTAACCCGTGATGGCCTGGTGCTAGTTAACTACACTGACGGGACGGGTCATCTGGCGGCGTTCACGATCAATGGCAGGTTGCTAAGCGACAAAAGGCTTGATGATCAGATGCTGGTATGTATTGCCTGTTACGTGCGTTTTAAAAAATTTAACGACTGCTTTTGCCAGACGTTAATCGGCGAAAGCTGTTTCATTCTAAAATGCAAGGTACTTGTTATCAAACAGGAGTTTTGTAAAGTTTGAAACGAGTCTGAGGTGTGCACTTTCCATTTTAACCATATTGCAACCCATTTCCACGTTGACATCCTTCGTCATTCTTACTTTAAAGTGAATCCTTGTAATTTTTCAATACTTCAATTGTGATCTAGCGCTGAAAACAGATAGCATTCCTTTGATTGGATAATTAATTACCTACCAAAGGAGAAAGTATCGCCGGGTAAAATGTAAGGCGTTGGTTGCTCCTCATTCGTCTAGGAGAGGAAATGTTGTGTACGATACTTTAGTAATCTGTTAATTCATTCATCTTTTCGCAGGCATTGGCTCTCAATAAAGACGGGAATTTCTTCGTGTCTGGAGGGTTCAGCCGGTACTTGAGGGTGTGGCGGACTCACGACTTGTGCTTACTCCACACGTATCCACCATGTGATGGAAGCATCAGAGCTCTGACTATATCCACCGATCAGAGGTATGTAAGAAGAACTGTTATACCGAATTAGTGAGTGTAAAGGTAATGCACCTATCAATGTAAATCGGGGGGGGGGGGGGTGCAGGCATAGGAGGGCGCTTTAACAGTAGTTATTGCCCTGTAGAGGGGACTTTTGGCCGTTTTATTGGACTTTCTAGCAGCACTTTATTGACTTTCAGTGACTCTTTTGACCTCTACAATTGCCCCGGGGCAGGACAATTGAACAGGAAATCTCAGCTAAGTTCAAATCCCCCACCTATGCCCGCAACCCCCTCCCCCGAGATTTGCATTGGTAGGTGTATAAGGTCTTCATACGAGGCTAGCGAGTGCCCCATCAGGCCAGAGCTTATCATAATTTCTGTAGCACTGAGCGACTATGGACGGGATACTAGTTCATCGCAGGGTTACCCACCAGCCGTAAATTCGCCAGTACCCATTTATACATCTGGGCGAAGGGAGGCACTATCTGAGTGAAGTGTCTTACCCAAGAACACAACGCAGTGACTGCCATCCAGGGCTCGAAACCCGGCAAGTTGTTCTGTTGTAATAAGACTATTTCGGTGTCAACTTATGGGGACACCGTTCTAAAGTTAAAAATAGTTGAAAAGTAATATAACTTGTACAGCGCGGTAATGAGTGTGACCAAGTTGGCCGCTTCACCTGCAAAGTGTCACTTCTCATTCAATAACTGTTTATTGTTCCTAGGTGTTTGGTGGCGGGACTGGCTTCCGGCAGTATCCTCGCTATCGCCGTGAATTTTCCAGGTCGCCTTTGACATCAGTACAAGTACTTCCTCTACAGACTATTTTATCAGACGCCACTAATTGATGTCGAATGTTCCTGACGCGAGACAAAAGAAATTGCAGTGGCGTTTGCCACTAAAATGGTTGCATTCAGTGATATCCAAAGTTTAATTCTGACAGCAAACGTAGCCTTTTTGTATCAGATCAGTCCTGCTGAACGATTCTCTTAGAGCGAGTTTCAATTGAGTGTCGCAAGACCAAAACCAACGTAATTACTTTGGTCAATCACAAAGGACGGAGGCATTCCAGTGATTCAGACATATCTTTGCTCGCACCAATGCATACAAGTTTTCCTTTTTTCTCACTTGTTATCCCCCTTTGGAATGACCTTCCCAATTCTGCTGTTAATACTGAGTCTGCACGACTTCTGGGATTGATAAAAATGTATGTATGTATGTACGTAGCCGACACAAAGCGCTGGAAAATGTACGCTCGCGAGTTTATTGGTTTTGGTTTTCTTACTAGTTTAAAAAGTGGCGTGAGATTTTTAAACTAATCACTGAGCGTAGTAATACAAAACCAAAGCAATGCCAACCGCTCTATTTGATCTTCAAAGCAATGCCATTACCATTCGACTTTGGGCACGTTTGCACTGGCCTTTTCCCTGCTTGATTTGAAAATAGCTTAATTGCTTGGGTGGTGTAGCCTAGGCTACTCGGACAACAATAACCAATCACATGAATGCAGAACGAGAACAAAGCACGCCAACTTCAGCCAATCAGCGTCCCGTACAATCCCGTTTAATGGCTCTTTTCCAGTCTCCGCTCGGTCAAATATTCTTGTTTTCATTTTTCAAAGAACCACTGACGCCCAAAAGCGAATGCCCTTAGTCTATCACACACATTCGTATTAGCTCTTCATTTCAAAGAAAAGCGAGGCAGACAGTATATGAGGACCGTGATTGTATTTATTTATTAGTCAAGGAACTTTTCGATTACAGTGAAAAAGGTAGTAACTTTTATTTTTTTCTAGCCTATGTTGTATCCGAGCTTTGATGTACAGATTAATTGGTCGAGAGTGATTGTACTAAATCAGCAATACGGATTCCCTCCAAGCGAGGTTTCTATTCACCAATTGATTGTTGGTCTCAAATCGCCAATACGAATTCGTAACTTGTTTTATCGATTTGGTAAAACCACTCTAACCCCGAGATCCACTTACAAATTCTCCTATCAATCCCCATACACGTCTTATAACAGCAGTTGGGAGAGTTCAGTAAGGTGATCATTTCCATCCTTCTCCCTGATTATGTATTAATTTTCTGAGGAGAATCAACAAGCTCTTCATTATTGGGGCTTTCAGGTTAGTGGGTGTAATTTTCTGTTCTGACATTTTTTACTAAATACGTGTATTAAATTTACACAGTGCAATATAATTTTCCTTAGATTTAACAAATTGACGCTGAATAGTCTAGAGAAAAATCGTTATGATTCATTTGTAGCTTGTTGAATTGAAACGGCTGTGATGGGTGTTTTATTAATTAAGGTTTAGAATATAATAGTTGAATATTAATAAAAGGGCCCGTTGGGTAAAACTCAACTTGGACCATAGCCACTTTTTAAATAGCGAGAATATAAAACAGTCGACAAACTATGAGCTATTAGAAAATTAATATGGCACTATAAAAGGAAATAAAGAAAGAGTAATGTTTGAGTGTAGTAATCATTATTACAAGTGCGAAGTATGAAAACTCCACCCGAGGTTCCTCGTGCCATTAATGAAAGAAATACCCTGGCGACACCTTGTCAATAACAAATTGGTTCCCAGGACTTTTCTTGCTTTCCGTCATCGTCTCCGAACCCATTCTCGTCCCCAGAGCCGCTTGTTCCTCTTAGCCGGCTGGACCTGTGCACGAGGAAACAAGTGGCTCTGGGGACAAACGATTTGATTCGCTGAAATCAAACAAAGGAAGTCCAATCACATCAGCCGTTTTAAACGTGCTAACGATAAAGGATTTTAAAATGGCTGATGTGATTGGACTCTCTTTGTTTGATTTCAGCGAATCAAATCGTGTGTCCCCAGAGCCACTTGTTTCCTCGTGCACAGGTCCAGTTGGCTAAGAGGGACAAGCGGCTCTGGGACGAGAATGCTCCGAACCAGACTAAGCACGAAATTAGCTCGTTGTTTGGTGCTTTTCGTTTTCACTATAATTATAAAAGATTCGGCCCGAGACGCCTCAGTCGCGCGATTAAATGAAGAAAGGGGGTGTACGTTGAGAAGAAATTGGTTACCAGGACCACTGCTTTTCCTTCCCGTCCCTCGCGCATAATATCAGTTGATATCCTGAAAGGGAGGACCCTGGGATCGAGTTAAACGAGACATCCTGAGAAAAGTACGTCCTCAAAGCAGACAAACTGCCCTGAAATGTGAGATCAAATTGGGACGTAAAAATTGCCCCTAGTTCGGATTCTTCAGTACAATTTGGTTTGGAATAGGCAGTTCACTTGCGCGATAGAAAGTATCTATTTCTTTATAATACCAACACTCGGGACTTCCCGGTGGTAACCGTAACTACACAATACAAATTGAACATGCAATAACTAATAATTTGTTAATAATTGACGCTTTTCTTATTTCTTCTTTGATTTCATCGATTCCTTGGCGACTTGGGCGGTGGCTTGTTGGGCTTGAGCCTGCGCAGCCAGGGCAGCGGCTTTTTTCTTGTTAAAAAGGTTGATCTCCTCATCCTGAAAAGACAGAAAACAAAATCACCCAACTGCAATCCCGTGGACCAATCAGAACTCGAAGCAAATGCATGTGGCCGACACAAAGCGCGGGAAAACGTGCGCGTGTGAGTCGTGATTGGTTTTGGTTTTACTTCCTAGCGTGCGACACGAAAACACGATCGCGGATGAAGTTCTGAAGTCACGTCATTCTGGTCGACTGACTCACCAACATTCTTCGCTTTTCCTCCAGCTTCTTTTTCTCATCAACTTGTGTCTTCTTCAGAAGTTCAAACTTGGCATGAAGCTGGTGACAAAGAAAGAACCCAAAACACTCATTTTTATGACAAACCAAGCGAATATTTTCACAGCCACAGCCACAAAGATGTATAAGGCCCTGTCTGTAATTAGATGCAACACTAAGTTCCACACCAGAATTTTTTTTCTAAGAAAGGATAGAAGTCAAATTTAAAGCAGTATCGATTTGAGAAACGCTTTTCATTCCTTGTGCGAGGTACATGAACCTCTGCAATGGGCGCACGCACATATTGGGCTCGGGAGGGAAGTCCCAGACCGTTTATTCCGAAGGAGGTCATACACATGTACCGTACTACATTTAACGTTTATGCCAAAAGCAATGCAACCTTTTGCGTTAGAATGTCTCGATTTCCTCGTTTATATATGCTTTTGAACAAAGTGAAGGGGATGGGAGCGCTTATTTCCCACAGTGGAAAGCCGATTTTTCGAACCCTTGCTTTCTCGCTCGAATCAAATGTCATTCCTTTTCCCTCAGTCAAACACTACAATTTTACTCCCCATTTCAAGAACCAATTTTCTCTTGCCTTGGAAGTTCACGATGTCGCTATTCCACTGTATTTTGAAAGAGTTGCCTTTATAACGGAATGGATGCATATTCGAAGAAATACGTTTCCAGTATTTTACCTCCTGCTCGGCTAGTTTTAGCTCTCCTTCTTTCTCCTTGACCTTGTTGACAAAGCTCTGTCTCATCTGCTCCTCTCTGCCCTGTATGTTCTTCATGTATTCCTGTCGTCTGAGCTCGTACGTTTCTTGCAGACTGTGAGGCTGTTTACCTCCGCCGCCATCACTGAAGCCCATGTCCTCCAGCTTGGTCCGTCGGTACAGCTCGTAATGCAAGGTATGTGTCTTGTCAATCAGGTCCTGCATGTTAGTCCTGAAAATAAAATGTGTCAGGCATTATGTACAGTAGCGGGAGTCAGTGGCCCAATTGTTAGCGTGCTGGACTCTCAGGCTAGATCAAGAAAAGGTCACTGGGTTGTATAAATGGTTACCGCTGAAATTAAGGTGTCTCTCTACAGTTTTTTCTGGACCATACCTAACAGAGCAGACTTTCCGAACCCTGATCGATGTGAAATTTACACCAGATATTGGAATTGGATTGAAGTTTGATATAATAGATTTTTAGGAAAGTCGATATTTCCGTGGTAACGATAAACAGAAACTCTAAATCAGTTAAACTTGAATTCTATACGCGAATTAGATTTGACGTAAAAAACGAACACCAGTATCTGAAACGATGGTGTACTGCACATAAAATATACAACTCAAAAAATTCTGCATGTTTGATATCGAATAAATCGCAAATATATTTCAAACCATGCTTTTTGTATGATAATGATAAATGGACCGAGACGCTGACACTGCGTTGATGAAAGTATTTCGAAAGAACGCCAAAATGTGTATTTAACTTATCTTTCGTTGCCGTGAAAGTTTTGTCAAATTTCTTTATCGCGATCCAGAGAATTGGATTTTTTCATACGGTCACTACCATTGTGAATGGAAAAAAATTCCAAACTTACCGCACTAACATCTCTCTTAGCTTCACAAAGTCACAGTGATTTTCATTTTCAACTGAAAAGAAAATATATAACGTTTGGTGTAGAAACATACACACAAAAACAAAGAAACAAAAGGACTCTTGAGTTGAGTGCGGCTGGGAAGTGCCTCTTTTTACCTTCTACAGTCCCCCAAGGGTATTGCCGAGCCCTGGTCTTCACTTTATTGACGATTGCTTCTTCACGGCTGCCAACCACTGCAAATGGAATTTGCTCCTACAACACAAAACATGACTAGGTAAATAAAACAAAAAAAAAAACTAGGAAATGAATGTCCCGGGACGTTAAACTTCTCATAACGTCACGTAATTCTCTTTAAAGGAGCTACGTCACGATATTTTGAGTTATTATTTGCCCTTAAAACGTAAGAAACCTAAAACTAATAGTTTACTAAGGACGAAAAACAACAAAGAGGTGATACTAAACCAAAAAGGAACAAGGATGGTTGAGGATGGAGAAGATTGAGACGGATTACAAATGACGAATTTGAAAAATTTAGGCCAAGTTCCTTTAAAGTGCACCTAACCCCAAAATATTTTTTCGTTAAAATAAGCCTTTGCACCAGTTCGAATCGCATTGCACCCTTTGTTTCTCCTTTTCGCAAAATTTTGTCTATTTATAGCATTCAATGTTGTGCGTCATTTGTTCCACGACCGAGTCAGAAGGGGTGTGGGTCTATTCCCGATTTGACATCACAAACTAATTTGCATGCATGTTTAGAAAGACTTGATGCAATTCAAATCAGTTTGTGACGTCAAACAGGGAACAGACCCACGCCCCTTCTTGGAACAAATGATGCACAGTTTTTCATAAGTAGATTGTATCTCTTGTAATTATAATAGTAAAGAACTTGTGATATTATTCACCAACACTTGTCGACTAGGGTGAAAGAACCAAGGACTTACATTCATACTCGCATTCATCTCTGACACAGTCTCGTCATCCACAGGAAATCGGTAAATTTCTACACCGTTGCTGGCAAGTTCTCCCATGATCTGAGAAAATTAAACAAGCAACCTAAAATTAGTAATTGGAGTTTTAAATGTAGGCTTGCTGATATCCCCAAAAGGAAACAAATTGGCGTGATGTTCTATGTTTTAAATTGGGAAAAAGGCCACGTCGCTCAAACATTGATGCAGTAAGAATACAAGGAAGAAAAATAACAAGGTTGAAATTGTAAAGTGTGACTTATTGATCTCACCTTCTCTTTAAACTGCTTCAATTCGCTTTTTGCTATGGTGTCAGCTTTGGCGATGATAGGAACAATATTTACCTACATAACACAGCAATAGCACATTATCTTATTAGATGTTTTGTTGTGTAGAATCAATCTGAGTATTTTTATGAGTTGCGCCGTATTTTAACTCGCCCTACGGCTCGTCAAAATACGGCGAGCCCGTAGGGCAAGTCAAAATACAAACAAAGAGTAAAAATTCTCAGCGATACCACACAGCAAAATGTCTAATAAGAGATTTATTATCCAACACACCAAATTGTTGTGTCTGTTTGGACGAATTTCTAACCGGTTCTCTGGAGTACAAATACCGCATGATATTTGTACTCGATTTGGATGTTATTTGTACTCTACGAAACACAGTTGGTAATAAAAAAAGCAAATCATGATGTTTTCTTCGACCTATGCAAATTGGATCTTCCCGTGAATAACTTTCTTTGCTGATTAGAAGCTCACCTTTTTGTCCAATTTCTTCATACAAAGAAGGTCCAGTGATTTTAACCTGAACACAGTGAAAGTATGTTCGAGTTAATAAATACAAGTGGCTGCTGAATGGTCGCACGAGTGCCATCTGTAGACTTTGAAGTGAGAACCACTTCCAAATGTACATGCACATTGTACAAAAAAACTATTACTTAGATGGATATTTTGTAATGTAACCGAACTTGATAAGCTATCACAGCATATAAGATAAGTTTGGTTGTGGCATGCTTTGCATGTTGGTGAAAATGCAGTTACAGAGTATGCCACAATGCCCACGAGACCATGAGCCTAATAATATATCATCACAAAGTGGACCCAAAGGTATGATTTGGTGCCATATTTACCACACCCAAATAATTTTAGGCAATATCAGATTGGATAGAGTAGAACTCAGAGTAGACCTCAGAGTACACAAATCTGAGAGATAACCGGAACTTTCCATAAAATAAAGCAAACTCTGAACCAAAACCTGTCTAACAACTGCATTTTACACTGCTGTCAATCAAAATTATGACAACTCAGGCCAACAAACCACAGGGTCTAAATACATGTAATTAATAAACCAATCAGAGCCCATGGACATGAGCTTTTGAACTAGTTAATACTGGCAAAGACAATGTTGACAACAGTATAGAATACAGTCATAAGTTAAATTCTAAACTTCAGAGTTGGTGTGCTATTAAAAGGTTCTGGGATTGAAGCAGGTCATGGAATTGAAGCAAATCAAGCTCAGATTTTTAAATTCTACATTGCTTAGAAAGACTTGTCTTACGAGTGGCCAGTCGGAGAGACAAAGTACAGGCAGACATGTACACGTGTGTCATTATAAGAGTTCAGAGTTCTTCTTATCTTGAGTTCTTGTTGAAGATATTTGTCAAACTGTGAATCAATGTACTCCACAATGGGACAGGCACTGAAAACAAATGTAGCAAACATGTTACCTGAAAATGTCAGTAGCTTGCTGCAGAACTTGTAAATGATAACACAGTTTAAAGTGGCTTGATCAACGCAAAATTACCTGTCGTCCTTGTTGATCTGGTCTCCATACCCAACAGTATCCACAACAGTCAACTTCAGTTTTACATTGCTCTCATTTAAATCTGTGTAAAAATAATATGTGATGTTCGTGATATGCATGTACAATTTCAGGGTTGGTAAACAGAATTCGAGACTTTTTGTATACACCCAATTTATTTCCACTGGTTGAGCAGGGAAAGAAGTGGATTTCCGTTGCACACTGCTGGATCCTGGGTATGAGTAGAGGATAAGGTAATGTATGTGGCATGTTAGTTGGCCAGTTGTCTTCATGGCTTCCCAGATAATTGGATAAAACTTAAGAATTTGACCATATAAACCAACACCTGTTCTGTACACTGCTATACATTAATGATACTAAAAGTTCCAACCACAGTACAACATCCACCTGTTAAAGGGACACTGTCATACCTGATACATGTATTTCATATTTTAATAAGTATGGCCTTTAGCTTGCTGTAATCATGCTTTATTGTCTTGCAACAGAAGGGGAAAAATGCTAAATGTAGTGAAAGCAAAGAAATTCCACCAGAATTCCAGCTTTGATTTCTGGACATCCTGTCCAGAAATCAATTTCAATGAATTGCAATCCACTTCCATCCTTGTAATCCTGTACTACTTCCCCAAAATAGCTGTACTATCTTGTTCTGTTGAATCTTTTTATGAAATTTATTCGTGTACAATGTATTTGGTGGCATTTGGCACAATAATATGGAAATTAGAACGTAAAAATTTCTATAATCAGGCGTGATAGTATCCCTTTAACCACAACAACATGAAATTGACTGAACATCAGTCGTACTACTATATATCTACTGTACATGTATCTTTGTTTCATGCCTCCAAAGGGAAAACCTGATATCTATTTTTAAGATGAAAAATAAATGTGCATGTCAGTGAACTTACCATATGTGTGATGTTCTACTTTAACACCTGGCAATTGATGAGAATGAGGGAGACCTGAAAAGAGTAAAACGACATTTCTAAGCAGGCTGAAACAACACTAGGCTCGATTTCCGCAGCATTCTCGAGTCCAGTCTTCGTTCCTCCCCAGGGAGGAGCGCAGGCTCCAGTTCCAAAACAGCAGCTGGTAATCAAGCCTAAATCAACACCAGTGTTACCGATACAACCTGTATCACTGTTACCACACTATATACAGTACTTCTACGTAAAAGTAATACAATTTTGCATGCTCAGGGCTACTAGTACAAGTTATGTAAAATTGGCAAAGCCAGCAGACATACTTCACCAAATTTACTGCTGACCAGAGTTCTAAGGAGAGAGTTTATCGGTAATTAACGATTAGATAACCCAGTATGAGCTTGAGATTTCTACTGTGTGATAGCTTTGACAAGGGCAAACCAGTCTACTCACTTTCTACCATCAGAGAATAAATAGTAAGTTCACACAGACCAAAACCCATTTTTTCAAGGACTCTTTAAACAGTGCCGTAGCAGGGTTAAACTTATTGGGGTCTCTAAAATAGCATTTTCGGCCTTCTGAGAGCAGTTTCCAGCAATTTTTAATTGTTTGTGTAATATATTCCAGTTTTTACTATGCCTCCGAGTCAGCTACAGAGGTCCACAGAATCAAATGTCTAAGCGGAAAATCTAAAAAACAAAAAGGATCCTGAATATGTTTTACCTTAGCTTTCTGGTTTCAAAATCTATGAAGAAAAAATGCTTTCTATCGACAGAATAAAATGCAACAATGTATTGAAATTTCATTCATGTTGTATGTGGTTTGAGTGTCATGATCAAAAGGTGTTTTGACTTAACGTGATTCTTTTGAGTGTTACATACTGCATACTTATATAAGATGTTCCAGATTTTACCCAATACTTTATTTCATGCCTAGTATAAATGGCATGGGCTCTCAACGTGATATCTAGCTTAAGATAAAATCTTACTATTCCTTCACTACTCAATTTACATAAACTGACAATTGTACCAATAAATTTGTCATTCATGCAATATTAAACAGGCTTTGGAGAGTGGCCACACCTATTAATTCTACCACACAATAACAATTAATATTAACAATAGCAAGGCACGCTTGCATCACTTCCCCTCACAAACTCTAAAGCTTGTACGGAATTTGAAAGGAACTCTCGAACACTTGATCGCCTCACGCACCTTCAAACGTTGTTTTGAAAAGACAATCCATTAGAGTTGATTTTCCGATGCCTGTTTCACCTTCAAAAAATAAGCGTGATTCAATTGGTTACTTACTTTATTTTTGTGTTTCAACATCAACTCAGCCACATGAAGACTTACATGGTATGTTTTCATATTTTTGACATATGATAATAAGTTTGTATTAATTGCGAAAAATCATGTATGGTCTGTCTGAAAGCAAAACGAAACACAAATATCTAGTTTTGTCTTTGAAAAGAAGAATCTCTAACTCACCTATGCATAGAATATTAAAAGCAAATCCCCTATTTACTGATTTATTGACGAGTTGGTCTGGTAAACTGTCGAAGCCAACATGGCCTGCTAAGCGAAGCTGCCGCCCGTCCGCTCCCTTCAACGGAACAAAATACACCAAATCATAGAAACTTCGGTTTGAAAACAACACCTGCTTACGAAAAGCAATACTTACGAGTGTTCTACAATAATCCGTTACCGCCGAAGCCATTTCAATTGAACGCAAAACCTAAAGAAACTCCACCGCAGCTGCCGGAGAATAATTTGTGAAAAAGTACAGAAGAATGAAAATATCGCGCTTTGGTCAGCGGTTCTACCTAGCCCAGTCTCTCACATTTCGAACGCGAACTTCTTGCTCCTGCTTTCGTTTCATGTTTATTTCAATGCAAGAAATTCATTCTCCGATCTGCCAAATATCCTCATTGTTAGCACACTTCTTTCCGTGAGTGATGTTTTTCTCCTTTGCGGGAAAAACGTCTTTATTTCGCGTGGCGCTTGTTGGAATTGGAGGAGTCGGTGGCTGTTTGTTGTGGGGATATCAAAACAGAAATTCATCTGTCAATGTTGTTGTGGCGAAATCCCCCGACCAGGTTCACACACAAACACGACGGAAAACTAAATTCGATCAGTTTGCTTCTATTGAAGTGGATGGACAGTACTTCATGACTCCAGCTGACTTTCTGGAATCCGTCATGCACAGAGACATACGAGGTGATGATTGACACATTGGACACTGCCACACCAATTTGGTCCATTGTAACATATCGTGCAATCTTTCTACCCCAACAAGGAATAGATTGCCCGTCATACCTAGCAAACACAGATCAGGAGAGGGCATGATCCGCTTGGACAGCACCAAGAACCGTGGCGGGGGGGGGGGGGGGGGGGGGTACTCCCATATATTGGCTTTTGGTATGTGCCACAGGATAGGGTATGGTTTTTTGAGGTTCTTGATCCTTAAATAGGTTATCATTTTTGTCCCTTTTGGCATTGTTCCTGGTGTGATCCTTACATAGGGTATGGAAATTTCATCATCTTTACAGTACACAAACGGTACGTTCAGGGAAGAAACACACAAGTCAAGGACGTTCAAAATTAAAATTAATAGATCTCAATATCTCTTCAGCTTTATATGTAAATCGTCCAATTCAGATCATGTGATGTTCTGATTTATCATTCATTTCCTTGTGGATTTGTTTGAATTTGAAAAAAATAATTAAATAATTCTCATGGGTAACATCTCGTGATCAGAAATGGAACAACAAACAAAGCTAAAGAGGTCTGGAACTGGCCAGAAGTCATTATTCCTGGGAGGGGTGGGAGAGAAAAAGGAGGACAGATCTTCCATATACTGGTAAGAATGCAGGGGAGATTGACTCAAGATTTGCTGCAAAAGTGGCAAATTATCTGGTCGACCTCTGGGTATGAGAATATGATCAGCGTTATAGGAAGTACATAATTAAATAGTTCATATATTGACCATGAATGACCATGAAGTGACTGCAATTACGTACATGTAGTCCACCCCCTTCCTTTTTGCTGGCCCAAAATGTATTACCCTTGTTAAATAAAGTTATCATCATCAAGGGTTAATGCACTAAATTAAGCGTAGTCAAGTCCATATCACAAATTCACCCCGCTCCTTTTTGGATACATCTAGATCTGCAGCTGGAGGTAGAATCCACTACCCAGGTCCCCTCCTGTTAATGAAAGTACATGATCAGCTGGCAACAATTTTTTTTAACAAAATTCAGTCAATTATTATAATTATTAACTGGCCTTCGAGCTGGCCACGTACATGTTAACATCTTTTGTGCTTGCTCATTTCATGTAGGGTGGAGTCGAAAAAGACCCTTATCACAAGCTGTGAGTATGTTATTATAACAATCATTGTTTATAAAATATATTTTGATACAAATTGGAATTTTCTTTTGGTTTATGAAATGTTTAAAAAATGAACAGCATTGTATTATTGGGTTTAAAACACGATGCATAGCCGAGTGTTAAGTTTTAAACCCGATAAAACATGTGCTGCAAGTTTTTTGAACAGCTTCAAAAGCATTAATTTTGTGATAGATCTATTCATTTATGGAATAATCCTTGGGTTTATAATTATTATTATTACGGAGAAAATCGGCTGTAAAATTTAGTGTTGTCAATATCAGATATATAAATACACTCATTAAACATTTATTTTCTTTTGTATTTCCTTAATGAATTATTAAATGAGTTTTTGAAGGTTATACATTGATAATTATAAGGGAAATACCAGAATGTACCCAAGGTAAATCATGCAATAATAAGTATTAGTATTGAAGATAACTTCACCAGTATCTGAGAAACATTATTTTCAGCTCAAATGATGGATCATTTGAATACCATAAAAATTTTAAAACTTCAAATACCTTGAGAGAGCTGGGTTTGATACCATGGGTAAAACAATTTCGAAAACCATCAAGCCAAGAAAATTTTTTAGTCACATGACTGTATGAGTGCCCATGTGCCTACAGGTCTGTACAGACTTTGGGGGAGGGAGAAGGAGACCCCATGCTCCAGAAATGGGCCTTGACACCAGCCTTCATCATTTTATGATCACTTGACAGCTGTCAAAACAAGTTATCTGCTGACAAGTCTCCCATGACCATATCACGGGCTCAGGGGTACAGCTCATCAAAGTCACATGTTTTTGAAAGTTAACCGCTGACTGATTCATGTTCCCATTGGATCACAGGCTTAAATGTGGTGCTCTGCCTTTAGGCTTCTATTATGTGTTATTTGCTGAAAACAAGGTCTGAGAGCTATTTATCTTGTTCTTAAATATTTTAAATTTAAGCTGTTGTTCCCTTCAACAGGCTATGTCCCAGATGGTCAAAAATACACCTCCAATATCAAAAGGATCCAGGAAATTTTTTCGAGCACTGCAAGATAATGGTATATAATTTTTTACCTTTTGTTATTTTAATTATTAGAATTATGGCCTTGTCTCACATGGACTGGAAATTAGCGAATTCACAAATTTGATTGGCTAAAGTCATCTAGACCGGCATCTTGATCAGTTGCATTTTGGGATCAGAACATTACCAACAAAATAGGAATTTATTGTCCCCTTTTTCTCTAAAAATACTAAATGGAATATTAAAAAAAGCTTGACAAGAATAAAAAGTAAAGATACGACCAAACTTTTGCAAATTTAAGTTCAGCTCATTGCCGTTTGCAAAGAAAATTTAAGTTTCCATTTGACCATATAATAAACATCTTATAAACCAAGCTTAGTTGGTCTGTATGGGAGAATCTTGACCTCGGTCATGAGTACAGACCTCACTGCGTTCGGTCTGTACTCACGTCACGTCCTCGGTCAAGATTCTCCCATACAGACCTCCCGCTCGGTTAAAGAGCTAATTAAATGCATACTGTATTGGTATGTTGTGGATGTACCGGCAAGGCCACCACCTACATGGAGGGAAGAAGATACTAGTGCTAGGATCATCCTAGAAAGTGCAACTGAAAAAAATCATGGCTTCAACGGGATTCGAACCCGTGACCTCTGCGATACCGGTGCGATGCTCTACTAGCTGAGCTATGAAGCCACACATTGAGAGCAAGGTCAATTTATTGAGTTTATATTTTCATGTGAGGGGTGTTTTCTGTTTATTGACTGAAGTGCTAGGACCTTCCTTGCGCAACAGGGTCATAACAAGCTACATGTGATCAGGGATAAAAGACCTTTATAGGGCTGGGTGGGATCAGAGATAACAGGATCAGTGATCACAACGTGTGGCATGACACGTCAGTATGTTATGAAAATTGCATGCCGTATGCCCATTAGGTGCTGGTCTTTGCCAGATGTTGAGCCAGATGTACACGATAGAGAGATCAGATAAATATCAATCCTAAAAAGTTAAAAAAATATTCTAAGAATTAAAAATTATATACTTTTAAAAATAATCTTTAAAATTATTAAAACTTATTTTAATCTTAAAAATAATTTTTGAAAACCATTTTTCAAAAATAATTCTTTAAATTGTATATTTTTCCTTAATAGTTTTTAAAATTGTTTTATAATTTTTTTTTTAATATTTTTTATTTTCATTCAAAATTAAATATTGGTTCTCAAATTTAAAATTAAACAAATTGTCAAAAAAAATCAGACAATGTAAAAATTATTTTTAAAATAATATTTTTCATAATTTTCAAAATACTTTTTTAAAAATGTTTTTTAAATTCTGTAACAATTTTTAAAACTATTTAAAATTGTAATTTTAAAAATGATTTTGAAATTAATTTTTAAGATATTTTTTAAAAATATTTTAAATATTATAATGTTAAAATTTGTACAATTTTTCAAATAATTTTTAAAATAATTTTGTTAACAAAATCTAATTATTTTTTGCAAACAAAATTGCTTACTTCTTTGCCTACTTACTTATTTATATATTTATTTTTTGTTTGTTTGTCCATAAAATCCATAACACTAATTCATTGGTCTCCAGGAATTGTGGACTTCTCTGAGTATTTGTTCCTTTTGACCATACTTACAAGTAAGTTATATATTTAATTAAGTTATAGTTAAGAAGTGATTTCAAATTGAATGACTGCCTGACTGCAACCAGTTGTAATCAGACTGCTGGAACTCACTGCAGCAATAATAAGCACTTAGTGACTGCCCCTGTGGGAAACAGCACGTTTTTTTCCCTTAGACCCTTAATCTTCCCCAAGGTGAAGCAGAGGGGAGCATTGAGGGTTAAGGGGAAAGAAAACATGCTGTTTCCCACAGGGACAGTCAAGTGTTCTGTCATACCACTATTCAACTAAAATAAATGCTTTGTTGTCTATTAAATTCACCACAAAATGTTCCATCAGCTGAAAATGACATGAGTTTATTCACTGCATGATGCTTTGAGTTTTCGAAATTTGCATTGCGATGCATCCTTTTTTTAGTCAAATAAAAATTTCTATGTGCATTTCAACTTGTTTTCTTATACAGAGTCAAATAGAGGCCTAGAAATTGCCTTCAAAATGTTAGATAAGGATGGGAATGGCCGTCTTTGCAAGGAAGAGTTTTTTGTGGTGAGTCAGCTATTTTTGGTTTATAACAGAGATCTGATGGCTGCTAGTGGAGCCCCATTAAGCCATAGGGCAACCATGCATTTCATTTTTTGTGGTCAAAATGGCTAGCGGCATGGTTTGCAGGCACATGCATCCAATGCACATTCTATGTACGACATCACTCAAGATGGCACCCATACCAAAGAAACAGGTTGACCTCGGCATGCAGCCTTAGTTAACGTCAGCTTACATATTGGACAGCCATATACGCTTTCTTATTTCTTTATTTTTTCCATTTGTTATTTTTTAATTTACTTATTTTTCTTTTTTTTACGAGACTATTTTCACAAATTAAATCATTTCAAACCAGCAAAGAATGCGGAGCTCCACTTTTGGGCGTGGCTAAATCTATTATTCAGTGCTGTTGTTAGGAAAGGTAACAACTTATATTGAATGAGTATATTTCAGTGCCATCATGTTCTTTAACCGACAGAAATGGGATAATTGCTAAGAATATTGTAAAGTTACTAAAGAATACTGTAAGTAAAGGCAAAATTAATTTTCGCTTTTTGTTATGTCTACAGCTTGAGGATATGGTCAACAAAAAGTCATCAGCAAAATCCATGGTGAGAGAGGAACCTTGACAGTTGTTAAACTAGATTTTCATAGACAACCAGGTCTCAATTTTAGTTTGAACATTTCTGCTTTCAATGAACATGCTGTGTTTTTTTGTGTTTACAGGCCTTGCGTGAAAGTGAAATGGAGAAAGATGACTGCATAAACAGGACCACTCTGAAAATGCATTTCTTTGGATCCAGAGGAACTGGTCAACTTACTTTCAGCCAGTTCTCCAAGTAAGCTACTTTTAGAATATAGGTCGTCCAACAGAGATCTCCATCTTCCTGTCTTTGGCAACTCTCCCCAGTTGGCCCAGTTCAGTCCATTTTTTCCACTTCAGCCTCTACCGATCTTGTCCATTTCGAGAAACAAGTACTCTCTGCATGCTTTGCGGGCCTATTTAGATAGTTTTGTTGGCAGTATTACAAATCAAATTAAAAATCATAATCATTATAATAATCTTAATCATTATAATAATTATTACAAAATTGTGATACTGCATAACTCTAATTATAAGCAGCAAAGTACACCACTGATTTCGCTTTCCTTCTACAGGTTCATGCGAGACTTTCAGTTAGAAATCTTTGAAATGGAAATATCTTTTACGTGAAAAGCATGTCCGTTGAACAGAGGCCAGGCAAAACGCTGTACATAATTCAAAGTTCATCATTTTTAACGAGTCATTTTTTTTAATTCATCATGGCAATCTGCAGTGTACATAAACATTAAGAAGTGACGGATCGGTGATCACTTTTAAAAGATCGCTCGCATGCTATGTTTGGAATTGGGGAAAGCAAAAGTTAACAGCACTTATACCGCTATACGATACGCGTTCATTTGCAAATTCAATACAATTGTCTTATCGAGGGCATTTTGGAATAAAACAACAAGTGCAACCCATATGGAAAACATTAGAGTCAAGCTACACTGTACAGTAATTTGATTTCCTTAACTCTGTGCACTTTATGGAGTATTCAAGAGGAATGCCAACCATACCGGAGGGCAGTTTTGCGCGTTTGTTGCTTAGAAACACTTCACTGGAGGAGGAAGAAATTCAGAAATACTTGGACAGGCTTGGCAGCAGACTAAAGCAAAGAAAGGCAAGAATTCAAATGTTTATTTCTCCTGTTAAAATACCGAATCACTGCGTGAGGAAAATGAGTTCTTTCACGATTGTACAATACTTCCGATCATCAATACCTAAATACAGTTGCATTCCAGGTTTCTAATAGCTTCACAGTGGTGTTTTTAAATGACACATTGCTTCGGACAGGAAAAGGAAAATTATACGTCAACACCCAAAATCGAACCCAGAACCTCTGGCATGCTAACATCATTTTCTTACCACTACACTTCCACGTTGGTCCACCAAACCATGACAAATTTAACTATAAACTAAGTTGACTTTTTTAATCGCTTTTATTTATAGTATTGCCCTAACGAGCAAACAAGAGCTAATCACATGTCTTAGCAAACCTGAATGAAACTGAGTAATTGCGTATGAATGCATATCAGGCTGAGTTGGTAGTACGGAATTACAACCATTGCGTCGACCTCACCAATTATGATGACATCGATCATTTCGTCGCGTGCGAATTGTGTTCGACTTTCACACGCCCAAAGGACTTTCCCCAGAGTCACTTTTGACTGTTTTGCAGTCTTGTGCACTTGTACCGTTAGGTAATATTCGGGTTATAAGCCCTGGGTTATGTCTACACAACTTTCTTGGGTAGGGTTTATTAACGGAGATTGGGAACCGTTGGAAGTAGATGATGAGATACGAGTCAGTTGAGGCTGATTTTACATGTGAAATGATTCAAACCTCTTTTTGTAGGGAATTACTATGGAACAGTTTCTAAGTTTTGGAATGTTTCTTAACAATTTGGAAGACTTCACTTTAGCCATGAGAATCTATTCCATCGCCGGACAGGCGGTCACTCAAGGTACTAAAATTAGCATACGTTTGTGTTATTTTATTTGTTATATAAACAGAGTCCAGCAGGTTGGCAAAGTTAATTTTTTGCGTCTTCATTAAATTTATATTTCTTTGTAGAATGCAGGTGAGCTTTGTTTAAAATTCCTTTTTGTTACAATCCGTTGCGATCTCGTGATAAGCAGAAGCTAAAATCCTTCTTGCCATGCGTCTGTTTTTTCCCTGGTCTCGGTTGAGGCTCTATTTCTTGGTTTTTTCTATGATAATTGTGAACAATGCGGAACCTACGGGAACAAGGTTTGTAGACTGACAAAACTGGCGCAATTTATAAATTAGAACCAATTTTTAGTCCGCTTCGTCACGAATTAAGTGACTGCTTTTTAAGATTTCCGGTTTTTTGTTTTATTTTAAGAAATTAACCCCTTCATATACGGCGTCATGAATAGAGCCTTTAGAGCTGAGTTCCTGTGAGTGTTAAATTTCTGGAGAAGGAATAATAAAGTTGCTCCAACGCATCACTGTTTTGCTCTTCAACAAGGAGTGACAGATTAAAAGTCCTGTTGTGGTTAGTAGGTTTTGGTTTCCCCCGGGGGGGGAGGGTACTACCCTAAATTTCGGATAGGTGTGCCGCGGAGGTTCTTAAACCCTGAACCTATTTGATAAGGATAAAGAAAACGGAATTTGATACCCTATTTAAGGACCAAACCCGAAAAATGACACCCTATTCAAGGAAAAAAAACGAAACTAAGAAAGGTAAGAACGGGTCAACAAATAGACCGTTTTTCTTTTGTTTCACTTGCCGCTAACGTATTGCAATTTTAGACGATACAATTTCGATACCCTATCTAAGGATCGCACCAGGAACAATGCCGAAAGGGGCAAAAATGATACCCTATGGATAGAGAACCTCAAAAAACCACACCCTATCCCGCGGCACATAAATAAATAGCCCATGTATGGGAGTACCCCTCTTCCCCCACGGAGTTTTCATTAGCCGTTTTGGCCAATAAAAATGTCAGGCATCTTTGTACACGTAGAAGGAAACAAGTTATTAAATTCGAGTCATTGCGCGGAAATACCGGTGCGATAGCTATGATGCCACACATTGGGAGCGAGGTCAATTTATTGAGTTAAATTGCGGAGTTCACGTGTTCGAATCCCGTTGAAGCCCTGATTTTTCCAGGCTTCTTCTTTCCAATAAAAAAATTCACTATTTCAATTATGCTGAAATCACCAAAAACCAATCGAGTGATTAATCAACTTTTTGCAGACCTTTTCCATGTTGAAAGCGACCAGCAAAAGAAACTGCCGTCTGCCAATAATTGTTTTGGCTGGTAAGATCGATAAAAGCTGTCATAGGCCACTGGGCAAGTCGCCTAAAAAATTGGTCTCCAACCCTCCTTCAAACCCACAGGTCGAGATGGACGGATGAACTGCATCATTTTAAACCGCCCGTCACGATTTGTCCTTAAAACTCGTTTTCAAATTTGTAATTTAACTTGTTCATTTATGTGAGGAGAATATTTATAACAGTCAGTGGTTGCGACTGATAGGTGAAGGAAGGTCTGGAATATGAGCAAGTCAGGCTCCGTTTACACGGAACCGTTCCGAACCGAACCGGACCGATTCCAGAACGGTCCCGTGTAAACAGAAGGTCTATCCGGTTCGATTTTCGGACCGGATCCATTTGAATCCGTTTGGAACCGGTCCCGTGTAAACATAGCTCATATTTCTTTTAAAGTTTGTGGTTCTACGGGAGAGTAGTTCGTCAATTCTGATTGAAACCTAACGCGCCGGTGATGTCTAAAATGGTTGCTTGAATTTCTTTTGATTAGAATCAAAGTTTTTTCATTTATTGTTATTTACAGTACATTTTAAATCACTCTAACAGAAAGAGGCAATAAAATTAGTTTTTTTGGTATCCCTTACATTTAGAATTTGATTGAAAACTAACGTCATTGTATTACATTATTTTAATTTTATAGTGTTTATTATAATTTGGAGATCTCGTTTTGCCTTCGTTAATGATGTTCTTTGTTTTAAAGAAGCTACGTCGCGATATTTTGGGTCATTTTTCACGGCGAACCAAATTACCCTTAAAACGTAGAAAATCTCAAACTATTGGTTTACTAAGGAAGAAAAATACCGAAGAGGTGAAACCAAACTAAAACGGAACAAGGATGGTTAAGGATGGAGAAGATTTAGACGGATTACGAATGACGTAACTCCTTTAAAGCGCCACAATGCCGCTACAAAATGACTAAATAATAATGACAATTTTGTCGCTGCTACATTCATGAATGTATAATATCCATCAAGATTATTGAATCTAATAAGCCTGCTATTTCCCTCTTCCCAAGCCTCCTACGCAGGCGTTATTAGGGACCTTTAGATCCCTAGGTGATTGACAAGTGTAACGCAATCCCCTAATAACGCCTGCGTAGGAGGCTACCTCTTCCCTTGATATCACTCAAAGCTTTTTTCTTGCTAAAATGTCTTGTCGCTTCCTCCTTCTTGAAGCAGTATTATTCGAACGGAAGCCGCCTTTATAG
Organism: Blastomussa wellsi; assembly: GCA_947652115.1. NCBI lineage: Eukaryota > Metazoa > Cnidaria > Anthozoa > Scleractinia > Plerogyridae > Blastomussa > Blastomussa wellsi. The sequence goes on along the minus strand of OX393568.1, from coordinate 21,674,806 downwards.
ATAAATCAACTGATACATTTGTCTGAATCCGGGTCAAATTAATTATTTTCCTATGGAATTGACGTTTCGATGTAGGTGTGTTTTGCAAATTAGAGTGCAGATGTTTTGCTCAATTTTCACCGAATGGCTTCAATGTAGAAAAGGTTCCACTTAATATATAAATATAGAAATCACAGTGAAACAAAGAAAATTATTACAGAGCCCAACTTTTCCTCATTAACAGTGTTAAGTCATAAAACTCGTGTCGATTTTTTGGAGTTCTCATTTCCAAATAAAGGCTTTTCGGTTTAGCTCGGAGCAAGGAACAATTCGATTTACATAGTTCTAATGCCAGAACAACTTTCTGTTTTATTTTTAGAAACTTTTAGTGAAATTAAAGCCATTTGAGTTCATCCTGCAATTTAAGATAAGATATAGAAATAAAGCCGTACGTAATAAGTGAAAATTAAATTGTGTAATTAATCAATTTTAGAACTACTTTTTGTTTTATTCGTAAGCACTTTTAGTGAAAACCATTTAGTTCATCTTGCAGTTTAAGATAAAATGTACAAAGAAAACCGAAAAGAAACGCTACAGCCTTAAGCAAGTACTTTAGTATTTTTAAAACATCTTTGTGGACTCTCCTCGCTTCCCGAGTTCCTTATGTTACAACAGGACAAAACGCCGTAAAATTGTCGAGAAATTCACTTCTATTTTTCTAGACATTAAACTCGCATATCCTTTCCACGAAATTTGTAAACCACAACTTTGCAATAGTCAAACGGAGCTTGAAAACGTGCTCGAGCAAATTGGAATTAAATTTGCACGTTGCTCGGTTGCCAATCAGTACTGGAATACTTCGCTTCAACATCATAAGTGCGCGGATATAAAGAACATCCATCTTTATAGTTAGTAAGTGCTTTCCCTGTGGCAATCACGTCTCAATTAGTTTGACATTTATCAGTTGGTGAGCAGGCGGAATAGTAATTCCCTTCAATTTTAAAGAGGCAAAAGCCGTTTCTCGTGTTTGTTGAAATGGCGAAAGTACCTTGGACGCACCGTAGATTAACAAGCGTTCGAGGCTTGCCAGCTGGTATACAAATTTAAACCCACAGATTTTAACGCTGGATAACATGAAAATAATACATAAGCCTTAGATATATACTTGTTTTTGACTTTATGCAAAATAAGGCATTAGCCGATCTTTTATGTTCCAGCTTGGAACGCAATAACCTGCGATCAGGCGTTCTATGTATTTCTGCGTTGAGAGGTAATTATTGTTTTACTCGCCACTAAAAATAAGAACGCCTGTTCGCAGGTTAGGAACACAATAAAACGCAATTTAATGTTGGATATTGTGAAAATTACACTTAAACCTTGGAGACATATTCGTTTTTGACTTTATGCAAAACAAGGTGTTATCCATTCTGTGCAATTTCGTCTTGAACAGCTGAATTTATATTCGGATTCCTCTCCAATATAGAATGCGGCCTGAAACTCTTGTCTTTAATTAAGCAATAGACCACAAGTTTCTATGGTTTATAAGCTGATAAACCACGCGGGATGTTGGCAGAACACGAGAAGAATTTGTAAATCACGAGCTGCAGGCGAGTGATTTACGAATTCTTCGAGTGTTCTTCCAACATCCCAAGTGGTTTATCAGCTTATAAACCATAGAAACTTGTGGTCTATTGCTTTTATATAATAATTCAGAAGACGCGCGATTTTTCCATGAGTTTACTGGCACAATAAACCATAGCTGATTGACCAATCAGAGCGCGCGCATTGATTTGGTTATTATATAACACCAAATATAACTAAGTATCAAGATTTGACCGGTGAATTAGTAAGAGGAAGCGGGGCGAAAATAACCTTTGCAAATTGTGCCCCTCGTTGAAGAAATAGGAACTATTAAATATAACAACTGAAAGAGCTAATACACTAGAATAGTTCATCCCTTTGTTATTTTTAACTTGCAAAATATCTGAGTATTTTCTGCTGATATATATATGTTTGCTTATTTACAATGACAACAATTAGCACACTCAGCGGTGCTTAATACATCAACACTTTAATAAAATGATTTACCTATTTTTATTATTATTTTAAATCTCCGACTAAACTGAATATGTATTTCATAATATTTTGTGAACAACAGCAATAATCGAGGCGAGCCAGGATAATCAGAGAGAACTCATTTTCTAATAGTTTTATACCAACAATATCGTCACGGAAGAACTCCATTACGCAGCAAAGTGTACAGTTATAGATTCGTCTATTAACTCAGTTTTTCTCATCTTAATATTATTGTGAACATGCATTCTAAACTTTTTAAATTACTCTTTTCGTAAATATCATAATTCAGCAAGAAAATACAGTATTAAAATTGATCAGCGCGTTTTGGATCGTATCGCGTAGAAGCCGTGGGACCTGCGAAACAGCGAAGAGGAACGACTTCATTTCTCCTTCTCCAGAAAGTTAACACTCGCAGAAACTCTGATCTAAAGGCTCTATTCATGACGCCGTATATGAAGGGGTTTATGGAACAACTTCCAAAGCCGAGATATATGTATAACAAGAAGACCTGTCTTGGGATTACAGCTTTGTGTCCTGTGTACGAGTCAACTTGGTCGATAATTGCGATAGGTCCCCAGCATAAAATAAAGGCCATCACAGACGCGAATAGCACCTTTGTTATTTTCACTTCTTCCACGTTTAAGCGAGCAGTCGCTCCTTGTCTTGTGTTGTTCATTTCTTGATTGTGTTGTTCGATAGTTTTGAAAATCTTGTAATAAGCGAAGGAAATGATTCCGATAGGAAGGGCGATGTAAAACACATCTAAATACGCCATATAGCCCATGTCCAGCTGCGGGGATTTGAAGTTCATAAAGCAGATAACTTTGCCGTAATGAACAATAAATGTGGCCCATTGAGTCATCGATGAAAGGCCCGCACCGACCGCAGCGACAAGTGTAATAACAACTACTGAAAGAAAAGTGGATTTTACTTTGAAATGCCGACGGTAAAGGCTTGGTTTCACCACACGAAAGTATCGATTCACGGCCGTTGCAGTCATTAGTAGCAACGAGTATAGCGCGCAGAAGAAGCAAAAAAATCCCTGGAAATGACAGACAGCCCTACTGAATGGCCACTGGCTTGTTAGCAGAAGAACTATAGACATGGGCATGCAGAGGACGGCCATCAGAGCATCTGATATGGCCAGGGTTACTACATAGATGTTCGGTATGGTGCGAAGTCTTTGGTTGCGATACACAGCCCAGCAAACCATCGTGTTACCAGTGAAGGCTAGGAAGTTGATGATGATCATCAAACCACTTTCCAACCCAACTAAAACATCGGTGCGTTCCAGTAACTCTTGAGAAAGGATTTCTTGCTCTGCTGTTGCCATTTTAAGCAGAGAAAAAAAGGCGTCCAAAGTCGCCGATCGAAACGTGAAAGATTTAATTGCTTCAAACCGCTTTTCTTGTTTAATGCTTGCCGTTTTTCGTAATTTTGCTCAGTTTGTTACGCTAGACCTATGGTTAATCACAAAGAAGTTGTTACATATTTTAAATGGGGCGAGATCTTTGCTCTCTGTGCAATGAAAGATTCATTCAGTGCCAAGGAAACCGAATGTTTTCCCATTTATACAGGTCAAAGTTTTGCATGTTTGATTTTACTGTGAACAGGTGCATGTTGTTTGAAAGCAATAATCGTTTGCTGATTAACAAGCATCTAATTGTTGTTCTAGCGATTGGCGTTAATTTTATGTAAATATCAGTGGGGAATATATTATCAACAGTAATGAAAAATAAGCAAAGAAAAAAACGATTAACTTGTCGTGTTTTCGTTACCTTTGATTCTATTTTAAAACGGCAGAATTTCATTTTGGATTGCGCCCTTCGTAAAAGAGGATTCAGTGAATATATAGTTTAGTTTGAATTTAGTAACCACTTGATTTGTTCGTTATTTTATTTGTTTATTTAGTTTATTTAGTTTTCGTCTCTTGTTTTTAAATAGACAAATGAAAATTTGATCCACTTTTTTAAAAATGAAGTTGTTGGGTTATTCATGTCAGCAATTAAAATTTTATTTGCTGTGCAAAGGGCATACTTCAAAAGCGTCAAGTTTTGCATAGATACGCGGCATGTTACTTACAAAAAGGTTTCAGTGTCTGCCATAAGATTGTGAAAAAACATATTTTCGCAATGGAAGTTTCACAGCGGGAAAAAAGGGTATCCCTTCACTGCAATAGGAAAACGTAGAAACGGAAATGCTTATGCTAAAATAACCGAACCATAATGCAAAATAATCAAATTTGAGTGGCAATATTTAAAACAAGGACTTGTTATTATTTTATCAGAATATTATTATCAGTTAATGTATTTCAAGCAATTTAAGTTTTCTTCATCGCGTATTCATCGAATAGACTTGACTTCAACAGATTTAAAAAATTCGCTTTCCCGAAATCCATCTCGAGTAAACGAGGCGGTTTGTCGGTATACCTGGATTGTATGACTTTGTTTGAGTTATTTCGTTTCTAATTACTTGCGGGCTCGTGGACAGATTTCGTTTCTTTTAGTAAATACAGGAAAGCCTTGTTCAAAATGATTTACAACTTCGGTCTTAGTCTGCGTAGCAAGCGTTCCCAAGCGATCGAAGAGCTGTTATGATCTGTCTTGCCCCAACTTTCGCGCGACCAGAAATCGCTCTTCGCTCGGGCGGGTTTTCTTTCACTCGCCTCCGAGCGCCATGAACGAGGCCTGATATATTATTTGAAATGATGGTGTAACCACTTGATTGTCCCGATTTTTGCAAATTATGTGCGATGTACTGCTATGATTTACATCAATTTGATTTATATCAATTTGTCGATTTTCTCGATTCACGGCAATTTTTACATTCGTGGAAAATTTTGTGTTTTAATTCAGTTTATATCGAAAAGCAATCATAAAATTTTCCATTCCTTCGATGCAAAGCGCGAATGTAGATTTTGTTTATACGTTAGACAAAAAAGTCTAATATGCGTTTTTATTTTATTTTGTTCCCGTTAAAAGTCACGAACTCTTGGCTTCGCAGTACCCTGCGAGGTCCCTTCAATCTTCCTAGATAAGTCGGGAAGATCCCTTCCTCTTCCCGACTTATCTAGGAAGATCTAAGGGACCTCGCAGGGTACTTCGCAGAGGATCTTAAACTAATCATAGGCAAGCGTAACTCAGTACGTTTCCTTCCTTTTTATTCCTTTTTGCATTTCTTTTTCTTAGCGTTATCTTTACCTTGTAGACTCGTATTTATGAAGTTACACTTACTTACTTACTTTGAACCATTGCTCCTCCCGGAGCATAGGCCACCAACAATGTTTCTCCATTCTCCTCTTTCCTGAGCTATCCTTTCAAGTTGTTCCCATGTGTGGCTAGTTCTTTTAACGTCCTTTTCCAACTCCCGCCAGGTGTTTATCTTTACCTTGTAGACTCGTATTTATGAAGTTACATTGCATGTTATAAAATCTTTTTGAACATCAGGAAACAATGATTACGGTATTAAAGTAAATCACAGGGTTTTTAGGCGCAATTAGGATGTCTAACACCGCCCAAACCTGTTTCTCTTTCATGAATTAACAGCGATACTAGCACGAGATATGACAAGCAGCTGAAAGCACAGAAACTTCACGCACCCAAGAATATTTAATACTTCTTTACACCTGATAATTTGTCCATTGATAAAAAGATAAAATTATGTGTATCAATTGTTAAAATTATGTAAACGGCCAGTCATTCTGGGAGGCGCAGTGGCCTAATGGTTAGTGCGCTGGACTCTGGATCGGACGGTCCGGGTTCGAGTCCTGGCCGGGCCACTGCGTTGTGTTCTTGGGCAAGACACTTTACTCTCACAGTGCCTCTCTTCACCCAGGTGTATAAATGGGTACCGGCGAATTTACTGCTGGGGGGTAACCCTGCGATGGACTAGCATCCCATCCAGGGGGGAGTAGAAATACTCTCTGTCGCTTCATGCTACAGAAACCGGGATAAGCTCCGGCCTGATGGGTCACTTGGCCCGACTGCAGACTTACCTTACCTTACCAGTCATTCTTGGCATAGGTTGCAGCCTCGACAGTCAATGACATTTGCAGCTAGAGCAGTGAGGTCCTGACTGAATTCAACTTGTTGAAAATAAGGGAGTCAATATTACGATATCAAATAACAGTTACTAATCTGGTCTCCTTCACTTCACAGAGGAATTCCAGAGAGCTGTTTATATATCCACTGGTAGCAAACTGGACCCGTACGTGGTGCACATCGTGTTTGAACTGTTCGATAAAGACGGTGAGCCATTTTCGGTATCATAGCTCAGAGAAAGGGTACGGGCGGGGTACTTATATAAGGGGAGGCTTCGCCGTGCGGACCTAACCGGGTATGCAGTAAAACACCAGACCCCCCCCCTCTCCCCCCTTCTTCTCCCCACCCTATGTGTGCTTCCTATACAGCGTTTTCACTCACGTGACCAAAAGAAATAAATTGAAAACTATTCAGTGGACAGAGTCAACAAACTACGGCATTATAGAATATAAGTAAAGAAAACACTTCCCCAAGTTTCAGGCGTGTGCGTTATTCCAAACTTCAGATATTGGTCGAAATGTCTCGCACAAATTTACAGAGCCCAGTATGGAGCCGCCATATTGGTGTACCTCAATGGAACACCAACATGGCAGCCGGAAATAGTGTAAACATCTGGAGTTTGCTTTGGTTATCTAGGCGACTGGTTACCTATTTTGAACAAACAAATGTTCATATAAACACTTTTCCTAATACTCAAACTTCTAAAATGGCTAAATCACACAGCGCCATAACACTGAAATTCAAATTGCGCTAGTTTCCAAACGAAGGACGCTGTTGAGCTGAAAAGTTGTACACATATAATATATAAATTTAGCACCTCTTATGCCTGATGCTGATGTCTGGTGGCTCTTTGGTTTTGGATTTTAGAATTTTATGACGTCACGTGAAAACGCTCTATAGGGGGAGGGTCGAGATTTTCCGCGTTGGAGTATTCGAAAGAATAAGAACAGGTATTCTAATATAAGAAAGATGTTCCAAGAAAATGTATCCTTTAGGTATAAGATCCGCCTTTCAGACTACCAGGAACAGATGTCCCTTGCGGTTGACTTGCCATTTTTGGCGGTGGGTCAACTGGATTTTTCAGAACCACACCAACCCAACTTTGAAATTAAAGCAGGCTAATACTTGTCTGAGGTCGGTCGAGCAAGCTAACTCGTGCATTTACCAAGGATTGAATAAATTCCCCAGAACGGGCATGTTCAGACAGTGAAGTATTAGCTTTTCAAAGTTGGGTCGGTGTGATTCTGAAAAATCCAGATGACCGCCACAGGATCCGGCCGTTTAGAGAACATTTCTTGCCATTTCACTGCAATTGTTTTCAATAGTTGGAATTTCTAGAGCTAGATATGCGAGTTTACGTTTAGGAATTGATCTCTGTTTTTGTCGTCCTCTAGGTGATGGCAAATTAAGTTATGGCGAGTTTATAGAATTGATGAAGGACCGCGTCAAACGAGGATTCGGGGTAAGTTGCAAATAGATGCTGGGGACGTCTGATAATGGAGAGATGAAACATCGTGTTACCTTGCTTAGTTTTCTTTCTCTTTGTTGTTGCTGTTGTTTCTGTTTTTGTTTGTTGGTCTCCATTTTATTGTTGGAGTTATTTATAATAGTTCAAGGCTTTCAATAGTAAGTGGAAGTTCGCAGTGTTCGCTGTAGAGCATAGTGCTAATCTCTCGACCAGCAAAATTTAAAAATCTCTTATCGTGGGATGCTTGTAGCAGTATAAACAGTGATTTATTTTGACAGTGGGAGGTGCTGGGGTCTAATGGTTAGTGTGTTGGATGTCTGGTCGAAAGTTTCGGGTTCGGGCCCCGGTCGGAGTCATTGAGCAAGACACTTAACTCTCACAGTGCCTCTCTCTACCCCGGAGTATAAATGGGTACCGGCAAACTGTTGGGGTAATCTGACGTAATGCATATACACGGGGTAGCTTGCCATAGTCTACCATCACATCCGGATGGAGTAGCAAATGAATACTCCTATATAACCACTTCATGTTACAGAAACCGGCGTTAAGCGCCGGGAACTATGAGGCAGTTGGGCTAAAAGGTTTTACCTTTTACTTCTTTATTTTAGCGGAGCTTTATTTTAGACTTGTCATGCTCACCTTTCGGGGCTCCTTGCTCGCGTGTGAAGTAATTCTAGCCTTGGTGACAACCGTATCGAAACAAGGAAGTTCAACACGGTCCTTCCGTTACGAAAATCACCTGCGAGAAGGAAAACTATCCGCTGAGATTAGATCAGACCAGCTCTGGTATCAATACAACATTACAGCGCTCTACAGCACAAATCGTACTAGCATGTATTTGTGAAACGACGAAAATAGCTTTCTACAAAAATCGATACTAATTGATAAATCAATCGTTATCGATAGCAAGCAATCGACACGCGCAATTTTTTTTTATCGACTTTCATTGATTGCTATCGGCAATTGGCTTCGATTATTAACCATAAAGAGTGTATTCTAAACAACTTCCGAGTGTGCAAACGTGCATGGTCTTTACTGAAATGTGACACTAGCAAACTTAAACATGCGTCGGGTAAGGTACTATTGGTGTGAATTATATAACGTACACTACTAGACTTCTGTGTTGTTTCAAAAGGGTCGAGTTCAAGTGCAAGACTGTAAATCTTTTACTGTATCCATCTCGAGGCGTTTTCATCATATTGTCAAATTTTGAAGTGTCTTGGCTCGTTTCCTCATAATTGGAATTTTTGTGCTCCCTATAAAGGTCAAGTGCGACACTCTTGGCAGAGAGAGCAAATCTTTTACTGTATCAATTTTGTGTCTTTTTCAAACTGTCAAAAGCGTGGAGTATTTTGGTTAATGATCGCTACTTTTAGCTTATAATTGGAATTTTAATGGTTTATTCATCGTGGTTAGAATAGTCTGAGGTCGAATCGTTATGATTGATTGATAAATCTTTATTGATAAAATGAAACTAAACACTTGCAAACATACGTGCAAGTTTACAATACAACAGAAAGAGAAAATCATCTAAAAAGGATTACTTTCCTTACAAACATTAAACTAGATAAAGTTAAAAAGAGATCTATTTATAAAAAAGCGGTTAAAGCGCTCTGTCTATCCAAGCGATATTCAAGTTTTAAAAGTTTGTTCGTTAGCTATGCTGGGGTGGAATGATGCATTAAACAATTCTTTTGAGCGAAAATCTGCGCTTTATTTAATTTGGCCCACGTTGCTGTCAAAAAGTATCTCATTGAAAGTTTGGCTCAAAAGATAAGATTTTTTGTTCAGAGTAATCTTTATCAGTTGTAACTATTATGCCTGTCAAATGATGTCAACAGTGTGAAGTGTGGTGGAAAGTTTAACCGTTACTCAAATATGGCTGCGAAGTCGTACAACAAATCTTATAATAAAAGATGAATGTCGGGGTTTGGGGATACCATTGTCACTGAAAAAGTCTCGCTGTGAGTGACAGGGTCATGGGTTAAGAGTCGTTAATTCGTTAATCCTTTAATGTATCTTTTTTGCGTCTTGTTGATGTATCTATTTCATGTCTAATTATGAGCGAGGGGATGATGGTTCATAATCATTTCCTGTTGGCTGTTAAACTTCACGTTGGGTGGTATGAAACTGATGACAATGGACAATCTATGGCTCGTTATCCAAAGTGGTAATTTAAAAGAAATCTCCTATGTAAACAGGTTCCCGCCTCAGATAGAAGTGGCTGGCAAGGTTTCAAGCAGTGTGTGAAGAAAGAGATGTCCTTGTAACAAGCCCGAGATGATCACGTTTGTTTAGCGTGCGAGATTGTAAGAATGATGGCACTCGTACAAACACGCCAAACTTGTACACGAAAATGGAGATAAGTGCAAATAGCAGTAATAAATAATTTCCTGTATCCCAGTGGAGCAAAGGCGAATAAATTAAGTGTAAAAAGCGCAGAAATTGAAGTGTAGTTCATTTCTAGTAAAACAAGTCGCATATTGCACAGTTATCAGTGTTTTGGCAATTCTTGCTTCTTGTATCGCGTCTGCAACGCATCTCTCGTAATATTCAAAGTAGCATTGCTCCATGAATAAGCCGAATTTTTCACTAAATTGTCATTTAGTGCAAGTCTATCTAAATTGCTCCAGTTGGATCACATTCTTGAAAAACAATTTCGTCAAATACGGTTGCTGCTACAAAGCGAATATGGGCGATAGCAAACGCGTTCTCAGACACGTGATGTTTCAATTACACTGAAGTAACTCTTTTGTGCAATTAGCAGTATTTAACGACATTTATCCTGCGCTGTTAACAAGACGGAGTGCTGACAAGACTCGCTTTGCAGCTAACAGATACGCTTGATGACATCTGTCCTGAATTACTGCCGAAGAAAATATTATCACTCTTTTCCGGAAATGACTATTGGGTAATGATTAGCAACCATTAGCGTTGAGTAGGCGCGTGATTACTAACATGTTAGTTGTCATGGCAGAAATCACTGCTGATTTTATCCCAAGAGGAAATAATAACAGGTCGGTGGAACAAGCGAAGTTATGCTCGGATTCTTGGCTTTCTGATCGCGTGTTGTAGTGGCCATGTTTGCGGTTAACCCAGGAACAGCAGTGTTTTTAGTGGGCGCTTGGTAAAACAGGATAATGTTTGGCGGCAGTCGGCAAACGCTCCTAATGACAGGTCTGTAGTTATTTCTTAGTCTGTTGCGGCATTTAGATTGTTCTAGATGACGTCACCAGGTTAAGTGGCAGTACAGAGAAATCTGTATTTGGTGTAAAACAGCTGTACTCGAAACGAATTGTGGACCTCCACTTACAGGATTTTCCGTGGAATTTGATTTAAGCGACTCCAAGAAGGAAAACTTCACTCAAGAATTCAACGTTGCGATTGCGTGTTTATGGAGATTATGCGCCAACTTCGCCCCTTTAATCGTCGACTAGTCTAAACTCGCATGGTAAAGCTGCCTAAAGCCTTTAATCGTTCGATCAATTTGTCTCGAGGTTAGATTTGTCATTCTTACGTATATACCGAGCATATATACCACTTTCGGTTTAAACAGTGCCATTCATTTTCAACAAGGCACTAGCTAAGGAAGGGTCCACATAGCGTGTAATTAGCTGTCCAAACTGGCCTGCCTGCCTGCCTGCCCTTATCACTCGAATCCTACCACCTCGTACTCCAAAACATCACGCAAGGTTTAACGCAAGGTCGGTCGGTATTGAAACTTGTCTCCAGTGCTGAATCAGATTGCAGTCACATGCCAGTGCTCTCCACAAGTGCGCGCGTTCCGTTGATTAACGAACACCAGTATTAACTCAAGTAGAACAAACGCGGACGTTCAGTGACGACTCGCTCGCTGCCGCCACCATGTCAGTGTCGGTGGCCCTTCCTTTCTACACTGCATCGTTGGCCTTGTTGGTGGCGTTCGCTATCCTTCGGTTCTTGTTTTGCACACTTGTGTTCCGCAAGTTGGTCGTGAAGCTGTTCATCAAGTTCGCGGGGTGCGAGATCAGCCAGGAGGTGTACGGCAACAGCCTGTTCGGATGGGAAATGTACAAAGCGGTGACGGAGACCTTGATGATAGATCTGCAGAAAAGAGCCAAGCTCGGGGTGGAAGCGCCCAATCCTTACCTGGTGTCTGCTGACGGCCACTCTCGATCGCATCTCTTGGACTTTGCCAAAGATAGCCGACCGCTAGTCGTCAATTTCGGCAGTTGCACGTGCCCGGTCTTCATGAAGAGGTTGCGCGAATTCAGCGAGATCATGGCAGATTTTAGTGATGTTGCTGATTTTCTTGTTATCTACATCTCTGAAGCTCACCCAACAGATGGATGGGCCTTCAAGGTAATCAGTCCATTGTCAAAAGTAGTTAATTCTCAGTTTGATCTTGGCTTATTCGTCCTATGTTGCTTTTGGCTTAGGGTATTGCATGCGGAATTAAACGGGCCGCAGAGCTGTGTTAACTTACATCCTTTGCTTTCACTGAGTTGCTTGTAGTGGGAGTGTTTGCATGCATATTCGAAGAACCGTGAAATTATACCGTACAGTACCTTGTACTAAAAGAAGTCGTGTTTGAATAACTAATGAATGAAAGAAGGAAGCGTGAGCTTTACTCTGACGTACATATGTACTTTTGTTTGTCCAATTCAGACGGAATTCGACGTGAAACAGCACCGCAGTTTGGAAGAGAGAATCGAGGCAGCGCAACTTCTGTTGAATGCGTCTAACCTACAGGCACCTTTGCTGGTAGATTCCACGGAGGACGAGGCGAATCAAGCGTATGGCGCGCTGCCGATACGCCTGTGTATCATCTTGAATGGGAGAGTGCAATTTACCGGTGGGATGGGACCGACATTTTACAAAATACAAGAGGTCAGAAGGTGGCTGGCTAGATGGAAGGAAAATGAAGTTAACGTATAATCACTTCAGTTTATCGATACGAAAATGGCAACCGCTCCGTGTTCGCATACGAGGCAGTTTGGACGCTAATAGATTGTGCTGTTGTCTCTACTCGTCAATATGCTAAAAACAGTCAGAGCAACAGGAAAATCGATGGGTTTTTATACGGGTCGTACTCGAGGGTACTGTGCGGAACACCGAATATTGTGAGATCTTGTGAAAGCCGCATGCACCGCCTCGTGTCATATTCAGTAGACCTGAAAATGCGAATGTTGCCAGTTTGGCGGAGAAAATAAGATAAATGTGACATGAAGTTCTTTCATGGTCTCTTGGAAATGCCTGATTGGGAAAAGATACACCGTTTAATATCTATACGTTCATATATGTATTACATATACATTAATTGTTCTTAGTAAGAGACTTCTGGGTCTACCAGTTCAATTTTGTTTCATTTGTTACGAGCGTGCATGATCAGTTTGTTCATTTTGAAAGTCAATGCCACCAATTACGTGCTATTTGCCTGGAGGTAAATAAGGACGAAAATACGATCCAGCTATTTTAATCTAAGGCAGAGCTTACATCTTATTTGTGTTGTAAAACAAAACAAGCTGAGACGAATAAATAGAGCAAGAGAATTGAATCGTGCTGCGTATTTTAATCCCCAGCTCGGTTATCGTTTTTACTTCACCTTGGAATATACAAACATGAAATCTGATTACAATTTCCTTGTCACCAAAACCGCAATAACTTGGTAAATGTCACGAGATGGCAAACACGCGTGTTTTGCAAAATGGATGTTTATCGCGCGCACCGGAAACAAGGGACGTGATTTTTCTGACAGTTCAGCGTGACCGGCGGATTAACATCCACAGCTTCCGAGCTGAAGGAAAAATAAAAAACATGGACGATTGAAACGCCAATAGTCTTATGCTATAAAGTGATCAAAACAAAGCGCGTTGTTAAATTAGGAGTTGTTTTCTCGTCCATTGACCCTGGAGGGCCTCCAAACCAACAAAGCGTACGCACATCAACAAACTTGCGATCACGCGATCAATTTATCGCCCGAGGTCACTTCGAAAAACTAAACTACCCGCGATATGTGCTTACCGAGGAAGGCTCTCGCATTACCTGTGATAATTTTCCCTTATTGAAACGCTGTTTGGTATCAAATGATGACGAACTCATCGCGTGACTAGCATGTGGTAGTAAACATCCTTTGTTTGCACGCGTGTGCGCGCTTGCCTTTCGGACGTAACTCCTTCAGCCGTGATTTACGACCGATGGCGAAAGTGCTGATGCGTCCCACTTGAAACAACACGCTCTGTACGCGTGATATCTTACGGCTGATGTTGTCAATTACCACTTGGAGATTTTTCTTTAGAGCAGTTTGACTCATGAGGCTTTCCAACCAATTTCCTTTATCTCGGCAGCTGAATAGCTAAATGATTTTGTGATTTTGTTAAAAATGATTCGCAATGTGATACATTTGAGCACTTTACAAGTAAATGGCATGCGAAATCTGGTGAAATGAACAACTTCCGGTGATGAAAAGTTTGAACACGTTGTTCACAAATGAACGCAATTAACTTAGTCACGCCTGAGCAGAGAGATCGTTGCGAAAAAAGGAAAAGGTTTCCTTTTTTATATTAAATTGTCACCACCTTCAAGCCTCTTATTATGAGACTTCCTTGTTCAACATTGTAAATAGCTTCAATGCTGCGTCTCGCGAGTACACCTCGCGTGACGAAAAAGGCACGATCGCGTGACTTTCAAGATCACGTCATAACGCGAGGTATTTTCTCACGAATATTTCTTTTTTGCCCCGGTTTTGGATTATGTGTGAAACGCACAATATTTTCGTTGCATTGATCTTTGTGAGCAGTGCCATTAAACCTTCCGGTATTTTTACAAAGCGTAAGACTTAATATTTTCGTTTTGTCTAGAATTTGTTCGCCTGCCACTTCTGAGCCTGGAATTAGGGTACTTGAGGTTGAATTTCATCTTTCCCTTGCCGAATACTTGAAATGAACAGCGTGCTCTTCGTTACTCGAAAAGAAGAAGTCAAATTTTAGCTCCATTGTGTGTTACGCATATAGACATTTCAAGCCATTCAAGACAGATAGACAAAAATATTTTAAGTCTATTCAACTTTAGCACGTCGTTTGCTAAGGTTGATTCCTTGGTCCCAGTCATGTCAATTATTCTGCGGTCACCTCCACTACAGCTATTTCCTTTCTACAGACAATGTCAAACGATGATTTTTTCTTTTTGCCACAAAACATTTCTTTACAAGTTTAAATTCATTTTCGCTGGATATTACTGGATCAATGAAATTTGAACACTATGGCGATCGTTGGGTAAAAAAAATCGCTGTCCAGATATTCTAAACTTGTCGCCCTGAAAGAATCTGTACATAACGAGAAAATAACTCAGTGTATTCACCGTTGACAACGTTGTTCATTCAACAAGGGAACCGGCTAAAATAATAACAGCGATAACCTTGCAAACTCCCTGTTATTTTTAGGTCGCTTAACAATGGATCCTTTTGTTCTCAGTTAAAAGACTTGTTATTTGTCGTCGTCGGATTTGCAAAAATAACAGCAATATTTCCTCCCCTATTCTAAATTTGTGCGTGCTTTAAAGGCGTAGTTTTGTAAACAGAAAACTAAGAGGGGTTCGTGATTAGCTGATTATTTTTATTGTTACTGTAAACACGACCAAACAACGCTAGATCACTCAATATTTAGCTTTCGCTTATTTTTGGAGTTCAGACTTCCAGATGTTTCAAAGTGTGATTGTATTGAGAAAGTTTTTTTTGTTTTAATAAGGTAGCTATGGCTTCGACACCGTTATATTTAACACCGAACGGGGTAAAAATAGTCCATTAACACGAAAGGGCGCGTTGACATATTCAACAGCTTGACCCGAGCGAGGCTGAGATAAAAACTAAAAAGACGTCCAAGGTCGAATATGGAAAAGATTACTTAAACACTTTAAGGGCGGTAGGAGGTCGTTTCAATACTTTGATATGCCGCTTACTGCATAACACAGTCGCACAAATGTTGTCATTTTTAAACACGCTGATTATCGCTTAGAAAAAATACTTGGTATAGATTTTCTAAGTGCACTATCGTTCGACGACTTCGACAAAGAGCATTTCATCTCCGCTTTGTTCTTCGTGTATTTTTAATTAGGCGCACCAAAAACATCTTGAACATTCGAACGCCTGAAATAGCTGCACAGTTCAAGTCTGATTTATTGTGTGTCGAAATTTAATTTAGAGAAAAAAATTGAAACAACATGAGTTGTTTAATTATGTACACAGCCGTTTCCAAAAAGACAAGGGAAAACAAAAATTTTGTCGGAGCAGCAATCGTGGATTTCATTATAAAAAAATTGCCCGGTTCATTTTTCATCTGAACGTTTTTGTAACTTGGAAGATAAACTGCCGTGGAGTGAGATGGCCCGATTTTGAAATATGTTATCTGCAAATATTTCCCGCTCTTTGTGCTTGCTTGATCAAACATCGCGTGATTAATTTCATGGCGCATGAGATCACTTCCAGAATGTTCGTTGATTTGTTTTTGTTTGTCAACAGATCTGGTATTGAATCACGAATTATCAAGCAAAAATTTTTTTAAGAATAAAACGTTTTCCTGCTTCGCACACAAAAACTTGCAACATTCGATTAAACAGTTTTTAATTGAAGACCAAGCTCGCGTGACCTTGTTGTTCAACATAAACATGTAAGACCGATATGACGTAACCACACCACGTGTACATTTCACTAAAAAGGGGCTTCCAAACATCGCTTCCCACTGCGTTTTAAGCGAAAAAGGAAATGAACTTAACTGTGATATTGCTTCAGCGAGCGAAGATTAAATTGTAATCTCGTTTGCGTCGTTTGCGCAATGACCTTCAGACCCACACGCGTGAAAAAACGTTTTTTTACGAGCGAAACCTTTCATATGGGCTTGGTCAATATTAACCGATGATTGTTTGAGTGAAATGACAAAGTGTCCGCCATGCAGGCACCGAACTGCTAACACTGAGTTTGCAATTGCATCAGCCCAGTCTTTCAGATTGCGACACTTGCCATGAGGCTTATTTTCAATGACAATAGATCGCTAGCCGCGAAAACGTTCTGTTCTTTAATTTTTTTCCAAAGAAAAACTATCTCAAATCGATTTCGCCCTTTACCACTTCAGGTTGTTTTGTTTAGCAGGTATTGCCGTCATTGTGTCATTGTTTATCACTCATTTTCAATGATTATTAACACGTAATTTGTGTCAAAAGAAACATAAATCCCATCCACCGTTAGTCACGATATCGATTTTATCAAGTCTTCGCGCAAATTAGCAAGTTTAGAAGCAATAGGAGCTTTTTTAAGGTGCATTTCATTGTTGAAAAAGAACGAAATTTTAACAGAGAAATAGCGAAATAATGCACCATAGAATATATCGGCAGCGAATGATTGACATTGATTCGTCCAATGTAAATCTGTAAGGTCTCGTAAACAGCAGCAGCTCAGCGCCACACAACTGAAACATGGCATCCGGATGCTTGTTTAAAGGCGTGAGTTTTACCTTAGGGTGGAATACGCGTTCTATCGAAAGTTTTCGTTCGTCCGCTTAACTGTTTTAAAGACCGCGATTGAGTCGAATTGCTGCCAAAAGAGCTCATTTGACTGTTTGATACACACAAACTATTGCAAACATTTAAACAGTTGCCAGTGCTTTCCGGTTGTTGGTCGTCTACACAATGTTATTAATTAAGTGAGTTGTGAAGCTTATTTGGCGCAACGACATGGCGCGCGTCCCTAAGCCGAGCAGTTGCCAAAAAATTACCGAAAAATAATTACGTGTCGTTCGATTCTCAAACTTTGCGGATTGTATGGATACGTTGGCCATCCTGAAGGATTTAAAGATCGGCAAAACATCTCAATAAGATTTAATATTTGAGGTATTTGTACCTGACTACACGTTGACTTAACCCTCAGGGGGGCAGGAAAAATCAACACGAGCTAGCGATCTAACGCACGCAATCAGTTTTAATCATCTAGATCTGATACGCCAATCAAAGTCATCCCTCGCTGTAATAAAAATTCCTTTTAGCGTAAAACTGCACGGTAGCATTTGAGGCAAATCACAGAGAAATATCTCTCTTCGTTTCCGTATTCACGGACAGTGTTGAAAGTTGAGGTACAAAGTGTACAGTGTATAACAGAGGACACGTGGAGTATGCTAACTTGTAGTTTATTTACATTCACGTGTAATTGAATGATTAACAACGCTAAATACATTACATCACGACTGAGTTCCTTTACAAGGCATTCTTTCATCAATTGTCGTGCTTAGCTTGGAATTAAAGTTGTCGCGACCAGCTAAGAAGCTATTCCTACAGATCTATAACCACAGCCCATCTAGCCTGCTTGTAAATAAGCTAAGCAAACAATCCGGCTGGATACAGGCTTCCGCGGGAACGAAGCACGTCAATGGTTCTCTTTGTTCTCACTACTTCGTATCTAACGAGAAATTAAAAGTGTTCTTTGGCAATCCTCTGAAGATCATTTCTTGGAATTGTTCGAAACTTCAAGGCAATGTTGACGTTTAATTTTGTGTAAGCTTCCCTTTCAAACAACTTCCGGTACTGGACACTTATCCTAATTGCATTTCCTTGTCTCCGATGTATACAACGGACGTGATCGAGTTGAAGTCGTTGTTCTAGTCTATGCCTTTTTTACATTTTAAGCCCTGTGACGGCCAGTCTTCATACATTCAGCCTTAAACTCTCTTAACCACTGTCCGACTTCTTCAGGGTTGTAGAACGTGGGTCCAGGTAACCCGGCAAACGCCACTTTTTGATTCTTTATTACGTATAGTCTGATAGGGACTCCTGCATAAGCCCTGTTAGCTTCGTCTTCCATTGTGTCTACCGCAACAGGACAGCTAAATTTCACTGAGCTCACCATCAGCCTTGCAGCCTGGCATCTTTCCTCCTGGGTTGTGTGGGCAGGAATTACAACATCGCTCTTAAAAAAAATGATCGAATGCGTTAGTTACACTGTTTCTTATAGCCCTAATGCTCCTTATAGATCATTTGGAGCCATGGGACCTTGTCACCTACGTTTCTGTTTTCATAGTTATCTTGTGTTTGGGAGACTATGGGCGTGTATTGGGCTCAGAGAAACTGTCTCTTTTGGAAACGGGTGTAAAAACAGTATGTAAATAAAGTGAAGAACGAATCACTTCGAATTTTCCTGGTGTTTAAAGATAAAATAAGCAGGGATTTTTCCACTGACCTTTAACGCCCACCCGTTTGACGGATGCGCTTCCTCGATGTATACTGTAAGGAAATCAGCAACATCACTGAACTCTTGAGTGAGGCTGAGGAATTCGTCCACCCTGGCCCGAAAAACTGGGCATGTCCAGCTGCCGAAGTTGACAACCAGTGGACGGTGTCCTTTGCAAAAGCTGAGCAGGGGGCAGTTCGACTGTCCGTCCAAGGAGACCATAGAGGGATTCGGAGCAGTGTGGTTGACGCGCGCTGATTTTTGCAGCTCGAGCAGAATGGTGGTGCGTACTGAGTTCAGCATGTCCCATGTGAACAGTGAGTGCCAGTAAACGTCGGTAGGCAGTGTGATTGTTGTGATCATGTGCATCAGATTAACCACGATCCATTTCGTACAGGGCAGGAGGCGGAGAAGACTGAGGAATACAAACGCTACAAAGAGAAACACGGTTACCGCGCAGTATGGTAACACGGTGGCGGTCAATTTTCGCAGCATTGTTCTGTAGGCTTTACGAGCTCTCGACTCAACCTCGTGTGCACAACCTCTCCAAAAATTTCCCAGGGCTTGAGAGCCGCGGTGCGCGCGTATTTATACAGCTCCCAAGGAATGTTAAAAATTTTATTTCCCTTGAAAACACTTTCGACAAATGTGACCTTTTCACATGAACTCTCGCGTGATCATGACGGTGTTATTTTCTCCGGCGACAGGTGCGCTGTGCAAACATGGAATCGCTCAGTGGAACCCAAACTCACACACGCGTATGGCTCTGGCCGAGTAACTCTGGTGCGCGCCTATTCAATTAACGTATCTACAGCCAAAGTAAAGAAATTGTGAGTCGTCTGAGAACAATAACGGCGACAATTTCTCTGCGTGCGCGAGACGGCATGATTTATCGAGTGCGCAGTGCCTTCTGTGTGTTTCGTTGCCGAAAAGTGACCCCCGTTTGTTCTGGAGACTTTGCAATCACGAAATGTCGAAATGGCGATCTTGTGTGCTAAGCCTCTTTTATTCAAGGACTGCTTTCTGGTTAAGCTGCAGTTGTGTTTCGTTCGAGTTGCAGTTGTCAGCGCTGAAGATTGAAAACCTTTTGACCAACTTAATAATCCGACATGCACGGGCATCCGTTATTTAACTTAACTTTCAAAAGACTTATGCCTTACTTCGACATCACGCAATTATATTATTAAAAACAGATTTTTAGGATAACTTCACAAGAAAAAATTCAGACAGTAAAATTGCATGTTTTGCGGTGTTTTCCTTGGACGTTTATCCATAAGCCCATTTTCACTCTTTTTCTGCACAGTATGAAGCCTGGCAAAAATAACCGTTAGCTTTCTCATCCAACTCGGTGTGGTCTTATAATTAGCTTTTTCGTATTGGATTTAAGCTCCTCTTTGCAGTTAAACGCGTGTTAGAAGTCGGAGTGTAGCACGTAGAAACTCATTTTCAACATGTCGCGAAAGCTAAATAGCTGACGAAAAGTTGACACGAAATATAAAATAGAAACTACGTTGCTAGGAGATAATTTCGCTCTGAGTTCTTTTTCTTTTTTACCAAAATGCGAATAAAGGAAATTTATTAGCTTTCTTTTTAGCATTATATCCACACGGTTATTTAGTGGAGTGCAACTGTGGGGCCACATTATGCTTTGAGTGTTCCTTAAAAGACAGTCGGTGCAAAACAAAAACAGTAACTTTGCTCAAAACATGTATCATTTACAGTGAATGTTGACCCAAGTTCCCTGTTTTTGAAGTGTTTTTATTAGAAGTATTGAATTGTAAAATCCTGCTGAATTTGGAGTGATTCACTAAACCCATGTAAGCTTTGAAGGCCGTGTTACGCCCTGTCGACTTTGGAGCATGCATTGTTCAAAAATGGTGCTTCTAAACGTAGCCCTCTTGAGGATGAGTTTTAAAACATGTTTCGGCTTTTCCACGCACATTACGGGATAACCAAACTTATGTAACTTATAAATTAGGTCAAAAGTGTTATCTGTACAACCTAGCAATTTGGAGAGCGTATGGATTTCACAGACAAGAGCATACTTTCGAACAATGAAATTCGTCTCTAGTAATTATCAGAAACAAAATTTGCCTGAGGATCTGTTGAGGCGCTGCGTTCGCGTGACTTCAGCGCATAACATGGTTGTTTGTCAGTGTTAAAAAACCTCTTAGCTCACGCGATAAATGACGCGGCAGAAAATTAAACCCTTCATACCTTCCACTTGCTCAATATAGTTTGACTCCAAACGTTTAAAAATAAGAATATTAGATTAAAAAGAGAGATCAAATATTACACAAGTTAAAAAATAACCTGATACAGACAAACAGAAAGATACTGATATTGGGTAATGCCGATCTGTATTTCCCAGTAGACAAAACAATATGTACTGTTATATTACCTCCCGTCAGATGCAGCCATCTAAGGAGGTAAAAAGGATACCCATTCACAAAGATGCTGCATTCCACGATTCAAAGTATTTTTCCTGTCTCAAATGGAAAATGCACGGAATTTATGTTTTTTGTTGCGAGCTTCAACGGTTATTTTTATCAAAAACTGTACTATTCTCCTCCGAAGCAACGGCCCAATCGTATCAGACATGTTGGCTTGTCCAAAAGGGAATGTTCAAGATCCTTTTTAGAGTCTACCGTAGTATCATCTTGTTTCTCAGTCAGACTTTATATGCATAAATAACTCGCCCAAATTGCCCAAAACTCAATTACGGTCTATTATTTGTTTATTGTAGCAAAGTTTCTCGTAAAGCTCAACAAAGTTTTCCAGATTGAAGTTTTACATAACACTACATTTATACACCAATATCAAGGGCGTACGTTGCTTACTTGAGTTATCCCAACTAAACTGCCTTTTTAAATGGACTTGCTGACGATGGTGACGCAAGAAAAGCTGTTAATTTGGCGAATTCACGTCAATAGTTTAATTACTTTACAAGACTTTTTTAACTAGCCACTTGCTCCAAGTACCTCTTCACATGCTTCCTTTAGGGACTCGTGATGTCGACAGTCTGAAGCGTGCGAGAAGCATGTGCTAGAAAAATTATCTGTTCGCGAAGACCGTCAAAGAACAATCTCATTCAATTTTAGACGATTTCGAGTAAACCTTAAACATCCATAATGAAACAAACACTCGCCCATTCTTTTCGACTATATCTTAATTTATTCATTGTTTTTGACAAATTACTTAAACACCCTTTCAGTTATTTACTACGTGATCTCGAAACAGTCATTAACCACATGTTTGTGCTGACCGCTCTCCGGGTATATTGAAACGGGAGATATATAAAAAAGTACACAGTGTGCTATATACAATTAGTACGTTCCGCCATACAATAATATATTTACACCAGATTCAATAATAAATATGCACAAATTGTTCTCCTTCTCGACTTTTTAGTCTTGTACTCCAGTGCTATGCTTGTTTTCTTTTTTACAGTGATCTTACAAGAAGTTACTTAATTACTAAAAAGTGATTTGCCTTCAAGCCATGCAATTCGGCTTGTATGTGCATCTTTGGGGCGTTCCACTTTTAAGTACGACAAATTCTTTCTAGTGAAATCTTGAGGGACCTTTCTTCAACCCATCATTTTGTGGAGTGCATGGGCATCGTCAATTAAGATTCTTCCCAGTCAAAGTCTTGAGAGCTTTCTGCAAACTCTCATTTTGTGGAGTCCGAGTGGGCATCCTCAATAATTGATCGTAATTATTTACAAGATAAGTTCTTTCTAGCGATAGTATTGAGAGCTATCTTTAAACTGTCATTTTTTGAAGTGGGTATCCTTTACAAAGATCGGAATTATAAACGTCAAATTCTTTTAATGAAAGTCTTGAGGGCCTTCTGCAAACTCTCATTGTGTCGGCTGGGTATCCTCAATAAATGATCGTCTTTCTGGTGAAAGTCTTACGAGCGTTCTGTAAACTCTCATTTTGTGAAGTTGGCATCCTCAATAAAGATTGCTATTATTGAAGTCTGTACAGTAATCTACGCTCGGTGTCTGTTGTTCTTGACTGGCGTTCTTATACCCTGCAGCCACTGTGTTACTTCCTTGGGTTTGTAAAATGTGGGCCCCGTTCCCCCGGCATACTCTATCTGTTGATTTTTTAAGATGTACAGTCTTATGGGAAAACCAGCATATGCCTTGTTAGCTCCATCTTCCATACTGTCTACCATTACAGGACAGTTGAATTCTTTCGAGTCCAGCATCCGTTGTGCCGCATTGCACCTTTGCTCGATGGTCTGGTGTCTTGGAATGGTAACGTTATTCTGTAAACAGAAAAAATGTGGACAACATTCAGTGATTTTGGTCGCGAGCATAATTGCCCTCAAGGTTGTCCGAGTTATTGGTTCCTTAAATTCTTTAGAATATTCTTCCTAAAAATTGCAACTTGAGAAGCGTGCTGGAATTTGGTCGAAAGTTGATCACTGCGTGCAGAACTTGTGACTGTCAAAATTTCATTCTTGTGCGGGTCATGCTTGCAAAGGAGTGGCAACTTTTGGGTTTCATTTCATAAGGCTCGCGTTCAAATTGTTTCTCGTTTGTTGTGAGGGTGCGTTAATGTATTATCGTAGGAATAAAAGAAATTACTCCACTACTCGTTAGCCTAAAGCGCAAATTTTTGCAGTTATCCTAAATGAGACTTCAGCTATTTTCATGCAGGTCATGTAGCGCAAGTGTGCTTTGTTGTTGGATTCATAGGCATGACAGATTTGCCCTCTGGTTCAATGAACACTTTACTGCACTGTGTTGAGCTACACTGCAGTGCTAACATACCTCACGCGAACTTGACAATGGGACTATATTTATAACAGTTATATATAACGTTTTATTCAGTTACCCACCTTGAATGCCCATCCGTCGCAAGGATGCGCTTCCTCGATGTACACCGTCAAAAAATCAGCCACGTCACTGAATTCTCGCACGACGCTCAAAAACTCGTCAGCCCTAGCCCGGAAGACGGGACATGTCCAACTACAGAAGTTTACAACCAGCGGACGGCTTCCTCTGCAAAAGTCTAACAGAGTAAGGCGCGACTTGCCATCCACGGAGATCAGTTGGGAGTCTGGGGCGAGGTTTCCACGAGAAGCTGACTTCTGCAGCTCGAGTAATATTGACGAACGCATGGACGTAAACATGGGCCATGTGAATAACGAGTGCCAGTAGTCTTCTTGGGGCAGCTGGACCGTCGCGATCTTGTTCATCATGACGAAGAAGATCCACTGCGCACGAGGAAAAAGTTGCAAAAGACGTAAGGCTGAAAATACGATGAGTAACAGCGCTGACCCGGCGTAGTAAATCAACAGTGTGGGCACTTTGCAGAGCATGGTCGCTACAGAGTATCTTGTGAAGTTGCACTGACTTGCGGAGATGTTTGCTGCACCGTGTCTCAGGTTTAACTGAAGCTGTAAGCGGTAATCGGTGTTTTTGTTTGTCGTTTCCAACAGAGGGGAATGTAAAGAATTTTCTTGATGACCTTTGCGTGATTTTTCAAATGCTTCTAGTTATAGGTGGTGCGTAGAAAAGCGTAACATATTTGCACGTGCGCACAGGCTGATAAGCCATGGAATAAAAGCCATATTACCAGCCCTATGCTGCAGCAGCTATATTTGGTTAGGTATACCTCCGGTATTTAACCGTAACGCTTTTACAAACAAACTAAACACAACAGCTCTCAGCTGTGTCTCTCGGCAGGCCCGAGACAAAATGATGAATTGCAGGCCTGTGCTTTTCTTATTACTTATTTTTCAATGACCTTCATTTGTTTTCGATGGCATGACTAGCACGCAACGCATCAGGTTTTCTTTTCGCAATAGCCAAACATCTTATGAACTGAACTCCTCCGAAGAAAAGATTTTCTTTGCAATCAGGAGCTGCTAGCCAAAAGCACTTAACTGGACTGGATTTAAATAGAAAGTTGAACGAGTCAAGACTAAATAAGGGCTCGTTCACGCTGCGATGTCAGTTGCAAAAGGTGGACAAACTTTGCCGCCAAGTTTTGCGTGATTTCAAAATTGTAAACAAGTGTAAATTTCATCACGCGATGCAATTAACAAAACTCACGCGAGCACCAAATACGCTCATACAGCGAGTTTGCGATGCAACTTCTCTTGTTGACTCCACCGTCTTTCGAGAACCTTTTTTGAAAAAAAGCAAATATTAAACACTTCGAAAACATAATTGAGTATTTGTGTGTCTTTCCGTTGCAAAATTTCATCACAGCATGGCATCCTTGTAGAGCAATTAGGAATTCGCTCCAGTGCACATGCCGGCCTGTCGCACACAGCTGAGTCAGCTGGGTGGAATGTCTTTTTCATGGATTGCGCGTTTTTGACACATTGAACGTCTGACGACAAATTTGCGCTCATAGTTGAACGCATCAATGACTTCAAACGTAAAACGTTGCAGGGACATGCTGCAACTCATGATTTATTGCTTTGAAGAAATTATGTAACTGTTTTTTCTTGGATGGTTGAACGCTGTTGAATGTGCACGAATTCAGCGCTGCGTTTTCGGATCCATTTTAAAGTGTTGAAATGAGTCGAATGCGTCTGTATCATAAATCTAATGTTTTCACAGTTGTTCAATGGTCAATTTCTGGAAGTGGACTTTATTGTTTATTACGCAAATGTCTGTTGCTTGGATACCACAATAGCTGGCATACCGAAGAGACATGCAGCTTCTTTCCTTTTCAGCGACGCGTCAGATAGGAAGTTGCAATTCTCTGCTCAAGCCACGTGGAAGCAAGTGTATTTAAACACTTCAGTTTTCGTTTGAAAAGTGTGTAGTTAATAATTGTTAATGGTTTCTAGTCGTTTTTCCTTTTTGGCGACCAGAAAAAACTAAAGGCGAATACATTGCTCACGAAAAGAAACAAGCGTGATCTATATAGTCCTTTCACACTAATGCGTTTTAGCTTATCGTCCACATTGATACGATGTAAAAAGCTCATCGAAAACGTATACAACTAAAGATGCATTCCAAAATGGAGAAATTAGAAACTATACATGAACGAAAGCGCACCGGCACACCGAAAGCGCGTGAAAGGGCCTCAGTAGAGAAGGGATAATCATGTACCCCGAGCTTTAATAGTTATAATCCATTAAAAGGCGGTGCAATTTACTTTAATCTGATCCAAGACCGAAATTTGAAAATTAAATTTCAGAAAAAAAATCAAACGAACAATAGAGAAAAATAGACCAAGGCCGCTAATGACGGCGAGTAAGGGAGTTAGCATTCCTATAATTGGGCCAATATTAAGTACGTCCATCACACGCGAACAACTCTTTTGTTAGCTAATGATCGTACATAGTTCACTTAGTTTATGATCAACGTTATTCTGGTGATATGACGTATTTTGCTTCTAGAAACCTGCAAAACAGAATCTAATGTAGTGCGTGTGTCTTTTCGAGTCATTCGGGTGATTTGAAAGATGATTTTCGGCGAATCTTAAACAGAACGCTCGTGTTTTTTGCGTTATCTTGATTGTTCTTCCAAAATGCTGCGCGGTTTGTTAGGTCATCGAGTCCATAGAAATCAGCGGTTTATTGCATTCATGAAATTACCTGCTGATTAATAGCTTGAGGTTTACCTAGACAAAACGGTATTTTTGAGGGCTCTTTTCAACATTCCGCGCAAGTGAGCCCATAGAAATCCGTGGTTTTGAGCTCTTATAAAATTACTAGCAATTAGCTTGAGGTCCAGCGAGACAGTTCAAAAGAACTATTGACGAATCATAAGCGCGGCTGAAGTTGCGTGGCGATCCTGTTTATGAATTAATACTATATAAAGATTGTTTTGAAGATCCTAAAGAATCATTTAGGTTGAATAAATATTTTGAATACAGGTTTCGTTAATTTGAACAGATATTTTTAATACAGGCTTCAGTGTCTTATTTGAAAACTTGCGTACACGTTTACGCAAGCCGTTCATACGCACGTAAACGCACGTAAAAAATTACGCGACATTGGAAATCCACCATAAGGCGATGGAGCGCCCAGCACGTTCTACCGAAATCACCAGCGCTGGCTGCACGAAACACGCGGCAGGTTTTACTCGTGGAATCTCGCGATTTTTATTTGTTCTCTAACAAGCTGACGTGTGGCAACACCTGCAACTTTCAACACGTCCTGGTGACGCAATATACCTAATTGGAGAAGCGTTGAGAAGCATAAACCGTGAACGATGCGACCAAAATGTCTGCTAGGAAATCCAAAACGTTCATCGTCGTGTGTGGCAAAATAAACATTACAGAAAGTCTAGTAAGACAGGTTGCAAAAATCATGCTCCTAAGGCTCTCAAAGAAGAAAATATCTTAATTTTATTTCAACAAATAGCTAGCATATAACTAAGCTTACTAATGCTGTAAAACCCAGATTTTCATTGGGTCGTATCGTTCACGGGTTAGACAGACTTATGGACAATGTTTCTTCAGTAAGGTATAATTTTTGTAAACATTGCGCCCCTTGCTAGCAATGATCCCTTGTATAGCTATGACAGTACGCCCCCTCCCATTCTTCTCTTCTTATTCTTCTTCCCATCCTCCCCCTCTCCCTTCCCTCCATACCGAATAGATGTTAAAGGAGCTCTGTCATGAATCTTGAAAAGTTTACCCAACTACAATCCATCTCATCTTCCCTATTCGAAGCCAACATCAAGCAGAAGTTGTTTAAAGAATCATCTTGCAAAGTTTGGCCAAAATTTTCAGGTTTGTCAATTATAGTCCATCTCAATCTTTCTCATTCGAAGTGTGGATAGAACACGTCTGCGAGTGCCTTGTATTAAGCACTGGCCCCGAAGGAGACTAGCTCTGCTAGTTGAAATATTGGCCAATAAATTTTGCCCTTTTGCTTTGCAGTCAATTTTGTTTATAACACTTAGAATGACGACTGGTACGAGCATTTCTTTATCAAGAGATCCGGAAATAACAAGCCAAGTAATCATGTTTATTCTTTGTTGCGTGGTCTCCTGCATCCAAACGTTATATTCTTCTGAAGGTCGTATGCTTAGGGACCTTAGTCACCATGAGAGGCATCTTTGCTAATGAATAAAATTACCTTCAAATCAAGGGAAACCTTGAAAAGCACAAAAGTGGAAGAAGAACATAGGATGGTTTCCATTGAAGAAGACCGAAAAGGATTGTAATTGACAAACTTGAAAAATTAAAATTGAGGCTATACTTTTGGGTCGAGCGCCATACACCAAGTAAATAGCAAGTCCCGAAGTACGTCACAAACAACACAACAATGGGGCCTAGCCCTTAAACAATAGCACAATAGACTCCATACAATAGAACGACACAATGGTGCATATATTGACTTGGTATATGGAGCATCACCCATACTTGTTAGGCATGTCATCCGTGACAGCTGATAACGATATATGCTCACAAATCAACTCCAAGCGTCGTTTCACGCGAATTATTTTCAACCCTCTGGCTCTTTCGTGCACTTTTCACGTGAGTATTTTCTTTCTCAGCTTGGCTGCTTTGGGAATTAGATTGTGATAAAATTTACAAGTTTGTACTTCGAAAGCGAGACTTGGTGATTAAAATAGCAAATCTGACGTCAACGGGCATAAGGGCTATTTGACGTCGTGTTGTAATGATATGGCAATGCGTCCGTCTTATCACTGATGATAAATAATGGAAATTGAACTGAGTGGAGTGCAATTTGGTCTGAAATCATACGCGTGATTTCAAAATCGAACGAGCGCGCAGCGCGAGTTCGATTTGAAATCACAAGTATGATTTCAGACCAAAATTGCACGACCCGAAGTTCAATTACCACTTTATTAAATCCATTTTGAAATCGCACAATTTGATTTTGATTTTGATTTTTTTTTTGTGATTTTTTTTTTTTTTTGATTTTTTTTTTTTTTTTTTTGATTTTGATTTTGATTTTGATTTTGATTTTTGATTTTTTTTTGATTTTTTTTCTGATTGGTTGTTTTGTTTTACTGTTTCATTCTCATTGGTTGAGAAAAAGATGCGATTTAGAGCAAAAGATAGTGCGATTTGGGAATAAATCGCACTGCTGAGAGCCAATCACATTGCAAGGATAACCAGTGATTTCAAAATGGAGTTAATAAATCATTTAAAACTATTTTAAAATAGCCCTGTCGTGTATGACACAGTTTTAAAAGTTTAGCCTGGAATTTTCAAGTTTGTCAATTGCAATCCTTCCCAATCTTCCTCGTTCAAAGCCATTCTTGTTTGTTCTCAGTTTCTTGTCAACTCCTTGGTGTTTTTCGTCCTTGGTAAAAGATTATTTCAAGGTTTCCATTGATTTTTTATACATAACTAAAGATGACTTCATTCATGGCACATTCATGGTGACTTAGGCCCGTTAATTGTCGTTAATGGTCGCGTGGGCAAATCATTGCGTCATACCGGATAATTAATCATCCCTAAACGAAGAGTTTTTATAAAAAGGAGCTACGTTACGATATTTTGAGTTATTTTTTCTCTGACGAACCAAATTGCCCTTAAAATTTAAGAAACGTGAAACTAATAGTTTACTAAGGAAGAAAAACACCAAAAACACATCTTAAAAACTTAGGCTATTTTTTTCAAAATGCACAAATAGTGAGATAGCTCCTTTAAAAGACTATTTCGAGATATGACAGTTAAAGGGCCCAAGTCAGCCACACCTTTGTTATTGTTTACATGCGAAAATTTCAGTTTTACGCTGAGTGTGTCGAAACGAACGAGATCACTGAGAAACTTGCTAAAAGTTATTTAAATACTTCCAGTAACATAACTTACAGCAATGCAATAAGATTGCGCTTCACCATTCAATTTCCATTATTACGATGGCATAGAAAATGGCGGAGGCTGGCTAGCGCCCTTTAAGTTTTCATCTAAGACGGTACCTCTAAGACTACCCCAAGAAAGACCATTTCATTGGCCTGTGCAATTAGTCCCTCACTGAGAACTCCGTGAAAATTAGAAGAGTCCTTTAAACACAACCAAGCTTTAAATTCAATACAATTTGTCTTAGTTAAGTTCAAACAGAGCCTGTT
This sequence comes from Blastomussa wellsi, assembly GCA_947652115.1. NCBI lineage: Eukaryota > Metazoa > Cnidaria > Anthozoa > Scleractinia > Plerogyridae > Blastomussa > Blastomussa wellsi. The sequence goes on along the minus strand of OX393568.1, from coordinate 21,645,023 downwards.
TGCTCTGAACCAATTTGGCAGGTTTTCTAACTCGCTATTTAAAGAACTAATTAAGAAATATGGATTCTTGTGTGAGATAAATAAATTCGTGTCATTTGCAAATAAGATTATCAGTAGTTATTTATGTACAGGATAAAAAACAATGGACCTAGAATTGACCCTTACGGAACTCCACAGCAAATCGTATAGGGGATTGTGCTCTAGCCATTATATTCAACAAATCGTGTTCTCTCAGAAAAGTAGCTTTCCGCCCATTCCAACGCCTGTCCGCACGAATACCGCAGTGATATAGTTTGTCAAAAAGAATTTCGTGATTCACCGTATCAAACTGGGCTTTGAAGCGATCCAAGAATACAACAACAGCATGCTTTACAGTGTGATACAAGTTCATCATTTAGGTAATATAAGATATGGTTGTACTTGCTTGAGAGGGAACCTAAGCCTTTATAAATCTTTTCTTATATTTTCTTTATTATTAATTGTTGTAAATGTTCGTATAATGGCAAATAATAAAAGTTAATAAAAAAAATAGAATTTAGTGAAAGTACAAGTTTCGACACACAACGCTGAGCAAAGAAGGCTTACAAATCGCTACCTTCGCCATGTTTGCATCATTCCGTTCGAACTTCAAAGGTAAAATGCAGAAATATTCAGTGTAAATTCAGTATTGCCACCGTACTGTTCATTCCTGGGAATCTCTTTCTAGATGCTCGTCCCGTTAGCTAAGTCTATCGGCTGATAATGCGGATAAGAGCACCGCGCATATATGCATTACGCCACGAGTGTTCTCAAGGTGGTCTTTCCCCATGTTCCATCGATGACATAAAAACTTAGCCCCCAATCCTCCTCTTCCCCTCTGGGCCTAGCACTTAGCCCCCAATCCTCCATTCCCCACTGGGCCCAGCACTTAGCCCCCAATCCTCCTACCCCCTCTGGGCCTAGCACTTAGCCCCCGATCCTCCTCCCCCCTCTGGGCCTAGCACTTAGCCCCCGATCCTCCTCCCCCCCTCTGGGCCTAGCACTTAGCCCCCAATCCTCCATTCCCCACTGGGCCCAGCACTTAGCCCCCAATCCTCCTACCCCCTCTGGGCCTAGCACTTCCATCAACTAGTCAATAAAACAACTTTATTTAAAACACGGTAAATGGCTCAGCAAGCTGGTTTTCAGACATGCCGTGTAAAAATTACAAGATATGCTACAAATTCCAAAAATTACAAGATATGCTACAAATTCCAAAAATTGCAAGATATGCTACAAATTCTATAAATTGCAAGATATAAAGGTTAAGGACTAATAAGCTAGGTATAACTTAGCGCTAAAATATTATTTAATAACAAGGAAATTTAAGTAATAATTAGTAACAATCATAATTTACTATATAATAACACGAAACAAGCAATGTACAAATGGACCCTAACGATGTAAAATATGTCCTAAGATATCGCACGTTTAAAGCTTGCAAGATCCCTTATCTCACGTATTTGATTTGACAATTTGTTCCAAGCATTTGCACCTCGATAAGAGAAAGAACGAACTTAGAAAGAACTTTAAGAAAGAACTTTAAGAAAGATCTTAGCCCCAATCCTCCTCCTCACCTCTGGGCCTAGCACTTAGGCCTCCGAACCTCCTCCCAACTCTGGGCCTAGAACTTAGCCCCCAATCCTCCCACATCCTCTGGGCCTAGAACTTTGCCACCAATCCTCCTACCCCCCTCTTGGCTTAGCACGTAGCCCCGAATCCTCCTCCCCCCTCTAAGACTAGCAATTTGCCATCAATCCTCAACCCCCCTCTTGGCCTAGCAGATAGCCCCAATCCTCCTCCCCCCCACTGGGCCTAGCACTTAGCCCCCATTCCTCCACCCCCCTCTGGGCTTAGCACTTAGCCCCCAATCCTCCTACCCCCCTCTTGGCCTAGTACATAGCCCCCAATCCTCCTACCCCCTCTTGGCCTAGCACATAGCTCCTAATCCTCCTACCCCCTTCTGGGCCTACCACATAGCCCCCAATCCTCCTCCCCTTTCTTGGCCTAGCACTTAGCCCCCATTCCTACACCACCCTCTGGGCCTAGCACTTCGCCCCCAATCCTCCTACCCCCCCTCTTGGCCTAGCACATAGCCCCTAATCCTCCTACCCCCTCTTGGCCTAGCACATAGCCCCCGATGCTCCTCCCGCCCACTGGACGTAGCACTTAGCTCCCAATCCCCTTTTCCCCTCTGGGCTTAGCACTAAGCCCCCAATCCCCATCCCCCCTCTGGCCCAAGCACTTAGCCCCCAATACCCCTCCCCTATCTGGGCTTTGCACTTTGCCCCCAATACTCATCCCCCCTCTAGGACTAGCACTTAGCCCTCAATCCTCAACCCCCACTCTTGACCTAGCACCCAAACCCAATTCCAATCCCAATCCAATCCTTCTCCCCCCCTCTAGGACTAGCAATTTGTCATCAATCCTCAACCCCCCTCTTGGCCTTGCGCTTAGCCCCCAATCCTCCTCCCCTTTCTTGGCCTAGCACTTAGCCCACAATCCTCCCACCCCCTCTGGGACTAGAACTTAGCCCCCAATCCTCATCCCCCCCTGGGCCTAGCACTTAGCCCCCATTCCTCCACCCCCTCTGGGCCTAGAACTTAGCCCCCAATCCTCCTACCCCCCTCTTGGCCTAACACATAGCCCCTAATCCTCCTATCCGCCTCTGGGCCTGGAACCTAGCCACAATCCTCCTCCCCTCACTAGGCCTAGCACTTAGCCCCCAATCCTCCAACCCCCCTCTTGGCCTAGCACATAGATCCCAATCCTCCTAACCCCCTCTTGGCCTAGCACATAGCCGCTAATCCTCCTACCCCCCTCTGGGCCTAGCACTTAGCCGCTAATCCTCCTACCCCCCTCTGGGCCTAGCACACAGCCCCCAATCCTCCTACCCCCCTCTGGGCCTAACACTTCAATCAATCAATCAACCAACAACTTTATTTAAAACGCGGTAAATAGCTCAGCAAGCTTGTTTTCAGACATGCCGTTAAAGAATTCCAAGATATGCTTAAAATTCCATAAACTGCAAGATATAAATGTTAAGGATCAGGTATGACTTAGCCCTAAAATATTATTTAATAACAATTAATTTTAAGTAATAATTAGCAACAACCATCAGTTACTATATAATAATACGCAACAAGCAATGTACAAATGGACCCTAACGATGTAAAATATGTCCTAAGATATCGCACGTTTAAAGCTTGCAAGATCCCTTATCTCACGTATTTGATTTGACAGTTTGTTCCAAGCATTTGCACCTCGATAAGAGAAAGAACGAACTTAGAAAGAACTTTAAGAAAGAACTTAGCCCCCAATCCTCCTCCTCACCTCTGGGCCTAGAACTTAGGCTCCTGATCCTCCTCCGCTCCTCTAGGTCTAGCACTTAGCCCCCAATCTTCCTTCCCTCCTCTGGGACTAGCACTTAGCCCCCAATCCTCCTACCCCCTCTTGGCCTAGCACATAGCCCCCAATCCTCAACCCCCCTCTTGGCCTTGCACTTAGCCCCTAATCCTCCTCCCCCCTCTGGGCTTAGCATTTAACCCCCAATCCTCCCACCCCCTCTGGGCCTAGAACTTAGCCCCCAATCCTCATCCCCCCTCTGTGCCTAGCACTTAGCCCCCATTCCTCCACCCCCTCTGGGCCCAGCACTTAGCCCCCAATCCTCCTACCCTCCTCTTGGCCTAGCACTTAGCCCCCAATCCTCCTACCCCCCTCTTGGCCTAGCACATAGCCCCTAATCCTCCTTCCCCCTCTTGGCCTTGTCTTCGCCCCCAATCCTCCTTACACCCTCTGGGACTAGCACTTAACCTCCAATTCTCCTCCCCCCATCTCGGCCTACCACTTAGCTCCCAATCCTCCTCCCCCTCCTTGCCTAGCAGTTATCCACCAATGCTCCTACACCCTTCTTGTCCTAGCACATACCCCCCAATCCTCCTCCCCCCTCTTGGACTTGCAGTTACTCCTCAATCCTCAACACCTCTGGGCCTAGGACTTAGCCCCCAATCCTCCCCCCTCTGGGCGTTGCACTTAGCCCCCAATCCTCCTCCCCCTCTCGGCCTAGCACGTAGCCCCCATTCCTGCTCCCCTGTAGGTTTAGCACTTTGCCCGCAATCCTCAACCCCTATCTTGGTTTAGCACTTAGCCCCCAATCCTCCTTCCCCCTCTGGGCCTAGAACATAGCCCCCAATCCTCCCCCCTCTGGGCCTAGCACTTAGCCCCCAATCCTCCTCCCCCTCTGGGACTATCACTTAGCCACTAGCCCTTCCCCTTTCTTGGCTAGCACTTAGCCCCTAATCCTTTTTTCCCCCTCGAGGCCTATCACTTAGCCCCCAATCCTCCTCCCCCCACTAGGCCTAGCACTTAGCCCCCAATCCGCTTACACCCTCCGGCATGCCTCCCCACTCTGGGCTTAGAAATAAGCCTCGAATCCTCAACCGCCCTCAGGGCCTATCACTTAGCGCCCAATCCTCCTCCCGCCATTTGGGCCTACCACTTAGTCTCCAATCCTCAACCCCCCTGTTGGCCTAGCACTTAGCCTCCAATCCTCCTACGCCCCCTCCCTCTGCGCCTAGCGCTTAGCCCCCGATCCTCCTTACGCCCTCTGGGCCTAGCACTCTCCCCACAATCCCTCTTCCTCATTTGGGCCTAGCACTTTGTCCCCAATTCTCCTCCGTACTCTGGGCCTGGCACTTAGCCCCCAATCCTCCACCCAGCTCTGGGGCTAGCACTTAGCCTTCAATCTTCCTCCCCCACTCTTTGCGTAGTATTGAACCCCCAATCCTCCCGCCCTCCTTCCCCCTGTTGGCTAGTACTCTAAGACTAGCACTTAGCCCCCAATCCTCAACCTCCCTCTTGGCCTAGCACTTAGCCCCCAATCGTCCTCCCCCCTCTGGGCCTAGCACATAGCCCCCACTCCACAAACCCCACCTCTTGGCCTAGGACTTGGACTAGGACTAGGATTCTGCTTCCCCCTCTAGGCCTAACACTTAGCCCCCAATCCTCCTCCCCTCCCTCTGGGCTTAGCAGTTAGCCCCCAATCCTCCTTCGCCCTCTGGGCTTAGCACTTAGCCCCCAATCCTCCTCCCCCTCTTGGCCTAGCACATAGCCCCCTGTCCTCCTGCCCCCCTCTGGGCCTAGCACCTAGCTTCCAATCCTCCTCCCGCACTCTGGGCCTAACACTTAGCCCCCAATCGTCCTCCCCACTCTGGGCCTAGCACTCAGCCCCAAATTCTCCTCCCCCCTCTGGACCTAGAACTTAGCCCCCAATCTACCTCCGCCCCTCTAGTTCTAGCACTTAGCCCTCAATCCTTCTCTCCCCCTCTGGGCCTAGATCTTCGCCCCATTCCTTTTACCCCATTTGGGCCTAGCACTTAGCCCCCAACCCTCCTCCCCCCTCTGGGTCTAGCACTTAGCCACCAATCCTCCTCCCCCCTCTGGATCTAGCACTTATCCCCCAATCCTCCTCCCCCCTCTGGGCATAGCACTTAGCCCCCAATCCGCCTCCCCCCTCTGGGCCTAGCACTTTGCCCCCAATCCTCCTCACACCCTCTTGGCCTTGCACTTAGCCCCCAACCCTCCTGCCCCCTCTGGGTCTAGCACTTAGCCACCAATCCTCCTCCCCCTCTGGATCTAGCACTTAGCCCCCAATCCTTCTCCCTCCCCTCTGGGCATAGCACTTAGCCCCCAATCCGCCTCCCCCTCTGGGCCTAGCACTTTGCCCCCAATCCTCCTCACACCCTCTTGGCCTTGCACTTAGCCCCCAACCCTCCTTCCCCCTCTGGGTCTAGCACTTAGCCACCAATCCTCCTCCCCCCTCTGGATCTAGCACTTAGCCCCCAATCCGCCTCCCCCTCTGGGCCTAGCACTTTGACCCCAATCCTCCTCACCCCCTCTGGGCATAGCACTTAACCCCCAATCTTCCGCCCCCCTCTGAGCCTAGCAGTTAGCCCCTAATCCTCCTCAACCCCTCTGGGCCTAGCACTGAGCATCCAATCCTCAACCCCCTCTTGGCCTAGCACTTACATTGATAGGCGCATAACGCTTCACAACACATGCGAACTTACGATACTTATAGCAAAATAGTGTCCCTGTGGTATAAATCTCAACCTTAAATATTTGGGGGGTTACTTAAAAATTGCAAAAATGTTTACATTTTTGCAATTTTCAGAATTTCTCTTTATAATATTGGCAATTTTCTGCATAGGCGCAGACGTTTTTTTCCGCGGTGTCTGTCAACCTCGTGTTTTGTTTCATTTCCTTGAAGAGCGGTACGTTGCTAACTCGATTTGAATTGTGAGGTTTCAGCACAGTAAAGAGGGCCTTATTTCCTCACTATGTGAATAAAACGAAGCTGTATTCAGTAAAACGAAATTTTATATTCATTCTTCAGTTCACATATAGTCATTTAGGGGCGAATGGTAAATTCGAGGCCTTGCGAGACTGCGAGGCGGATAGCTACTGATACAGTTTTTGTGCGCCCGAGATGTTCTCAGCTTTGCAAAAGAAAGCGAGACTCCGAGATTACCTCCTTTCGAGACTGCGAGACCCGTTAAAGTTTACTTAAAATTCTGCGAGAGGTGTATCTTTTCACAGGTAGGCAAATATGAGAGGGACTAGTCCCTGCAACAAGTCGCGCGGACAAGTCCAATTGTAAATTGACTCTAAATTAGCTATAATTTGAAGGGCTTTGAGGACCAAGTCGCAGAGACGTGTCACACGAATTAAAACCAGTTTGAACTTGTGGGCCAAGTCGCAATTTTGGTCCCTGCAACTAGATAGTTTTCACAAAAATGGGTAGCTCAAGGGATGGGATTAATGTCCCCGCGACTTATTGCAGGCTCGAGTAGTCTCCTAGTCCTCTCGTGTACTGCCGACCTACTAACGAGCATTCGCCATCGCGATTTTGACTCTATGTTGAATTACAAAGACGTATTGAGAAGTAGTTTGCCCTCAGGGTCGCTACTGAAATTAGTTGATCGCAGATATTCAGGGCAAGACCATTAAGTGAATTTTAGACCATGGTAGTCTTTTGCCCTTGAATTTCTGTTGAGCATCGATTTTTTTTTTCAAGCTTAATCTAAGGCCTACAAAAGACATCGTGAGCACTGATATCATAAAAAGTCAATATTCGCGCAACGCGATTTTTTGAATTTTAGAGGAAAGAGTTTTGTTGCAGTTTCGTCACTACAAATCTCTTATTGGTTTCAAAAGATCTGTGTTTAATTGGAAATCGAATATACGTCTTGAAATGAACAGACAGATGATAAACCGTAAACTTACGATAAGCTTTCCAAAATCTTCAATGCAGACAACTTTTCTGTTATAAGCACTGAAAACTGCTTCCGATTATGAAGTCTCCAACTGCAAGGTGTCTTTTTTTTTCTGTTACTGTGATCAAGTTCAGACAGGCCGATTTTCATGCATGCCATGTTCATCAGTGTTCGCTATGTTTTCAGAGTCAAACCATTGAAAGTATTCTTCACTGGACCGAAACATGCTCATGTTCAGTCCTTTGAAAGCATTTTTGAATCGCAAAAATTGCAGACCTGGCCCAACTGGTTTTCCAGAATGCTCCCAACTTCATAAATTTTTCGGGGAACGATGATTGATCCGGTGATGTTTCACGCAGCCGCTACCTTCCTAATTAAGAAGCCGTTTTACACAAAAAAGAAAGATGAAAAAAGTTGTAATAAATAAATGCGGTCGCGTCGGATCCCCTTACTGACTTTGAACGCGGCAATGTGATAGCGAAATTTCCGATAATGAAAAAATATCATTGTCAGAAGACTGGCTAAACCATAGGCTCGCAATGCGTAAGTGTGTTTGCAGGTGCTACTGACTTAATCATATAACATCGGTCATGTAAATGACGTGGTCCAAAAGAGTTCAAGAGTCTCAGCTTTAAAACAACAAAGACCTTCTTTACTGTCCACAATTAAATGACCAAGCCATTGTTTGCTTTCATATCCTTCGACCGGGATCTTACTAAGCAGGACTCGTACTTACACTAATCCCTGGCTATCAAGTCAACAAAGAAACTATCTTCGGTGGGAATAGTCTGCCAAACCACCTGAGGACTATTGAGAGTTTAGAGCCCTTCCAAGAGCGAACTGAGGTTACTCAGGGGAGGAAATGAATAGACCCTGCAAAAAGTTACTTGTGAAGCTTTAATATTGATTATATAATTGTACAGTAATATGCACGACGACAGCATCAATGCCGTAAATTAATTTATCTTGTCTAAATAAAAAAATATTATTATTATTAATACGCGCCTAGATTAGCTGAGGCCATACGCGGGTGTCGCAAATTCTCTATATATTTTTGAATCAAATAAATTTTGTATTTGTATTTTGTATTGTATTAGGTGTTGACAAGGCATGTCTATTTATGGCCGCCATGTTGCGCGACTCCGTCGTCATCGTCGTCGTCGTCATCGTCGTCGTGCGTACGCGCCCACGAGCAATACCGCTAGCCCTGATAACCATGAGAAAATCAACTCATGGGTTTCGTTTTCTTTCCCATATGAGTATGGGGCTCTGCTATTAAAACTCTGCTCCAATTGCAGAAATTCTACTGAGGAACGATCGTGAAAAATGATTAAATCCGACCTGAACGTGAACTCAAGGAAAAAATTTGGACTTGAGCCCACGATCCAATGATGTGCCTCTCCAATCTGAGCCCGCAATCTAATGAAATAACATACCTGTTCAGCGGTTAACTTCAAAAAAACACATGACCTCGATGATTGCTAACCTGAGCCCGCGATATGGTCATGTGATACTGGTCAGCGGATACCTTCTTTTGACAGCTGTCAACTGCCTATAACATGGCAACGATGTAAGCTTATGGTAACCTTTTACCTTCACCAAGGAAGCACGGAACATTTCCATGTGCTGAGTATTTATCTTCTATTTTAGTGCAAACGTTTTCCCGTTTTTTCCCGTGTGTGGAAATCATTGGTTTAGTTCTCGACAACTATTGCAACTGAGCATGCGTACTAAACGTTAGTTTCCAAGCTCTCGTTGGCCTGACTTAAGACATCGACAACTAACACCCCAGTGTGTGGAATGCTTGCATCGGACACAAATAGTTGTCGATAACATTTAGTTGTTGATAAAAAATAGTTGTCGACAACTAATCGCCTCGTCTGTGGAGGCCCTTAGTTGTCGACAACTCGTCTCACAGACGACGTTTTTCGGTTGTCGACGACATTTGGTTGCCCTTAGGGCCTCCACAGACGAGGCGATTAGTTGTCGACAACTATTTTTATCAAAAAAACTTGAGCACCAGCTTCGCTGAAAGACGCGTTGTTGTCGCGGAAACTGGAGGTGTTCCACTTTGGTAATATGGCAAGGTATATCACATAACATGTAATAAATCGACAAGACTACCATGAACAAACCAACCGGTGCTGCAAAACAACAACGGAAACATCTCTGAAATTTCCTTCGAAAGATCATGATATATGTTCGTGTAGACAGGATACTGTGAATGGAATTTAACAAATTGACGGCAGATTTTCATCGTATGTCTTGTTATTTTTTTATGAATTTCGTCATCACATTGGCGAAATAACAGGACATGCGATGAAAAACTGCCGTCAATTTGTTTTTTACCATAACAAAACGAAGCCAAATAAAAGGATAAAGCGCAGACTCGCCTTCGCAAAGTGAAACACAGGCTCCCCAAGCTCAAAATTCCACTCTGAATACGTGGTGTATGGGACAGCTTGTGTATATAGAGAATTGTATGGGAAAGTCACCGATCGTAAAAAAATTGTGTAAACAACTATCTGATTTGAAATAAAGTTTTCCTACAAAGTTCAGTCCATTCGTAGTACTTTGGAAGAACACGGAAGAAAATAACAGTTCCATTCATCGAGTTTCACGTCAAACTTTGGCGTTTTCCCCTTTACAGTTGGATTCAACCCGGACTAACACTCCTCTTAAAACAAAGTTGATGATTTTCCCTTTAATCGCTTTCATATTTTCGAGAACTAACAGCACAACTGTAAAAAGTTTGACAAAGTTTTCAACAAAAGAGCAGCAACCGCTCTCCATGGCGTCATCCACAGGCAGCCCAAGCTCACGTTGTGATCAGGATCCTATTGCATAATAGCTGTCATGGCAAAAATATAAGAGTTTGTATGGGAATATTTTACAACACCTTTCAGCAAACTGAAATACTGCCAAATCTTAAATAAAATTGCCTTACCTTACTTTCACTGTTTTTATACTTGTTCTAACGCTGGGGAACCCAGAAAGCGATAACTCGCCTAAATGGCCAAGAATCGGCAAAATAAGCGGTCAGACAAGAATAAAAACAGTGAAAGTAAGGTAAGGCAATTTTATTTAAGATTTGGCAGTATTTCAGTTTGCTAAAAGGTGTTTGCCCAATAAATTATCCCAAGTTGCCTTGCCCAAATATTATTTTTCTGTCCAACAAACCTGACTAGCCCAAAAAAAATTTTGGGAGGGGGGGGGGGGCAGCCCCCCCCCCTACCCGTACGCCTATGATCCGACTAGTCAGTCACGTGTATGTCCTCGGGTAAAACACGAGCATTGGCGCCAATGCCGGAACGCGTGAGAATTTCTGCAGTTCTTGGTAAAAAACAGAATACTAGAATATGGGTTGGAGGGGGAGCAGACAATAAAGGGGGAAATGCAAATTAAAATAGCACATCAGTATTAACAGATTTAATATCCACTAAATTTTCAAAAATACAGTTTTTTTCTTATTTCGTTACCCAAAAAACCCTATCTTCGCATCTACAACTAGAAACCGATCAACATTACTGCCGGTGAAACATGTTCCCACTTATTTTCTTTTCCGAACATAACCAAAGCGAATAATACGCAAACACAATGCTAAATACACCGGTTACAAGAAGTGTCGACGATGATCAATATAAAATTTCTCATACAAAAACCTCGGTGTCAAGCTAACTTGTTGATGAGAGGATAGACAGTCATCAGCTTGGGGACATCGTCTTAAACCAATACAACGTTGATATTGATAGCGAGAAACACGATTTCTTAAACTGGTCCTTTACAGAAATCCTGACCAATTCTTTTTTAGTATATTTTGCGTAGTTCAAGTGTCCACTACTAAAAAGCTTGAACTTAGCCATTTTTGGTAGCCTAATTTACTGGAAGACCTGTGGTCCTCCGCTTTCATTCCCTCTCTTTGTGAGGAGGTGGAGAAACCAGTGAGACGATCCCCGAATATCTGACAAAATTTACACTAAAAGTTCGCTTTCTGCCTACAACTACCTAGTCAGGTGCGCTCGACAAGTTATTAAACTGTACCTCGTTTCTCCTCTCACAAAACGTTCTCTTATTCAACGGGATAGTTGAGAAATGCACAGATAAAAATCACTTCCGGCAACAGATTGCACCCTTTGGTGGGTAAGTAAAGCAAAGACTGGCAAGCCGCTACAAATTCAATTCGGAATTCCACAAGGCTATTAAAATTAATGATGCTTTCCCTTCGTCGTGTACTGCAAGTACAAGAAACATGAGCCCGGGTGACTTTCATACCAGACTGCGGTCACCCGCGATAAAATAGATACGCGCTTCTAGATTGAACATAGCAATCCTGACTTAATTATTAATTTTTTGGTGCCTTCGCACTCTTCCTTGTGCTGTGAATGCTGAAACTTTCTGTCAGTTGTAGTATATTTCATGGTATACCACTCCAAATCCTTAGCTAGACGCTACAGTTTATCCACCGTGAACAACCTAAAAAACATGTTTCAATTGACAAGAGCGCCGTTTAGCTTTGCCGTCTACAATTGTGTTCTGCACTATGTTGATAGAGTCGTCTTGTCTTCCTGTTGGTTTCTTCTACAAGAGACCAAAGCCCTTGGCGTGAGTGATGGCTTTTAGCAGCCTTTCTTTCAACTTTCCTCTGTTGGAGTATTCAGGGAGTAGAAGCACATTAAAACACGTGTGTGCGGTTGGAAGCCTGCAAGGGAAACATGACAACAGACATGTGAAGCGGAATTCACTACAGCGAGCGCACTTAGGCTCGATTACCAGCCGCTGTTCGGGAACCCGAGCTCGCGCTCGTCTTCTCCTCGGGAGGAACGAATACCGGACTCGAGAGAGCGGTGGAAATCGAGCCTACAGCGCACTGGGGAACCCAAGGTGATAACAAAACTCCTAATGTACTCTGTAAGGAGTTATACATACACGTAAATAAAAAACACAATTTACTCTGAGGGACAGGTCTAGCTGTTAGATTGTCTCTGAATGGCCGTCCCTCGAATTACAACAATCAAGAACAGTGGAAACCTTCAAAGATTCTTGTGCCAGCTCGACATATATACCATACAGCAAGAACTGCTGAATCATCCGATTTTGACAAGTGTGACTTTATCCTCTTTCCCTTCCCCGACCACAGCTTGACTGGTAAAACAATTAGTAGGAGTTACATGAATTGCGTACCTGTCCGAATCAGGACCATTCTTGGCAATGATAAGTCGAAGTTTTGAGAAGCCGCCCACTGGGATTCTGTCACTTCCGGTCGTAAACATCAACAGCTGCTTCTTTTGCTCCACAGTGAAGCTGTGAACAACTTCCCAAAACCACCTGCAAGAAGACCATGCAAGTTCCATGAGACTATGTTTAGGTGACTAGGGGTGCGTTCCTTTGGGGTGATCCGGATCACGAACAATGATCCGAGATCATGCAGATCATGGTACATCAAAGGAACCGGCGAATCCTTGCTCAGAATGGATTCGCCGGCGCCTTTGATGCACCATGATCCGAGTGATCTCGGATCATTGATCGTGATCTAGATCATCCCAAAGGAATGCATCCTAGGTTTCATGAACAAGGCTATGTGACATGGTTGCAATTTACTTTTGTCTTCAGTAATTTTATAGAAGAAACTTATACAGCCATTTCAGACATTTAAACTCTACCTCGTGAAAACGTTTGAGATACTGTCATGACTCCATAAAAAACAGCGCTACCAAAACCTGACAGTTAAACAATATTATTCAATTTTGTACTTGATCAGTGTTGAGCCCTCCGTAAGTCCATTGTCATATTCAGTGGACTTCTCCAGTGCATCAAAGTCAAAATCCTGAAGGACAAAATAGAAAATAATTGAGAAATGTTGCAAGAGGTTTCATACCTGAATCTGCATTCTGTTAACCTACTGAAAATCACACCTACAACTGTCATGTTAATCCATGCATTCTTCAAAACCTTCTAACAAAAGTGGCCTCAAATTTAAATGTCACTCATTTGTTATTTTAACATTGCACAAGTATTGAAGTGAAATTTTTTTAAGTGTTTTTGGTAGTTTTCTTATGTCCACACAGTACTACTTGAAGAAGACCAAAAACAAATAATGTTTAAGAAGGAAAAATCCCACTTTTTGATGCCTAAAGTTCAATCTGACAACAGAATAAACCAATTAGCATCAAGAATATTAGTCATTACTTAATTCAATGTGAGTACCTGGCAACCGGATACCAGCAGCTCCACCTCATCTGGACGGAAGAATGTTTTGAGAGGAGACTCGGACACAACCATGTCAAAACCACGTTTGAAGGCTTTAAACTGTAGAAAGAAATTTTTAACAGCATAATTACAGTGTATCAACAGTAACACTGTTTTCAAAAATAGCTGTCCGTAATAATTTATTGTCTTTACCTGTCTCTCAATGGATTTGTTAAGGATAAAATCAGCATACAGATTCACAAACTCCTGAAATATAAAATAGGAACAATTTTAGCTGTTTTGCTCCAAAGATCAACCTCTTGTATATATTTTTCATGTATTTTTCTGCAGTTACCAAAATTGCATATAATTTTTGCCTTGAAATATTTTGGCTTTTATTCAAGACATCTTGAGATAACAAGCCTAGGTCCTTGGATGCCATGATTTTTCAACTTGAAATCAATTTACAAGGCAAATCTCTCGGACAGCTCTGTAAGATGAACAACTCTACAAGATAGAAAACTTGTGACGGTCCCAGCATGTCACTTTTCAGTGCAATATGCCAATTACCTGTCTGTTGTCATTGGTAACAGTGATCTCTGCTCCATTTTCCTTCAGCTCCTTCGTAAGCGATGACCCAAACATGTCTGTGTATCCAATGGTGAAGTTAATCATCATCTCGCTTTCTACATCACCTTCATAATCCAGCAGATCTTGAAGACCAGCTGCAAGACCCTGTTAAGCATAACATTTAAAACATTCACATGACGTCACAATGATACTGTTATCAAGTGAGAAACTTCAAATGAGAATACCTCAGCCATGTAATTTTTTAACCCTTTTACAGTAATTCGGATCAAACATTACATGTAACTGTGGTTGCAAACTTGTGGTCTGTGTTTGAAACCCTAGAGTATGCCCATTATAGCAGAACTGAGCAGAGCATCATAGCCATAGAAATTGAGAGAACCAGTTCATTTTTCATGGTCTGGGCATGGTTTGCAGATTTTCTGAAATGAACTGTACCGTTTTGGGCTATTAATTTTTCAAACTTCGACCATTGGCTGTCTTTGGAGAGTGGAAACACTGTGCTGAACAAACTGAGCAAGGTACTTGACCACAACCAGAACCCAAACATTTTCCCTTGTAAGTGGTGTCTGGCCAACATGGACAGACACTAGCTACATTATACAATTATGTACATGTATCTGTGTTAGCCATGTAACTTACAGTGTGTGAATCCTTCAGGTCTTCAAATGTTCCTTTCTTGCCAAACAGCTTTCTGTACACTACCATCGGAAAATGCACATCTAGAATGACATTGTTGTAGATAGCCAGGCCAAGTACTAAACCAATCAAAATGAACTGGCCATCGGTCTCAAATGAGTTGGGGTTGAACCAGCAGTAACGAGTGGCTTCGTCAAAAGTAAACATGCCTGATGGAATGGAAACATTATTATAATATCAGGAGTAACAAATTAAGAAAATAATAGCCAGAGTTTAACATACATGTATAAAAGTCTTCTTGATGGAAAAGATTATCTGCTAAAACACTAAGCTGTAGACTGTGTCAGTCAGCACCTTCGACAAATTGGTTTATGTAAATTGAGAAGAAGCATAGATTTCAGGAGCAAAAACCGACTGTTTTAAGACTCAGAAGCAAACATTGTTAAGCTACAGGTACTAACAGTACCTCTGTTACAAAATGCCACCAGAAGAATAGGCGATTTCCGAGTTCCCTTTTCCCTCTGTTTGAAAACGAGTCTAAGTGCGAAACTATTCATGCGCTTGTTTTGCATGAGAATGAAGATACAGGTAAAACACATTTGCATATGAATGGTTTTGCATTTAGACTTGTTTTGACACTGAGGCAAAAGAGAACTTGGAAATGGCCTATTGTACTCACCAAAATCAGGGTTGAATATTTCCTCTACAATCAGCTGAAAGAACTCTTTGGACACACCTCCTTCGTCGATTCCTTGCTCTCCTTCAAACTCGACATACAGTTGCTTTTTAAGATCTGACGGATTGTCTTGTGAAGTCATCTCAAGCTAGTTACAAAAGAGATCAACGTCTACTGAAGTGATAAAGCAGGGTTCTGGAAAAACTTGAATTCCAGCTTGCCCTTTGGACAAGCATCACTCACATTTTGCTTGCCCATGACAGTTACATGACAGTTTCTTTAATTTTTGGTACGTTTTACTATGCTTGACTTGCTGCAGCCCCTGCCTACTGGGCAAGCGAACATGAAGAATTACTTGCCCAAAAGGAGAAATGACATTTTCTTGGATGATCAGACAGCCCTGTGAAGGGCTGATGGAGCCCTGTGAAGGTACACTTAAATAAAGTACAGTAAAACTGCTATTTAATGAGTGCCAAGGGACTGGTCATTCATTTTTGCTGGCATTTTGAACATCCCATTCATTTTACTGCTCAGTTAGTAGCTTTTGTCGCGCTGAAGTATATTGCTTGTTTTACCAAGGATTTTGTAGGAAGTCTTGAACCTTGCAACTCTTTACTACATAGAAGTCCTTAGAGATGTCACTTTCTCTAGAAAGCACAAAATCTCTCATTGGCCAACAAGCCACTACAATCCAAGACATTCAGGAGCTGTGAAAGAAGAGCATACCACATGCACACAAAATACTTACATTGACAAGAGCATCTTCAATGAGGTGATCTCGTCGGACTTTGAGTCTAAGGTATGGTGTCGCGTGCTGGCCCCTCACAAGACTGTAAAGTAACGTCAGCCGTCTCTCACTGTACATGCGTACCCGATTGTCGTAAAACAAACCCATGCTCTTTGTAGCAGTAGAAAGAATGAAGTTGTACTTTAGGAAAGAAAACTTGCTGTGTGCTTCATTCTTAAAGTGTGTAAAGTCACGGTCGACCTCGATTTGGTCATTTAATGGATCATTGACAAAATCTTCAAATTTTACTAGCGGCTTGCGACAGTCTAGAAAGTCAATTTTCAATTCCTTAAGAAGAGGGTCATCATGACTGTTATTTCCAGCAGCTCCATCATGGCTATCGTTCAACGTCTGATCAAACATTCCTCCCATTATACTAGCACAATGCAGCAGTTTCATTGTTTTGGTTGCAGCCACAATTGCTTCGTCCTCTTGCACAGGCGCATTACCTGTGGCACTTGGTCCCGTTAAAACTTGGAACGTAATCAGCTGCTGAAGAGTTTCAACCAAACGCCTGATTTCCTGACTTGAAAACTGTGACCAGATGTGGACTAAATTTGCTTGAAGTTTAACAGGAAGTAATGCCACGGCCTTGAGAAAACTTGGTAAAGCCTGATCTAGATACTCTGGACTGTGTAGCATTGTGTTTTCCATAATTATTACAAATTGGTTCAAAAAGTTAGCATCACTGCTTGACGCTTTGTATCGGAGCTCCATTTCAAGAGTCGGTGCTAAGGCGACCAGAGAGTTTATTAATGAATTCTCAACCGAAGAATCGCCTGTCTTAAACAGGGCAGAATACATATGTCGGACAGCTGCAATGTCAACACTGGTTATCATGTTTTGTTTGCTTGATGAGTCTAACAGGAAACTTTTGTTCAATGATTCAGAACTAGAAAACACCACACCAATACTATGTACAAGTTTCTTGTAGCTTCCTTCTTCCATGCATGAGTTCAAGTTCGACAAGAATGATTTTTCTGTGAGGAATGGGACATCTTTGGTTGGAACTAAAACTGAAAAACATAATAATATTATTATTATCACACTGTACTTAGTCAATGGGAAAGCAAATACGGCAACTATTATTTTGGTTAGATCAGCATTCAAAGGGCTGCCTGTGTGATCAAAAGACCACAACAAAATGTCCACTTGAAACAAAATGAACTACTTTCTGCAGGACCAGACATCAGGTGTTAAATGTTTGACTGTATTACTGTTAAGAAAAGCTTCCAAGTACAAAACAATATTAATTTTTAATACTGCTTAAGTATGAAAACCCAGGAGGGCCTTCCAAAATTAGACTTGTAGCTTCTGACTTCCAAACTTCCACCTTTCAACTTTGGATTTCTCACATCAGAAGTTGGGGGTTGGAAGTCTAAACTCAGAAGTAAGGTTGGAAGCTCAAAAGTAAGTTGACAGTATCAACTCTACATCCTCAAATCTTGAATATTGAAATGCAGGGTTGTCAGTAGGTTTTTGAGTAGCAGGTTCCATCCAAAAAGTAGGCAGTTATTTTCATATTATTTCTTTAATATCATGCTTAGAACCAGAGCTACTAACATTCGGAGTAGCCGGCGCAGTATTCCGAATAGCAGGTGAAATGCGCCAGTTGCCGGCTTATTTTGACAACCCTGGAAATGCAAGAATAGAGTTTGGAGGATGGGAGTTTGACTATCAAGAGATCAAGCAAGCAACAAGTTTATCAGTTTTATGCTTGAAACTCAGGAGTCTTGACTCAAGACTTGAGACTAAATTATTTTTTAAGTAATACTAGGATCAAGATGAGAAGGACTCAACTTATTCCGCGCAGTGCCATTACAGTTTTGTGCTACTCATTTGACATATGTGCCTGTCACGCTAAATTAAAAATACAAGACTACAAGTGTTTTCTGTACATGCCTATAACTGTACCTTTGTGATTTTTTTCTTCTAATGGTTCACAAAGACGAGCCTTTTTCATGAACAACTGCAAAGCTAAAGCAGCAGCATCATCCTTTGAGGTCTGCTTCCTTCCACTCGATGCACAGTATTCATTGTCGCACCTGGGTGCACCACACCCATCCGTTAGCTGGAAAAAGTAGTTCTTGATCTTTTGCTCAGCTGCTCGCTTCCTGTATCAATTCGTAAATATTAACACACAAAGTAAAAATTGAAATTCAAAAACTTAAAAGGAATGAGCTGTAGCCATTGTAGGTACAGTACATTAATAATACATTTCAATCATACATGAACCTTGCTTAATCAACGGTTGTGTATTCACTGACATTGATCACCTTAACAGACTTTTCATGAAACAGCTTCTCACTTTAACAGGTTGAAATGTCTGTAGGTTATGATTAGTAAATTTAAATCCATTTTGTTTGTTACTGTTTATCAAATTTTGTCGGCAGTCAAAATTATGATTGATGGCAAATTATAATGAAAAATACAATACTAGCTGTGTTTTGAACTTCATAGTTTGTATATTGCGGGAAGGCAGTTTTGAATTAATGTTCTTGAAAGATACATCGTAAGTTTTAGAAAGTGGCCAGTTGTGAGACTCAAATGAGATTTCACAAGAAGGGTGCTTGCGCTGCAAAATTGATGGATATCAGACACAAACAGTGGACGCTTATCATTTGCTCAATAAATGTAAATAAAGCACTTCTGAAAACTCAGTCGTGCTGGCTGGTTCTGAATGGACTTCTACAACTGAAAAAAAGTGCGCTACAGTACCACTCAAAAGTAAGTTGAAAGTCTCGACTCGATCCTCAAAACTTGATTCTCAAGTCTCGAAGCTCGATTCACTCGAACTTCGAGACATGAGAATCAAGTTTCGAGAATTGATTCCCGAGTTTCGAGAAAACGATTTGTTCCTCGAAGAAAGAACAGTAGCAATCGGTCAGCCATTGGTAGTTGGGGGTTCCTTGCTCATGCCATGTCCACTCCAGCTCAGGACCGAACAGTTCAGGACATTATGGCATAGTGTTCTGTGCTATTCTCATCCCAGAGCCCACCATTCCTTTGGTCTGTACCAGGAATTGAGGCCTTGACTTATGGCGCTGACAACTAGGATTGCAGCCCCTGGGGATGTGAACGGCTAGTATTGTGGAGTTATCCCATTCACCTTCCTCTTCCAGTTATCTGATCAATGTGATGGCTGCTTGGGAATGGTACATGCAGCTCTTGGCTTCTTTGTGGGAACTTTATTCCATCGGGAGCCTGGCTCACCTTGCTGGTACCCCCCGCCCAAGTCCCCCCTACCCCGATTTCAAGGTACCCATCCCCCACATGTCAATTGTCATCTTTGCTTGTTGACCACTCGCCAAAGGTAATGTACATGTAGATGGAAAGTTGACTACAAATGGAAATTATGATTTCTCACAGAATGGAATTTTAATTATTATTTTGGGGTAAATAAATTGCTTGGCACTTTGTGGTTCTTAGATGCACTGATAAAATATGACTGTATGGCTTTGCAAGGAGGTAGACCCACCCCTCCCCCAAAGTTTCTTATGCTTGGAAGTCCTGTACCTTCATGGAATGCATACTGTACTTACACGTACAAGACCCACTTCCTCAACAAAACAGATAACTACAAAAATATTGTCCCATTTTATTTGTACTCGACTGAGTAAAGATGGAAAATAAAAATATATCATAAATAACTAACTATTCTTATTTCAAACAAATGTACAATTTTTTATACTCTCAGTTACTCAGTGTAGCCCCACCGCATGGGCCATTTACCCATGTGGGAATGAATTCTTTACCAAGTCTTCTGGTCACTTCTTCTCTCACCAATATGCGAACATGCCATGTAAATGTAAAACAAACAAGTCCTCCAATAAGAAATTCAAAGTTCAATTTCTTAAATTCAAAACAAATAAATTGATTCATTCAGTTGCCAAGACGATCTGTAAGTCCCAGGTGATAAGATAACACCTCGAGACGTTCATGTATGATCAATGAAAACACAAGACGGAGAGACATTAAATAATAACCGATTCTTTGAAAGTGTTAGAATTACCGCGCGTCAAATTGAGACAAGTTCGCCTGTATAAAGTTGACGCTGGTAAATGCACAAATATGAGTGCTACATGTGCTGTACTTACATGTCGGTATTGTCATCACCACCAGGTTCTTGGCTGCAATTCCTATAGAATAAAATCAAACAACGAAGACGATGTCCGATGCGCCAAAAAATAGCATGCAAATCACGGATCGACAACGATGAATCACCGGCTAAAAAGGGATTTGTCGTAAACGTGCACGCTAAAGTTCGCTTACCTGGACTCGTTAAGGCCGTCCTTACCATCCGATGAGCAGCTATTTTTGTTCGACATAAAGACTATTTCGTGTTGAAGTGAAAGTTTGTTATCTTGACCACGACAGCAATGGCAAAAGCATAATTCCTCCTTCAGGAAACTCGTCCATGGTACCTTCGACTTGTCGTGTGTGCTCCATGACTCAGCTAGTGTGGAATTGTGGGATGTCATTGGACTCCGAGAGACTGGGCCTAGGATATGACGAAAATTTTACACAACACACATGCAACCACTTCCATTTTTCGCGAATTCTATTTTGTAACAATAATTGTAGTTTTGTTAGTTAAATTCAATACCTTGAAGTCATTTATCACGTAGAAGTATCGAACATAGTGACTAGATGACTTTGCATCCGAGAAGATACAGAAAAAAAGAATATTTCGAAAGAGAAATCAAGCGACATTCATCCAATATAACTTTTGACGTGGGTGTCTGTGTTTTAATTTCCCATATGATAAACTTGAAAATCTGATCGGGTATACTGCGGGGTAAAGTAAGAGGAAAGCAAGATGGGAAAGCCCAAGAAAGGTGGCAAAAAGAAAGACGTGGATTGGTAAGTAACTTAGAAGTATGTCCATTTTCACGTGTTACAGGGTGATCATTTTAATTCATCCTTTTATTAATATCACCAATCCAGCTAAAAATATCAAAGTATTCTACAGGCCTTCCATTCTTTGGTAAAAGAAAAGCAAACGAACATCTAACATATGTGATAGGTTAATTCAATGATCAGTGAAAATCAATCCAGACATCGTCAGTTTTTCTTTTGTGTCATTGGTCAGAGTTGGTCACAAGTCATGATCTAATTGTACGCGTGTTGGAATGGTAACATGTTGGTGTAAGGGTTAGTAACAATGAACTCAGGATTGAGAAGTCCAGCTTCAAGCGCTGGCTGGGATCTTGGCAAGACGCTTTTATTAATCTTGCAGTGCCTCTCCACCTGGCAGTATATCGTATCAATGGATACCAGTGACCTGTTAGAGTAACCTGGTAACTGGTTTTAATAGACTAACATCCCATCCAGGTTGGGGGGGAGGAGGGGTTAGCCATGCTCCTAACTACATGTACTTCATAATTTATACGGAACTATATTTAATAGCCCCAGATTGTTTTGATTTGGATAAATTCTCTTTTTTCTGTGTACTGTTGAAATATCAAAAATTGTACCAAACCGGAGCTACGTGTGGCCCACTGCCGAGCAGCAAGAGCCATGGGTCTGGTCACGTCTTGATGCACCATGGTGTATTTTCGGGAACAAGATCCCTTCATATTTTCCCTGGCCTGAAGCCCTGAACTTTTTCAGACTTGTTTATTCCAGTTGCTTAAATTGGAAATACGCTACTAACAATGATCAATTCTCACTTTCCAGGGATGGAAATAATGACTGGTGCTCGGTAATTACCAATCAAATTTGCCAGCCAAAAATGAAATAAAATTTCACAAAAATCAAATAAAGGGAGGGGGGAGTCATGATCATTTACACCCAAGCAAAATATCACCTATCAATATGTTTCCCCTTAAGTTATTTCCTTCCCTGCTTTCATATATATAATTTTATATATATCTGCTGTTAATATATGAATTATTTCATGTACTTTATGTCAATAGTAATAATAATAATAACAACGATTTTTATATAGGGGGCTCACTATTAATAATAATAATAATAATAATAATAAATAATTGAATAAATAATAAAATATAATAATAATAATAATTTTTCAAAATTCACTTTCAAGATTACAAATATTAAATTAAATGAAAACCATAAAAAATTATACATATTATTCTCAATCAAAATGCTTCTTGACTCGTGTATATAAAATTCAATAATCCGAATCAAAATTTTGAATCATAATTCAAAATTCACTCTTGAGATTACAATATTGAATTAAAATGAAAACTATAGAGATTTTATACACATCATTCTCAAAAAGTTAAAACTATTTACAGTAATTAAGAATGCATAGTAAAAAGTGCTAAGACAAAAAGAACAGAAAATGTAAACAGACAAAAGCAAATTAATTTTTTTAGACAAAGCAATTTAAAATGTGTGAATAATAAATAGTTATAATTACCTAATTGGCCACTCCCCAATCGGACTTTTTAGGGCCAATATAAACAAGCAATATTGTAAGGATCCAAACTGGCAAGAGGGCAAGAGAACAACACCAGACAGTGGCCAGAATAGGCTTGAACCTGTGACTTACAAATTTCAATTAAGGGCTTTAACCACTCAGTTGTGATGACTCTTTTTGCTTTACTGTGCCCTAAGCGGGGTTTTTCTGCAAAGTTGTTGAAACTGCCTTTGTGTTTCCCAGGGAGGATGATGTGTTGAATGATCTTGAGTCGCTAAAAGATGGTGAACAAGATAAGGAAAATGCTGCAAGTGAATCTAAGGTAATTACGAACACATGATTGTATACTCCATGTTCAGTCAGTGGCTGTTCATTATTATAGCCCTGGATCAGGTTGATTTACTGAAATTTTAAGAGTTATTTTCCACTGGCTGAGTGACACAAAATAAGTGGAAAATGTTTTTCTCACACACCGCTGGGACCTGGGAAAGGGTCATGTGACCTTTGGCAGGCAGTTGTTTTCATTGCGCCCGCCATTACTGACCTTTTCCCACCCACCCGCCCAAAGAATTTTTAGTTGGCACTGTATCTTTTGTTAGCTTTGCCACTGTGTAATTTTCCCTTTGATGCATGATGTACATGTACTGTACATGTATGGTGGTCAGCCTGACATGGCTAGCAGTGGTGTGTCAGAAATGCAATTGCTTGAACTTGACATTAGCAACTTTAGGAAGTGGAAGATACCTTGTACAGTATCATATTATGATAACATTAATGATCTAATTTGTGTGAAATTTCTTTTTTACATTGCATCTGAAAACAGGGTAATAAGTCTGGTGGTGGTAGATTTCAAGGTCTTGATATTGAAGGTGATGGTGTGGCAGATGACGATGAAGATGACGGCATATCAGAAATGGTCAAAAGTGCGAAGAAGAACAAAAAAGGAAAGAGAAATAAGCAAGCTGAAATTTCAACGGAAATGACAGAAACAGTAAAAACGGAAAGAATTGCTGGTGATAATGACAATGATCACGAAATTATAGATAATGCGATAGAGACAAATGACAAGGAGATTTTAGATGAACCTGATGCTACAACCTCAAAAAAATCCAAAAAGAAAAAGAAAGATAAAAAAGATTTTGATTTTGACTTGGAGGATGACTCTGGTGATGAAAAAGTGAAGCCTGCTATAAAACCAGACAGTGCAACAAAGAAAAATGAAGATCTGCCTGATGAATCCGAGACTGTAGTCAAAACAGCAGCACAGAAACGAGCCGAAAAGAAAGAAAGAGACAAGAAGAAAAAAGAAGCTGAAAGAGCAAAGGCGAAAGCTAAAGCTAGTAAGAAGGAAGAAGGTAAGGAAGGGGTTAACACAGAAGAAGGAAACAAAGAAACAGAATTGCATGTGGATAAAGGAGATGTTGCAGGATCAAGCCTAACAGGTACACCTGTACATTGTACATATTGTAATTAACAATTATTCCATGAGCACGTTGGATATATGATGATACAGGGTACAAGTACATACTGTGGTGACGAGGCACATGTGTACTGCAGCACCAAGTTGGCTATAATCATCTCATTTCCGGCAATTGTCAGTGGAATAATTGTTTTATTAAAATCGCCACCAAAAGATAGTACATGTAGATGACTCTTCAAAATCTAAGGTCCTTTTTCATTTTGAGCTAACAAGTTCATACACTTGCCATAAAAATTATTTGTGGAGTATGACGTAATACATGCAGCTCAAAATTGTATACGGTGATGGCTAAGTCAATGAAAACTCAGGAGTTGGAATAGATCAAGGCTCAGTTTTTAATAATATATGTTATTCACTTTTGTAATATATGAGTCCCATGCTGTTTAAATGAGTCCCAACAGGCAAGTAATTGAGTTCAAGTACAAACACATCGTTTGTGCAGTCATGAACAACTCCATGCTAACTCTGCCTATTTTTAAAGGAGAGGTGCATGTAGTTGATGCTGATGCTGATAAGCCCACCACAGATAACCTTGATGGTAAAGGTGAGGACCAGGATGCCGAGGAGGATGGCGACGACAAAGACAAAAAGAAGAAGAAAAAGAAGAAAAAAGGTGAAAAAGAAGAGAAGAAAGTAAAGAAGCCCAACAAAGCAATGGTGAAACAGATGCAGCAGCAGCTTGAACAGCTGAAATTAGAAGAGGAAAGAAGAAAACAGGAAGAGGAAGAAAAAATGAGGGCTTTAGAGGAGGCAGAAAACAGGAGACTTGAGAAGGTACCTACAGAGAATTCTCTCGGGGGGGGGGGGGGGGTAGGGGGCCTCATGGTTAGCAGGCTGGATTTCAGATCAGATTTTCCGAGTTTGAACCACTGTATTGTATTCGTGGGCAAGACACTTACAGTAACTCTCACAGTGCAATGGCCATATAAATGTTCTACAGTGGTACTGGTCCTTGTGCACCCTTTTTGAGTCATTTTGCTCACCTCACTATAAGCCAGGCATCTCTCTAAAGTGGACAGTTGGTCATATGGAAATGAGTCTTACGTGCACGTCTTTTGACTTAAAAATCAAACTCATTTCCATATGAAAGATTACAAGTGCGCCAAGACTCGCTTTGAAACAGAGGTAGAAAGCAACTTGGAAATGGCGTATTGAGTTAATGCAAACATCTATAAAATATACACAACTCAGACAATTTTCTATGATGCCATTTTCAAATACTGGCATCTTTTTGTTTTATTGCAGCTAAGACTTGAGCAGGAAAGAAAAGAGAAGAAAAAGCAGAAAGAAAAGGTACATGGTCTTGTTACTGTTAGAAATGCTTAACCCTCTGACTGCCAAACTGATGTCTTCAGTACGTCCTGATTTCTATTAACATTTAGGCCATATGAACCTGAGTTTTCTATGCAGGGCTTCTGATATTTCTCGTGGTCGCGGAACCGCAAAATTCAGATGTATCCGCGAAATTCTCGCAAAACTGACAAAAACTCGTGACATACCGCGAAATCCGCTGCAAACCCTACCAAATACATGTCGGTACAACATATTTGAAACTTATCTTGACCATTGGGGCTGTTAACTTGCCATAAACTTGTCGCTTGAATTAACAAGAACAGTTTCCTTCAGAACTGTGTTGGATGAACTTTTGCGTTTTCTTTCTTGCCCTGAATTTGATATGCTGCAGTATGTTTTTCTGGAATGTTTCTTGTTTACTTTTTAGCGAAATTTGCCCCAAAAACTCCTGCGAAATCCCCGCAAAATTGGCCATTTTCTCCACGAATGTGTCTCTGCAAATCCCGTGAAATTTGACTCTTTTTCCCCGCGAATTATCAGCAAATAGTCAACGGAACGCAGCCGAATTGACTTCATTCATGGAAAACAAGGGCTAGAAGTCTTAATTGTTTTTAGTAGAAACTCTTATCAAAGTTTCGGATCCAAAAACTATCATTTTATGTACTTTTTAGCCAAAGTTAAATAAAAGTTGAGCCTTTAAGGGAACATGATTGTTTTCTATCTGCCAATAGAAAACAGTGGGAGAACCAATCATATTCGCAGATTTCCAATAGAACACAGCAAGTTTCTACTTACAGTGCTACGCGCCTTACCGTTGCCACTCGAGAAAGTTTTTGATTAAATTTTGACATCTTTTTGACAACTTTTTGCTAACTTCAAAGCGAGCCAGCCAACTAGAACATGAGAATGTAAATTCCCAAGGGAGTGAATGCACTTATAATTTGACATCTCCCCGCCCTTGGAAATTCTCATGTTCTGATTGGCTGGCTCGCTTTGAAGTTAGCAAAAAGTTGCTAAAAAGATGTCAAAATTTAATCAAAAACTTTCTCAAGTGGCAACTGTAAGGCTCGTAGCACTGTATTACTGTTATTCATGTGCCTATTTGATGTACCGTGACAAGTTTGTCAGTTACTACGATTCTTGTGGATCTTCCTCATTCAAAGCCATCCTTATTTCTTCTCGATTGTTTATTACGTTTTGGTGTTTTTCTTCCTTGCTAAACTATTATTTCAAGGTTTCCTTTGATATGAAAGCAAAAGAAAGATGATTCCATTCATGGTAACTAAGCGCCTTATTGTTTTTGGTTTATTTCTGCCCAAATCGTCATCTTTTGCCTGTCATCCGGTGCACAAAATGCTCCTGCAGAATTATCAAGGAGAAATCAAATGAAACTGTAGCAGGGGGAGTGAACTGTAATATTTTTTGGTGTTGCAGTGTTGATTTTTGCAAAGTCAAAAAATAACAAAAAATAGCTCAATGTTTTGGTCTCACAGCGAAAAATGGAAGGTTTGCAGTCTCTCAAAAGTCTCTATTGCAAGTGCATAGATTATTTTCACAGTATAAAATGAATGTTTTCAGGAGAGGAAAGAGAGACTGAAAAAGGAAGGGAAGTTCCTCACCAAGGCTCAGAAACAACAGCAAGCCAGAACTCAAGCAATGTTGGACTCCATGAAAAAGCAAGGTACGAAAATGCTAGTGTGAGTGAGGTCTTTTTAAAGTGAAATCTAAATAATCTTTTGGGAAAATAATAGTTTAGAGGGTCCTTGAAAGTCAGAGGACCTCAGAGCGGGTTTGACCAGTATAGATCGATCTCTAGACGATCCTAGACTTTAGGATTAGTTTAAATTATGCCAGCGAGGTAAAACAGTGGAGTAATGTGTGTTACATTACCACATGCTTAATCTAACCTGTATTCTTTCCCCCTCTTATTGACGTGACAGCCGCTAAACTTATTCTCATTTTAGCAGTTTTTCCCACATTTTTCTTACTCATAAAAGAAAGCTAAGCAGTCAAATACAATGTATTACACACTCAGTCAGCCCCAGTATCTTCATGATCCTTGGTCATGATTTATAGCATCACTCATTTTTACTGCGCTGAAGCTGACTGATCAAGTGGCGCAGGTCAAATTACATTTAAATTAAAATGGCTTGGGATTGGCAGCTGACTGCATTGTGTTACAAATTAAATTCAGCCTGACAAAAGTCAAACAAGAAACCAGCTCACTGCAAATAATTTCGTTTCACTATACACTGTGGGTTGAAAACACGAATATTACACACTGTAGACACTAAGAGATGGGATTTTATTCAGTGCAAAGCCATGCTCTCAAAGGAGTGGTAGAAAATGTCAATGAGTTTAAAGGAAATCAGTCAGACTCCTTCTTTTGTAGGCCTGATAGACATTCCTGCACTTAGTCAACAAGAACAAGAGGGGGTAAGGAAACCAGTTAGATATGGCACCAAAAAGCCCAAGAAACAGCAGCAACAACAACAACAACAACAACAAGACCAAGACGAAAAAGAGCAACCTGATGACTCAGCTGAAGAGCAAAGTAAGAGAATCCTTTATTTTTGTGTTTGTAACTGTGTAATACGTGTAATTATCTCAAAACATAATCTTGATTTTCAAATTATATAATTATTCAATAAGACAGTACAGAACATTCTCAGGGATCCATGACAAGAAGTCTGACAAGAAGATTAATTTTGCATGTGACATGCTAGTTTGCATTCTGATGTGCTCATCATCCAATCATCATCACGGAGAAATAAAACTTGATATTAACTTTCCAAAATACATGACTGTTCTTTAAATTATTTACTTTTAAACAAGCAAGTAAAATTTTGGCAGGCCAAGCATGGCATCTGAAATACTTGCCTGACTGAGGACAATATGGATCCCTGCAGTCTGTTGCAGTTGATTAGCAATCCCAGTGAGTTCTATACAGTTGTACAGTTCACGCATCTGTATTCCAATCCTTTCCTTATAAGTTGTCTTGATATGGTTCCTTAGTGATGTTTATTTATAGTATTTATAGCATTTCTAGATTTTTACTATTTTCAATAATTTTCAACATCTCTATTACGTTTGTAATTAGTTAGATTTTAAGTAGTCAGTTCCTTAGTTAATATGACGGATGTAAAGCTTACCATGTAGAAATACTGTCAATAAATCGTTATTGCGTGCAGATCAACAGTTGCGTATCAATTTTATATAGTAACTAAAAAATTAATTATGTTCTGATGTGGGTGGAATATGCCATTTCTGAGATTGTCTCAACTAATTCTTTCAACAGCAGCTACTTCTGAATCAGCAATTGCTGAAGAAGACAAGAAATCTGATGGTGAATAAAAACTTCTTTGGAAACCCTCTGGAGTTATGTACTCTTTGTACAGTAGAAGAGAAGAATTTGATGTTTATTTGTAATATTTCCATTACAGATCAGGACACAGATGATGTAGAAGAAGAAGACAATGAGGTATAAATTCCAAAACTGTTATCATGCTTAGTGGTTTTCACATGTATGCTTATCCAAGCAAACTTTTTTTCAGAAAATTAAGTATCAAGACAGCAAGATATGTAGAAATGAATTCACTTGCTCTGTATTTTTTTAGGTTAAGGATTCTTGGGATGTTGATTCTGATGAAGAACATGAAAACAAATCTACAGTTAAAGGTAATGTACATCCATTTCCTTAAATAGAGCGAGTTTCAGTTGAGTGTCGTAAAACCAAGACCAAAGTAATTACTTTGGCCAATCACAAAGGATGCAGATAATCGATGTTCGATCATGCAAAGCTCAAAGTGATTACACATACAGTAGTAGTTGACACAAAGGTTGATAGTACACATTCAGATTGTGGGCTGAAATACTGAAAAATGAACAACCATTAGATTTGAAGTTCCACATTAACTGACTCATTCAGCAAAAAGTTTTTGTCTTCCTCTTTTACATTGTAATTTAGAAAACTTGTGTTGCTACATATTAGTCTTGCGTTCTTGATTTTTTACTGTATTTCACTGCATGTTTTAAAGATGTTAATTAAGTACTGTAGGCATATTGCAGGATTGTTTTACAGTGCATTATAAAGAGCTCTAATTTCTCACTTGGAGACGTTTTATCCCTGCAGATTCTGATGTAAAAACAGCAGAAACCGTCCAGGTAAAACAGGGTTTTTTTTTCTTTCTTGCTGTCATTGGCATGCCATCAGCAAAGGTGATGTTTCTTAAATACCTTGTTTCATGTGGCATCCTTCTTTAGGTGGAAGTAAAACCCACAGATGTCGCTGCAGAAAGCGAAGAAGAATCAGACGAGAGTGAGGATAGCGAAGAGGAAAGTGATTCAGATGGAGAGGAGGAAGAGAGTGATAGTGAAGAGGAATCAGATGAGGAAGACAGCAAAACGGAAACTGTTAAGGAGAGAATACAGGTAAAACGGCATGCCCCTGTTCAGCTACATGTGATTTTCTGCTTTTTAGTGCTTTGAAACAACACCCGAAAATCTACATTTGCAGGTTGCACTGTATTCTACCATAACTGCAGAAATTCCCGCACGCTCATTGGCTAATATTCACGGTCGAAAAATGCATCGAAACACGATGACGTAGTATGACGCAGCACACGCTCTTGTTGAAAACTTTCAACAACAACTTAGCAACTTCAATCGCTCAAATTGTTCACAGTCCTTGGTGCTGTTAGTTCTCAGAAAGAAGCAACAAATTGCATCCAAAAATTCCTGACTTCCTTTTGCGGCATACTTTGAAAACATCCCTAAACAGCAGCTGTAAAAACTTGTATTGGAACACCCAAAGTGATACCAAAATGCACTGCCATCAGTGGGAAACAGTCTCTGCTCCCTAATATGTCCGTCGGAAAAAATCTCACAATAACGATATATGTTGAACACTACTAAAATAGCCAAGTCGTATTTGTACTTACGAAGTGTGGATGACACTCCATAGTGGGATAAAAATGAATTACAACTTAGAAAGACTTGAAAATTCGAGTCTTTATCCTCTGCTTGTTCTTTTAGAAAAGACGTGTGAAAGCAGAAGCTAACCGAAGCACGGACAACCTGCGATCGCCAGTCATCTGTGTGCTGGGTCATGTGGACACCGGCAAAACCAAGATTTTAGACAAGGTGAACTTCAAGTGAACTGCAGTTGTGCCATTCACTTTGTAAGCTGTTCTCCTTGAATGACTGAAGTGCACGGTCAGGGTGCACGGTCAATTTGTAAATTTTTAGTGCAGTTGAGGTGCGGTATTATTGTAATGTGATATCAATGGCCGTTTTTGATACTCGAAGGTGTGATTCATCTGGTCGAACTCGACGGGTATGAAATTGGCACAACACGGAGTATCTACTTTAGTGCATCTTGAGCGACGAACTTAGAGATGAAGTTGGCTAACATGAAAAATCCGTTCGGCCTTCGACAACAGATGGCCCGGATTTCCGGCTGAAGACTTGAAAAACTGTATGCTCGCTCTCGCAGGCCAAAAGGCGGACGTCGTGACGAATATTATGCCTAATTATTTAATGGCTGTGGATGTCATTTCGAAGACAAACCCATGGTGGATAACTCGTCCAAACGAACTGTCTGCGTTTGGTTGTCTTGAAAGTCTAGATACATACAGCAAACACATACACTGTACTTCGTCCGGTCTGATCAGACGATGTGACTCGTGTTGAAACGGAAAGTGACATTTTCAGTTTTCCTAATTCAATATTTTTCTGTAGATACGTCACACTAATGTCCAAGACGGAGAAGCAGGTGGTATTACACAGCAGATTGGTGCTACAATGGTTCCTGTTGACGCTATCAGAGAGCAAACTAAGATGATCAAAGATGTAAGCCTGCGGTTGTAGATGTTGTAGATGAAAGTTAAGAATGATCGACGCTCAGTTGGTGGAGCATCGCACCGGTATTCGCAGAGGTCACGGGTTCCAATCCCGTTGAAGCCCTGATTTTTTTCAGGCTTCTTCTTTCCAATTGCTTAAATTGGAAATTCGCTGCGATGATCATTCTTCAATTTCAGAAAGCCTGTTTGATATGGCAGATTACTTCCATATGTATTGCAGCAAGGGAAGGGTTTTCTTCTGTTCTAACAGTACATTGTACATGTTAGTGACTTGTTTCTTGTGTACTTTGTTTCAGTTCCAAGATTTTAACATCAAGCTGCCTGGTCTTCTCATTATCGATACCCCAGGACACGAGTCTTTCAGGTCAGTTGCGTACCGTAGTTAAGATAGGACATCAATGATGAAAGAAAAAAAATCTCCAGAAATTAGCTTTCTGACCATGGCCAATGCGCACTCTTAGTAGGACAAATGTTTTGGGAGGGAGCTTAAGGAAAAGTAACAGTTAGAATGAAATCGGGCTGATAAAAAAATCGCTTATTATGGGAGGCGCAGTGGCCTAATGGTTAGTGCGCTGGACTCCGGATCGGACGGTCCGGGTTCGAGCCTCTAGCCGGGGCACTGCGTTGTGTTCTTGGGCAAGCCACTTTACCCTCTCTTCACCCAGGTGTATAAATGGGTACCGGCGAACTTACTGCTGGGGGGTAACCCTGCGATGGACTAGCATCCCATCCAGGGGGGAGTAGAAATACTCTCTGTCGCTTCATGCTACAGAAACCGGGATAACCTCTGGCCTGATGGGTCACTAGGCCCGATTGCAGACTTACCTTATAGATGGCGTACATCAAAAAGACGGAAACGAATTCAATATTTCTTCACCACGAGCGTCCAAACCGTAGAACAGCCATCACTGATCTCAAAAGAGCGACGTCATCAGTGTGAGGATTTTTGGGCTCAATCTAACACGTCTCTCTCGAACGTGGAAAGAATTAAGCGAGCAGAGAGAGACATGTCTGTTTAGTCACTCGTATCTCCGTATTGATGTCTTCATTGGAGGCAGCGTGGCCTTGTAATCCGGAGGTCCCGGATTCAAATCCTCCTGTCTTCCTCTGCAGGGATTTGTGTGCGGTCGTCCCGAATTCAACTCCTGCACTCCTTTAAAATAGCAAACTGGCCTGCTTTCTGTCATTTGGGATATTTTCATGTTTCTGTTGGATTTGCATATATTTGTTTCTTCATTTGCAGTGTCCCCAGTTAGTAAAGTGGTGCTATATACACTGGCTGTGACACTGTTATTTTCGTCAAGCTTTTTGGGTCTTATATTTAGTATTTCAGAAGAAAATGTCAATGTTTTTGTGTTTTGTTTTCAACTTTCTTACCGCAGAGTATAATCGGTCTAGATGGGAACATCTAGACCGTGGTAAATACCGATCTCAGCCAATGAAATTCGTGAATTCGGTAGTTCCCAGTCCTTGTGAGAGACAGTCATATCATACGTCACTTTTGTGTGTTGCAGTAATTTGCGGTCCCGCGGGTCGTCCCTGTGTGACATGGCTATTTTGGTGGTGGACATTATGCACGGCTTGGAGCCACAGACGATCGAATCACTCAACCTGTTGAAGAAAAGGAAGACTCCTTTCGTTGTGGCTCTGAACAAGGTCTGTAACTATTCCTCTTGAAAATACTTCATTCCTAATTATTTCCAAATTCCATAGCCAATAAAAGGTACTGTAGGTCTCTCAGTTTGTTTTTCCTTCTTCCTTGGTTCCACATGAAGGACACAGGACAATATTTTATCAATGTGGAAGAGTGTGTTTGCTACTTCATCACAGAGCTTTTGATGTTTTTGAAAAGCCCAATCAACCGTTTTAATTTCCAAGTTAATTATGGCTGCTCCTCGCAGCAAACCCACACTCCCATAGACCAGAATTATTTCTCTTTTCCAAACCAAGTGGCACAAGAGTTAACTCCGGTTTCGTAGAATGACGGGACAAGTAACATCAATGGGTTGCTAAGCTATCGAAGTTACCCTCCCCACCCCCACCACAATTTCACGCACAATTGACCTATACCAATAACGACTTCGACCAGGGCTCGGAACGCGGAGCTACCAATTTAGAGTCCAACGCACTAACCATTAGTAATCTAGGTTACCATGTATCCCGCTCAACTCACTCAGCGTGGCAAATTTTGCTGACGCCTTTTATATAAATTAACGGTAGTTGCTGTGTTTCTTTCAAGGTTGACAGACTGTTTGAGTGGAAGCGAGGTCCCAATTCAGGTATCGCGGATACGATCAAGAAACAAAAGAAAAACACAAAACAGGAATTTGATGAACGAGTGCAGATCGTCGTGAAAGAGTTCGCTGAACAGGTTTGTTCGAGTTCCTCCAAAATTCCGAGTCGTGCAAATGCATTGCATACCATTTTAGCGGAGCAAACCCTTGTGGACACCTTGGTGAACAAGTTATCGTTTTGAGAAAGGGAAAAGTGTGGAATATATGTCATTCCAGGGTTCGTACGGCTTATGGAAAGCCTATTAACTTCATTTTCCGGGCCTGGGAAGTCATAGAATTTGAGTGTGGGCTGTGGCAAGTAATGCAAAATTATGTCGATAATAAGTTAGATAGTATTTGCTTCTGTGAATAAATGGGGAAAGGGTACCCACAACCAAGAAACCGTTTGAAAATTGCTAAGAGAATTGCCAAATTTATTATCGTGATAGGTCCTGAAAATTAATGGAGGTTCATAAGCTCAAAAGAATGTGAACCCAGTCCTTGCAATTGAAGTTCGATTTTGACCTGTGTTGTTTCCGTGTTACATGATTTGGACTGTCTTTATCTTTCTGTTTTTCTCAGTCTTTGAACGCAGCGCTTTTCTACAACAATCCCGACGCTCGATCGTATGTGTCTCTTGTACCCACATCTGCTCACACGGGAGACGGAATGGGAGATCTCATCTCACAAGTGGTGCAACTCACGCAAATTAGGCTCGCACAAAGACTGGCCTTATCTGAGGAAATGCAGAGCATGGTGCTAGAGGTAAGAGCCGGTAACCTTCTCAGGTCCAATCGGTTTATGCAACAAACATGAGGTTAAAGGAAAGGTAAAGTCCGTGCTAAATCCAGGAATTGGGGTGCTCGAAGTAGGCTGCATAGCTCATTGGTACCAGCCCTTACTTACTCCCTATAGATGCTGGACTTGGTCATTCTAGTCAAATCTCAAGTGAAATTACTCAGAAAAAAGATTTTCTTCTTCGTTCCTCATTCATTTCACTTTATCCAAGTCACCATTCCGTGTATCGTTGTTTATCCACATTTATCATTTCGCGACATGTTGAGCGTTGCAGTTATGGCAGGTCATGCGTCTCACACAAGAACCTACTTTATGATGTCGCTCACCACCAGTCTCCCATAGCTCTGTGGGTAGAGCGTACAACTGGTATCTGGAAACTCCTGTTGGAGGACTCAGAAAAATCTTTTTCTAAGTAATTGGCTTGAGAACGCTTTCTTCATTCAAGTCACCATTTCACTTATCAAAAGTGATTTTACTACTTGTGTCATGTGGCATTTGAGAGGAGTTAAAGTGCACCTAACCCCAAAATATTTTTTTTCGCTAGAATAAACATTTGCACCAATTTGTGACGTCAGATCAGGAATAGACCCACGCCCCTTCTGACTCGGTAGTGGAACAAATGATGCACAGTTTTTCATAACGTTTGAATGCTATAAATAGCCAGAATTTGGTAAAAAGGAGAAACGAAAGGTGCAATGCGTTTCAAACTGGTGCAAAGGTATATTTTAGCCAAAAAAATATTTTGGGGTTAGGTGCACTTTAACGTGAAGACTGGAGGAAAGGCAACCAGATAACCTCACTGAAAAGTCAAACAAGTGAGACAATCACAGATAGTGCAGAGTGTCTCTGTAATACCGGCAAGGATATCAGACAAGACAGAAGCAACCCAGTCGACCAAAACTCCCTTTTACACAATGCGATAATTCGTTGGCTTTGAGGAAAACATTGTGCAAACCCACAGGGCTATATACTGCATCAGCGAAATCATTATGTAAGCTATATACTTGATATGAGGAAGTTTTATTTCTTACCTTTGAATATTTCTACCACACTTCTTATTTCGTGTTCGTTTTTTAGGTCAAATCGCTGCCTGGCCTTGGTACTACGATAGACGTGATCTTGATCAATGGTAAACTAAAGGAAGGTGACACGGTGATTGTGGCCGGAATTGAGGGCCCTATTGTGACGCAGATCAGGGCCCTACTCACGCCTCAGCCCCTCAAGGAACTTAGGGTCAAGAACCAGTATATCACCAATAAAGAGCTTCTTGGATCTCAGGGGGTCAAAATCGCTGCCAAGGACCTGGAAAAGGCCCTGGCTGGTATACCGCTGTTTGTTGCTTCGCAGCAAGATGAGGTTGACTACTGGAAGGTTCGTTGCACCTTTTCAGTTTTTTAATGAACTCTAGCTGGATAACTTATCGAAGAGCGAAGCAAAAAGCAAATTTAATGTACAACTGTGTCATTAAGCTCGAAAAAGATCACAGCAAGCTCTTTCGTCCTATGATCTTCGTGACGCCACAATAAATTGTCCCTACCGAAACCAAGAACTGACAACCTGAAGCATAGCTTCGATGACAGTGGTGCTTTTCTATGGAACGATCTTCCTGAGGAACTATAGCACTGCGATGTCCTAAGTCGTTTTAAAGAGAAGCGTTGATAAATGGTTTTCATTCGTTCACTGTCGTTTGTGACCGTCTGTGGTTAGAGAATACATGTACATGATTTGTACTCTTTGTACAA
Organism: Blastomussa wellsi; assembly: GCA_947652115.1. Taxonomy (NCBI): domain Eukaryota; kingdom Metazoa; phylum Cnidaria; class Anthozoa; order Scleractinia; family Plerogyridae; genus Blastomussa; species Blastomussa wellsi. The sequence goes on along the minus strand of OX393568.1, from coordinate 21,609,020 downwards.
TTGGCCATTTTTTGCCCCTTTCGATGGAGAAAGAACTAAACTTTTAAAAGATCTCGAGTTTCAATTCCCATTCTCCAGTCAAAACATTGCGTGAATAACCAGCATGTTAGCATTTGTCTGTGACGCTTGCTCATGTTATTCTCCTCTACGCCCTTTTTTTCAACAGGAGGAAGTCTCGACCATACTGCGTGACACGCTGCAGTCTATCAAGCTGTCTGACCGTGGGGTGTATGTTCAAGCCTCCACTTTGGGCTCACTGGAAGCCTTGCTTGAATTCCTGCGCACTTCAAAAATTCCTGTAAGTGGTAGTCTTCCTCGCAGCCGTTTTTAGTCTCGTCACGTAACGCGGGAGGAGCGTTGCGTGACGAGAATAAAAACGACTTCAAGGGAGACTGTGTAAGTAGTGACTACGGTTCTGTTTGCAAAATCAATCCTGGGGTGGGGATGCAAGTGGGTTGATTTGGCGTATCGTATTGTACGCAAGGCTAAGTTGTTTCAACCTCATTCCCAGGGTCTCTCATCTTCCCGCCCTCCCGGAGCCAGGGGGCGGGAAGAGAGAGACCCTGGGAACGAGGTTGAAGTTGTTTTCGTTTCTTTTTTTCTTTCACAGTACTCTGGCGTTAACATCGGTCCAGTTCATAAGAAGGACATCATGAAATGCTCCACCATGTTGGAACACGACAGCCAGTAAGTCCTTTCGTTGTTTGCTGTACAAAAACAGGCAAGCTCTGCTGTTGGAAGAAACGGCCGCTTAAATGTTGGAAAAATATTGCGCAAACTAAGCGACACCATTTGGGGTATCGTGAGGTGATACGGTCAGGGTTACCATGGTCAGGGAAAACTCAGGGAAACAGAATATTTTTTTAAGGTCAGGGAAAAGTTGGAATTTTGAAAAAGGTCAGGGAAGTGTTACATGTTTGGAAAAGTCACTGAAAGGTCAGGGAATTGATTTCCTTTCACAAAAACATGGTGTGACGCGATTGATTTTGATACTACAGAAGCAGTTGTTCTGATGAGCGGTTTCTGTAGTATCTTTATTGTTATTTACCGTATCAAAGGTCAGGGAAAATTGTTCAAAGGTCATTGAAAAGTCAAGGAAAAGTAAGGGAACTTTTTAGTTTCGGAGGAGTGGCAATCCTGACGGCATGCCTAGTCCTTGGCCACCGCTTTGGGGATATCCCGCAACGCACCTTCATAAAAACGTCTGCACAGGAGACGAGGACGGGGTATGCCTGTGATCGGCTAGCATCCCATCTAGTGTGGGGGGGGGGGGAGGGCGAGGAATATCATCTGAAGCATACATACATATTTATTGCCACTTCTACCCTTCCCTGAGGGGGATTTTTAGAAGCAATAAAAGAAATAGAATTCTAAAATACCATATCTACCGTTCACGTTCTTCATTGCGTTTATTAGATACGCTGTTGTCCTGGCATTTGATGTGCGGGTTGAGAGAGAGGCACAAGAAATGGCCGACACTTTAGGAGTGAAAATCTTCGCTGCGGATATCATCTATCACTTGTTTGACAAATTCACCGCTTATAGAGAGGTACGTGGGAATCTCAAAATGACCGATAATAAATAACGAGAACTAAATAAATAAATTGTTGGTGTTAAATTTTTTTTTGCACTGTTGTACTAATTGAAGAAACTGTAAATTTCGTACAATTTAAATAAGAAAGTTATTTGCGTGTTGAGCAAATCAAGCAAACTTTTAACTCATTGTGACTCATTATGTATGCAATTTTAGCTCTGTAATTATAATTTTGTGAGTCAAATAAAGATTGTTGTTGTTGTTGTAGAAATTTATCCTAAGGAGCTACGCCATATTTCGTGCACTTTGAAAAATGTTTAGGTTTCCTAAACTGTAAGGGTAATGTTAGGTTATCGAAGACGTGGCTTCATTAAAAAGCCGGTTCTCCTTCTTTTTACCAGGAACTAAAGCAAAAGAAACGAGAAGAATTTAAACACATTGCAGTGTTTCCGTGCAAGCTGCGAATCATGCCTCAACACATCTTTAACTCGCGGGGCCCGATTGTTGTTGGGGTTGTTGTAGAGGCTGGAGTAGTGAAGGAGGGAACCCCTGTGACGATCCCTAGTCAGGAGGTTTGTATTACTGTATGGTATATCGAGTTCAAAAAATAACTCACTTAAAAAGACCTACTCGCAATCCATACAAAGACTTTTTCAATCAATCAATCAATCAATCAATCAGTCAGTCAATCAATCAATCAATCAATCAAACAATCAATCAATCAGTCAGTCAGTTAGTAAGTCAGTTAATCAGACAGTCAGACAGTCAGTTGCTACATAACGTCTTCTTCGAAGATCGCATACTCTCGGACTTTTCATCCTTAGAGAGATGTATAACTTATTGCGTGTTTACACAATAATAGGAAAAAACTCGGTCATGTTTACCCAAACGGAAAGTGTATTTGTTGTTACGTTTACATTGTCAAGAAGACAAACTCGCCAAGTTCCGTTTACTGTCTTCATGAATCGCCCAATTCTTAGATCCAACAAGTGCTTTTTAGCGAGTGGGCTCGATTTCGTGAATACCAACCCTCCCCTCCCTGGGGGTTAGAATTGGCAGGATTGTCCTTGTAGAAGACTACCAATCAGAGGTCTTGCAGACTTGAAGCTTCGACTAAATATGTCTCGGTGTGTTGCAGTTTCTGGATATAGGGGTTGTTACTGGGATTGAAGCAAACCACAAGCCGCTCGCTGAAGCTCGGAAAGGAATGGAAGTTTGCGTGAAGATAGAGTCTCCCCCAGGAGAGGCGCCGAAAATGTACGGCCGGCATTTTGACCACACGGACCTTTTGGTTAGCAAGGTGAGGTGAAAAAATGAAAACGAAAAGTGGCTGGAAACTATTTTCAGTAATTGTACTTTGGTGGGTCTGAATCTGGATTCCTAAATCCGATGATGAGTTGTTGAAAAGGAACACTACTCGTGTCCGAAAAAGTTGGGTTACAAAATAACTCACAAGAACCTTACAGGGATTTAGGTCGTATAGAATTGAATTTGATGGTCATTTTTTTCTTTTTTTCTTGATGCTTCTCAGATAAGCCGGGAATCAATCGATGCTGTGAAGAATTACTTCAGAGAAGATTTACAAAAGGCTGACTGGCAGCTCATGATTGAACTGAAGAAAATTTTTCAAATAATATAAATGAACACTCAGAGTGTGCACGGAATTCCCGTGTGTGTAAAATCCCCCGCGGGTGTGGAACAGGCCGGGTTCCCTGTTTCAAGAGTTTTCTTCCCCGCTCCGCCGCAAGTCTTAGTAAAAGTCACATTTCATTGTTTAGGTTACTATTTCCTTTCATTGTCATTGTTCGGACAATAATCAAAAAGCGAAGCCTTCGCTTTTGCCCATGTCTTGTTTAAAATGTTTTCTGTAAATTCCCTCTCAAAAAATGAAAAGCCTTTAAACCTTTTAGGGTGGACTGTATTCTCGCTGGTTATTCACCTTGTTGAACGAACATTCTGGCTCGAGCGGGTGGCGTTATTTAGCGCTCCTGATATTTAGACGTTCCCCATGTTCCGTTGTCAGTTTGATTACTGGTCAAACGTGTGTGGAAGCGCGCTAACAGGTTATTAGCTACGCAAGCTGGTCGAATGCTTTCCAACTGTACTGAGATAACAGCAGAAATTCGATATGTTTTGTAACTTGCAAGGGAATTGATGCTCGAAAATAAATGTCCATGATATTTAGACTGTTGTTTGCCACTCGTAACTTTGAGGATAGTTGTTGATCTTTCCTGGTGTGACTCGTGTGGACTGGTAACGTGGCAACAACAGTATAATTCACGTGCTCAAACTCCCCCGCCCCCTACCCCCTTCTCGCATCCTCCCGATCCCCCGCGCTGGACTCCGGATCGAGCGATCCGTGTTCAAGCAGCAAGACACTAAATTTTCAGTCCGTCTTTGCCTTGCGATCACGATCGGTTTGTCGGTTGAAAGGTCTCAGTGGGGGTTATTAAACCGTTAACCGTAAAACGGTCAGAAATTTAACCGTTAAATTGAATTTGGGATTGATTTAAGGTGGGACTACACCTAAAATTTGACTACAAACTGCAATTTTTGTTTCTGGAGAAATCTGAAACTTCAGGCATAGATGAAAGCCATGGCGTGAGTTTTTAAGACTAATTTGCTTTATTTTGTTGCCTACGATAAGTTTTCTACAAGCTAGTAAACATTACTTTTTGGTTACCATGGCAACGCAACTTAGCATCTTTCAGTTTTGCTCCAATTTGAAGCTCGAAAGTCCATCCAATTCCTAGAATTTCCTTAGTATTTTCAAGAGGAAGCTATATAACGCCTTATATGAAGTATTGCCAGTCGGAGGGGGCATGGGATTGAAAGCTGGCGTGTTTTAACTGTGGAGGTACTGTGAGAGCGAGATTCGAGTTTTATATCGGCGAAGTTTTTGTCTAAAATGCCAGGAGGAAAGAAGAAAACTGTATATAGAAGAAAGCGGAAAGGAAAGCCTTTTACTGGAGTGCAGAGATACGCAAAGAAAGCGAAGAAAATGGCGCGTGCGGATAGAGAAGAAGTCACAAACTCAGCGTCGAGTTCACCGCGTGATGAGGATCTGTCAGATGTCGAAAGTCTGGAAAGTGCTTCCATCAGTGCTTCGAGACTCAAAATGAGAACAGAAGATTCACCAGATAGCTCATCAAAGTTTTGTGATGTAAAAGATTTTCAGGGAGAGGGATACAGACTTGTAGACCTCAAGAAATTAAATGCCACATTGTCTGAAGCACATGTGTGCGAGGAAGGTGAGAAAACATATAAGTAAACATCTGTTTTGCTATTAACCTTTTCTTTACTGTTCATGTCTCGTAGCATATGTTAGTAACAGTGTGCCGTTTTTATTTTTTTCTCTAAGAATGTTTATTTTTACTTTTCTTCAGTACTATCTTAATTGTTTTCATTGATTAAATATTACAGTTGTAACTGTCTGTTGTGTGGTACGTGGTGAATAAATATTGTGACTCATAAACATGTATGAGAATGCACAAAATAACTTTAGTCCATCTGTTATTATGTTCTAGGGAGTTTAACTCTGAAGGAGAATTCTTCTGGGAGAAATGGGCTAATGGCAGACCTTCCTGTGGAGTGTAGCTGCTGCCTTGAAGCTACACCATTGAAAACATCAGATACAATAACAAAGAGAGGGCAATCTTTTGACGTAAATCGTCGTGTAGTCTATCATTCGCTGGAGACAGGAGGTGGCTATGAAGCGCTAGCAACCTTTTGCAGCATCATGAACATGCCATGTATGTCACTAACTGCTTATTACAAACAAGTAGACACAATACTTGAGGCTTTAGAAGCTGAAGCCAAAGATGAAATGACACAGGCAGGGATAAGAGTTCGCGAGTACATCCTGAAGGAAAGTGGAGATGAAGTCAGTGATGATGTAGTCGATGCAGCCGTTTCATTTGATGGCACATGGGCGAAAAGGGGGTTTACTTCTCTGACTGGAGTTGTTTTTGTTATATCTGTAGACACTGGAGAGGTTCTTGACTATCATGTCCTTTCAAAAGAATGCCGAAAATGTACCATGAAAAGGTCTCAGTGTCAAACTGACGAGGAGTTTGAAACATGGCAGGTTGAGCATCTTGCTTCCAATGAGTGTGACATTAATTTTAATGGAAGCTCACCTGCAATGGAAGCTGAGGGTGCCAGAGTTGTTTGGAGTAGATCTGTGGAACTGCATAAAATAAGGTATAAATGGATGGTTTCTGACGGAGACAGTAAGGCGTTCAATAATGTAGAGAATATATATGGCGATGACTGCAAGGTGGAGAAGCTGGATTGTGTTGGACATGTGCAAAAACGCATGGGCAAGCACCTACTAAATCTTAAAGCAAGAACCAAAGGAAAACTTGAAGATGGCAAACCCATTGGAGGACAGGGCCGACTTTCTGAGAGCCGCATCAAACGCCTTCAGAAGTATTATGGTCTGGCCATTAGACAAAACACCCTAACTAAAGCAAACCCAACAGAAAGAGAGGTTGATGTTGCTGTTTACACCATGAAGAAAAATATCATTGCCATCCTCCACCACAGTGTTCAGTCACAAGATGCTGCTAAACAACATCGCTTCTGCCCTGTTGGTGAGGATTCGTGGTGTAAATGGCAACAAGATTATGCCACTGGAACAAATACTTATGAGCCAGGTGACTGTTTGCCTGAAGTGTTCTTTGAACTGCTGAAGCCAACATTCATGACACTTAGTGAAACTAAGCTGCTCCAAAGGTGTGTGCGTGGTGCCACCCAAAATCGTAACGAATGCATCAATGGACTGGTGTGGGCACGCTGCCCAAAACACAAGCATCATGGTGCAAAGGTGATTAGATGTGCAGTTGCTTCTACTGTGTGCCATTTCCATAGTGGAGCTGCCAGCAGAGCAAGAATAATGCAGAGACTGGCAATTTCAGCAGGGGATTACACTCAGAAGGCCTCAGAAAAGAAGGACAAGAGGCGGTTGAGAAAATCAGACCTTCAGACCTCTGCTAAAGAAAAGAAGCGCCGTCAAGGAGAGCAAATGAGGCGCACGCGCAGAGGAGATGCCCTACGGGAGGCTGATGGCAATACCTATGAACCTGGAGGCTTCTAAGTGGCTGAAATAAACATTTGCTATGATATTGGATAGTTCATAGCCATGCAAATTTGTGCAGACAGTCTTTGTTTTAGCTTTTTAACTTTAAACGCACTTTTCTCAAAATGTGCATTTTGCACATTCTAGAAAACATATCTCATAGAGGATTTAACCAATTGACTTGAAATTTTCAACATTTATTGCTTTCAAAGCATATCTGGGGATGAGCATAGGGTTTTTCTGTAGCTTCACTTTGTCAAAAGTTACAAAGAAAATTGTGATGGAAACTCGGCCCAAAAATTTTGCTCTACTTTAACTGGAGGCTGGAACCAAAGTTTTTTATATTTTTTAAAACTCTATGCTCATCCCCATAATTAGCCTATATACTATGTGCTTATAAAAACAAATCAGAGCTAGCTGCATTCCATAACAAGATTTCTTTTCTAGAGTACATGTGGGTTGTGCACAGTATGGGGTAACAATATTTTGCTGGTATCAGGTTACAAATAAACTGTGTGCAGAAATAATTTTGAAAAACGAAATCTGTGATTCATTAGCTTTTCAGTGATATATGGTTTTATATGGTTTTATTAAAAACTGTGGATGTGACAAGTCCTTGAAAAAAAGGGGTCTTTTTTAGGTGTAGTCCCACCTTAATTCTGGTGGTTCGCGTGTGATTGCGGGCCTGTCCATCTACCCCCGCGCTCCCTGTTTTCCCCGCCTTGACCGCCTGGCGCCTGGGGACAAGGCAGATGGAAGATACAACCAATCAGAATACAGGCATACTCGACACCTAACCTTCCTATTAGAAAGCGTAATTCGGCTATGGCATGGTGTAAAATAGTTCTGCAGTACTCTCTGGTGGTATTCCATGGAACATCCCACTTGGCACTTGAATTTTCTCCACTACTCTCACCTAAAGGCTCGTGTGTACACCTAGAAAATACAAATGACTCGTTGGATCATATCCTATGCAGTAACCAGGAGGCACATGTGTCTGTTTATCCCCTAGGACAATGTGCTGCGTACTCCAGATCAATTTTTGATACTGTGGTATTTCCCCAAGAAATAGGGGGAAATAAAGAGCAAAAATAAGGAGCTGTCGTCTAATAATATCAGACGTCATCCTTCTTTTAAATAAATATTTTACATGCCGCACGGGGATTGGGCACTGGACGCAGACAGAAGACGTGCAAAACCTCTATTCACACGCGGCATGTAAAAGGTCTATTGTCATTGTTTTTCCATCGCAATATCAAAATGGTCAGCATTGGATAACACCGGTGAAGTAGTTTTCTGCGCCCGCAATGATGACAATCCACACAACCACTAACCCTAACCCTTACCGCTGGGCACCGTATCTGGTTTTGACGTGACTTAGGTCGTTGTGTGACATCGAGAAGCGCCGATACTGACAGATTTGTGGTCAAGTCAAGGTAGCCACAAAGGTATATAAAACAATTTATGTCCTAATTTGAAGTAATATGTACCATTTTAAAGTTAAGGGGACTGCATACCACCTGAAAATTTGTCTTAATTTCCCTATTTCGAAATTGTTGAACATTCATAAAACTGTATAAATCTTCAGCTGTTCGTGCATAAATTATAGGCGGAGGGACATGTCGATCTGCACGAACTCATATACTTCTCTGAATCACTGTTACCAAAAGGTAGGCTCAACGATTTTGCAGTTCAGGATTACAAGCATTTTCACTTTTTACTGGCAATTTTTCAAAACAATAGAGGACACAGAAGTTGACTGGGGCGCTTTTGAAATTAGTTGGCATTCACTGTGTCAATTGTTCGGTCTGCTCGACGACCACAACAGCATAAAACATGTTTGACTTTCATTTCATGCCCTCGTGTTTCATCTCAGCTTGCCTGTTTTCCAAAATTGCTTCATAACAATTTAGTACTCTTAAAATACTTTTCCAATCGAACAGACCTTTTTATTCGCGACAGACTGTCGGTTTCAAGAATAACATGGGTGCTAAATTCAACAGTGAACACCCGGTCGAATGTTTGTCTGTTTTTCTTTGCATTTTAATATTTACATTATTTTACATGTCTGCACCAATACAGTCAGTTAGTTGCCATTTTAAGTTGGATTTCACAAGAAGTACACAGAAATGTCCACATCTTCAATTCTATAATTTTAACAAATTGGGGTCGATACCATGCATGACATCTTCACAAGTCGAGCTCTCACTTTTAGTTGTGTAGTTTATGCTGAAACTCTTCATTTTTGCTTAGGTACTCTCAAGATTTTAAATCCCTAGCCCAAATAACGAACTTTCGTGCGTGAACTATACCTAGCTAGTGTATTTGTTAGCGGTTGCTGTTCTGTGGCTGGGTAGAGAGGCCCTGTTAGGGTAAATTCCGACAGGCGACACGGCTCTGAAACGGCGACATGAAGGAGCTGAAATGACGACGAACGACAAGCTGCTCACGCGAAATTCCGACAGCAACATGTGAACCTTCCGAAATTGCGACGTGGAAAGGTTTGAAATTCGGATGGGGGAGATAAAGACCTCCCCCCCCCCCCCCCCCCTAACAGGGCCTTGGTAGAGTGTAGTGTTCCTGGATTTAGGTTAGAAGTTCATGTATGACCCCATGAAATGCCCTGGGCGCCTAATACCTATGTAAATCACATTTGATTCGCCTTGGTCTCAGTTGGTAGCGTAGTTGAATTTGTAATTTGAGCATGTACTAGCAAGAACGAGTGCATGCATTCATCCTCGTTTTTTATTAGCTCGTTTTCAGGAGTCTCTCTTCTCGCGCCGGAGTCCCGGTTTTCGGAGTATGCGCATAACTTCCGTAGTGTTTTGGTTTGATTCTCGGCCAGCAAGATTGAGCGATAATCTTATTCCAAGAAGCTTCGATCCTTTTGGTCAGCACCTGGGATGGACTGAAAGCCCACCGAAAAACGCCCAGAGAGAACGTGATCATTTCTTTTACATTCGCTGATGCAGGCGCGCAACCAAACTGGAACCGGGAATTCCTGGTTTCCGTTTTTGAGTCGTCAAGAGTTTCTCTGGATAAAGATAACGCGGGCTCTGTAATGAATTGAACTTGCAAACACCGAGTCTGCGCGATCTTAGGACGACCGGAAGTCCATGAAAGGAAAACTGACGGAATAGGGATTGACTAGAGTCATTTGCTTGGTGCTGACCAAAAGAAAAGCGATCTCTGATCTGGGGAGGGCAGAGGCGCGGTGCCCATCCCACTGAAATGGTCGTGGAGTAGACATGCTGGCTGATTCTTCCGTAAACGTTTTAATTCTAGTAAGGTAGAAAGTAAAGAGAAGAAAGGGGGCGACACAATGAGTACTGCAGATAACATCAAGCTCCTGATCTGCGGCAGTGGTAATGGAGCCCATGCTTTCGCTGGCATCGCCTCGTCGCATCCGGGAACTGAAGTCAGAGTGCTTAGTTTGTATCAAGACGAGGCTGAGCGCTGGAGTAAAATCTTGCAAACCAATGACCTTGAGATCACGTGCCAACGTCGCGATCAAGAGCCGATCGTGATCAGATCCAAGCCAGCTATGATTACTAAGAACCCAGAAGAAGCAGTGCGTGGTGTTGACATTATAGCATTTGTGTTGCCAGCGTTTGCTCATCAGGTATTCTTGGAGGCTCTCAAGCCGTATATCGAGCCGGGTGTGATTATTGTTGGGCTGCCTGGCGCCTCGGGCTTGGAGTTTCAGGTGCGTGGAATCTTGGGAGATAAAGCGAACTCGTGCACAGTGATGAACTTTGAGTCACTTCCATGGGCGTGTCGCTTGGGTGAGTTTGGCAGGAAGTGTGAAGTCCTGGGAACAAAGGAGACGTTAGTTGGAGCAATGCAGGTGAGAAAATGATGTGCTGTAATGTCATTCTCGTCCCCAGATGCCGCAGCACCAAGAATCGCGACCTCTGGCCGCCTCCAAAACCGGAAGTCCTCGATTCATGGACTCATTGTCAAATCTGATTGGCTGAAAACTACAGAACGAGTTTACTGCGCATGCCCCCAATTTGGGGGCGGCCAGAGGTCTTCCAGAGGTTACGGAGGTCTCAATTTTTAGTGCTGACCAAAAGGATCGTGGCCTCTGGGGACGAGAATACTGTAATCATTTCGAAATGTTCTACCGTTGTATACAGTTCTAAGCAGTTAATGACTGAAAAGAATAACCGCGTTGAAAACAATATCCATAAATTTCGTCATCCATCAATACAGCATACCCCTTTTCTAAGAATCATTAGCTATAATAATGAAAACGTTAAGTGTCTGACGTTCGACTTTTACTGGCAAAATTAATACAGCCTAGATCGTCTTAGGCCACGTTCAAACGTCGGACTTCACATGGATCAAACTCAATGTAAATGAGAAAAGGCTTTTGTTTTGCTCATTTGCATTTGGCTCGACTCGTGAAGTTTGGCCATGCCTTTAATGAAATTTTGACGAAGGTTCTTGTTACCTCAGGATACTTTTCTTTGAAATACTTATGGCTTTCATTCCCTTGCATAGTTTCATTGAATTGGGTTAAATCTAGAACAGATAAGGGACGCTGGATTTTGCTGGTTTTTATTCCGTCAGGTTGGGTCTGGTGCAGCACCAAAGAAGGACCCAGCGAAGTCCCTCCAGTACCTTCTAGGAGAGCTCCCGCGCCTGACGGTCTCTGGGCACCTAATCGGTATCTCTCTCATGAATCCTAACGCCTGCTCTCACCCAGCCATCATGTATGGCCAGTGGGTGGGGTGGGACGGGAATGCTCTGGAACAAGCACCCATGTTTTACACTGGAGTCACCGAGGAAACTGGAGAGCTTCTCACCAAAATGTCCGAGGAGGTCGTACAGCTGGGTAAAGTGATTGCGGAAAAGTCCGGTGCTGATATGTCTCAGGTAAAGTCAGTCTACTCCAATCCTGAAGAAAGGTGCAGCCAAACTGCTCGGCTCCAGCAAGGATTTACTGCAATTTGTCCAGTTTCCATTGCATAAAATAAATAACAATTATTCCATGGATATGAAGTGATAAATAACCAACGAGCGCGTAGCGCGAGTTGGTTATAATCAGTTCACATCCAACAAGGGCGAATGGAATAATTGTTTTAGTAAATTCTCAAACCGGATTTTGCCGCCAATTTTTATTTCCACAATTTTACAAAGCGTAAAATAAAAACTTGGCGCACTATTTTCCATATGACGTAAAACTCCGACTATTGGCCCATAGTCGGAGTTTTTTAGCCATTCGAAAAGCTAGAAATGCAATAGTCGGAGCTGAGAATATACTAATTTGGTTTATTGCCTTTTTCCTTGTACAGCATGCCAGTCCTTCATAGGCTATCCCTCCAATCCCCTCAGATTGCCCTGTAGAAAATTCGCCGGAATCTCTATACAAGGAATCTTTGTTTACAACATTTGCTTCATTAGCATACGCGTTTCAGTTTCTGGTTGAATTACAAAAGTACCAATTCTGAATATTGAAAGAACATGACACGATTAACTTAAGCTATAAATTTGAATCCGATGTTTTAATTACTGTTACTGTTATCTGGATTTGGAAACTCAAAATTGTACAAAGAATGTATGGGCTCATTAGCGCTTTGGCCACACGGAAATTTGTCAGTTTCTGAAAGCTAATATGACACGCAAACAGCTAAATATTTCTCACGCTCAATAAAGGCTGGTTTTCACTGCGCATGAGCATAACGACATAAGCACACGCACAAGAAGTACGGACACTGTGCGTTTTTCTTGTGCTTATGCTTATTGCCTGTTTTCAAACCGAGGGGGACAAGGTACGAGTCAACAAATTATGGGATTAGCAGCTATTGATCCACATAGTCAGGAAGAGCACACCGAGGTTTACAAAATCCCCAAGTTTGGTGTTAATAGACCCAATATTAAGCGAGATACAGCCAGTTAAAAATGTCAGAATTTATGTATTAGACATATTTAAATGGCTGTATCTCAGTCAAAACTAGCCCGATTAACACCAAATTTGGGGATTTGTAAATCTCGGTGTGCTCTTTCTGACTTTGGTGGCTAATCTGTGAACAGACTAGTACCTAGTCCCTTTCGGTTTGAAACCAGGCAATGTCGCGGTGATTCCCAGTGAAAACAACTTGAGAAAAACAAGTGCGTTTGTTCCTCTTATGCTCGTGGTTATGTCGTTATGCTCATGCTTGTGCGCTAGTGCAAACCAGCCTTAAATATCTAGCGTCAATTTTTATATTGCATGATGCCTTCTCTTAGCAAAGCTGCATGCAGATGAGACAAAATGTCAACAATGACGTCACACGAATCCCGTAGCTATAGCGAGTATAGTTAGTACCCAAGCCTCCCCGCATCCTTTCTCTCGCATCCTTCAAATATGCCCTTCACCCTATCGCCCGACCCCTCAGAGGTCACTTATGTTTATTTTACCAAGTTAGGCTTGATTTCTGTCATAAGCCTGGGCTAAACGAATCCGTACAAGAATGAGAGTTAATGAGAGTTGCCTCCCCGGGTCCCAAACGAGAGAAACCTCCCATTGACTCTCGTGAAAAGTTGTGCATGTTCAAAGTCGATGAGAGTGCAAGAGAGTCGATGAAAGTGCATGCGAGAGTCGATGAGAGTGCATGAGAGTCCTTGAGAGCGCATGAGAGTCGATGAGATTGCAAGAGAGTCGATGAGAGTGCATGAGAGTCGATGAGAGTACAAGAGAGCCGACGAGAGTGCATGAGAGTTTCATGCGAACTCTCATCAACCCTCATACTCGTTTGACCCGTGCTTTAGGTTGTTCCCATGTTAGAATGGGATTTACGCTGCTACCCCGGGGACATCGCTGACAAGACAAACCAGTACACTGCCCTGCGGACCAACGCCGCCTACCAAGGCCTCAAGCATCCTATGAAGGAGACTGAGGACGGGAAATTCGTGCCAGACTTCCTCCACCGCTATCTGACCGAGGACATTCCATACGGGCTCTCTGTCATACGGGGTATCGCGGATATTGCGGAAGTGAAGACACCGAACATCGATAAGGTACTAATATGGGCTCAGGAACGAGTAGGGAAAAGGTACCTTGAGAGTAGCGAGCTCAAGGGGAGTGATGTGGCTACAACGCGGGCCCCTCAAAGATATGGCCTTTTTACATTGAAAGAAGTACTTGGATGACTCTATGGTTACTTGTTTTAGTGCCAGACTTTCTGTTAGTTTTTCCATCGCGTAGCCAATCAAAACCAAGTTATAGTATACATGTATAAAGACGAAATAAAGCCAGTATAGACTGGATGCTCGCCGTTTGAATGGCTAAAGAGTAGATTAGTTTTTTGTTGGTAGAAGATGTGAAATAAACTATTGTTCATGTTTTAGTCGGCGAAAATTAAATATGACAAGTTGTTGAAATTGAAATGTGTCCGAAAACTCCATTTAGTTTCAAGATGTGGCCGGCGTGTAGTCCGCAAAAGACCCCGACGTAGTGTTAAATCGTGCTTATTCAGCTAAATGAAAACAAGAATGGGTTGAAATTGTCTTGATCTAATTATTCTTCAGCGTATCTTAGATTTCCAGTTCCGTGTCTGTTTAAGTTGAATGTGTCCCCTACATGTGAAAATAGTAGCAAATAACAAGAGCCGAGACTTTTGTGCTAGGGGCTTGCCTTTTTCTGACCCCTAAATGATATCAAAACACGAAAGATATAATTTCCTTTTCTATAGCTTCTCGCGTGCAGCCCTAAACGAGACTTTGATGGCTGATATTGGACAAAATAATATAATTAAAATTTACATTTCTTTATTTCTTCGTGTGCAACCCTACACAAGACCTTAACGGTAAAAATAATAAATATTGTCGTTTTTCCCAGGAAAACCTTTAGCGAGGCCAAATTAAAAATCCGAATTTTTCACCCCCAAGAAAGAAGACGAACATCCCCGTCTCTTTGATACGGGAGTCCTTTCCCCCCCCCCCCCCCCGCCGGGTGAATACGCCCTTAAATTTTGGAAGGTGTGTGCCGCGAAGGTTCTTAACCCTAACCTATTTAAAGATAAAGTAAACTGAATTTAATACCCTATTTAAGGACCAAACCGGAAAAATGACACCCTATTCAAGGAAAAAAACTAAGAAAGGTATAAATGGTCAATATTTGGTCGCTCCGTAACGTTTTCACTTCACGTTTTCACGCCGGGGAGTAAAAGAAGATCGTTTCTGCATTGGGTTCGAGCACTCCTTGCTTCAGTTGCTTCAGACCATAAAGGGGGCTGACATACTGAAAAGTCAGATAGTACTATAAGACGTGTTGCTGAAACATGTACCCACTGAATTGCGGCGGTACGCAGCTCTTTGCAAGGTCCCACAGTATTGGCTGAAAAAAATGGTAAACAAACAACAGTAACAATGGACCCTAGCCCAAAAACAATGGAGCTGCGTGCTATATATTAAGATCCAATGAAATTAGAGGTACTAGAAAGCTGCGAACTATCTCACTGAATCTTCTCTGAGTGCACGTTGTGAATTTGTGTCGGCTACATGACCCTGTTACATGTTCCTTCACGTGTATGTCGGAAATTAGGAAGCAAACGTCAAAAAGTGGTCTCCCTCCCGCGGCTCACTCTTCCCCAGTCGTCTTTTTGGGGCACAGGCAGCCCAAGCTCACGTTGTGATCAGTATCATGCCATGGCAAACAAAAATATAAGAGTTTGTATGGGAATAATTTACAACACCTTTTAACAAACTGAAATACTGCCAAATCTTAAATAAAATTGCCTTACCTTACTTTCACTGTGTTTTTATTCTTGTCTGAACGCTTATTTTGCCGATTCTTGGCCATTTAGGCGAGTTATCGCTTTCTGGGTTCCCCACTATAAAGCCCAGAAAGCGATAACTCGCCTAAATGGCCAAGAATCGGCAAAATAAGCGTTCAGACAAGAATAAAAACACAGTGAAAGAAAAGGTGTTGTAAATTATTCCCATACAAACTCTTATATTTTTGCCATGACATGATACTGATCACAACGTGAGCTTGGGCTGCCTGTGTCTGGGGACGAGTCAGCTCCCGCGGCCATATTTTTAAATTCAGTGCCAAATAAAGTAATAAAAGAAATAGCTGGACCGGCCTATACTACTATCGGTATAGAAAGATATATCTAACACTGATATAACGATATCAGATGAACAGGAGTCATATTCGTCAATTCGTTAATTTGTCAGGGTACAGGGAGGCAGCCCCCCGGTTGTAAATGGACAAATGCAAACGAAGATTAGACCTGATTAATATCAAGTTATAAACGTGGAATTCTCGATAGTTGGTCATCCCGAAGAGGCAAGCAACGAAGGGAAGTAGCTTATTACTACAAAAACTGAACCAGCACGTTAATTCACGATTGGGCTCACAAAATACTTTCATGAATTTGGCCAACCTTTCCAGCTCCCCCCACTCCCCGCTCAACCAAAGGGGTAGACCAGGCTCCAGTTTCTCTCGTTGGCTCCATCGTTGGTGTCGACGATTTGTGCGTGATTGTGATTTGTTGGATTATCGAAGACGTTGTTGCCGTTTTATGAAGGTAAGAGAGCCTACATTATAATTGTCCGAAATTGCGACCAGCTGGTCGACAATGCGACTGAAAATTGAGTGTTGGCGACCAGAATTCTGCAGAATTCCATAGCTATTCGCCAAGAGGCGACAGACTTGAGCGTTAATTGTGCGAATCATCAAGAAACTTTAATACCCCTTGTCTTGTCAAAGATTTGAATCTCCATAGAAAGTAATTAAGACAAGAAACGTTTTGCAACGTTGAAATCGTGGGCTCTTTCTTGTAACAGAGTATTGCTTCCGTTAAAATTTCCCCTAAGTTACACGCTATGAAGCCAAATTTATAAATATTTCCAGTGTCGACACTGCTAGCCGTAAATAGCTTTTCAATGGTAACAATTACAGCCGGAAATACCTTGCATGCATGCAAGACAATGGTGTATATGAACAAAAACAACAACAATTTATAATATTTCCATATCTGTGATCGATTTAAGCGACAACATTGAAGTTTTGAGTTTTCAACTCTAAACGATCAAGCTTTGAAATACCTAGATTGACATTTAAACGCGATGAAACTGATTTTACAACGAGAGTAAATCATGAAATTTTTGTCATTGCGTAATAAATCTACATCAAAGGTCGATAGCATGCAAGAACTATTATCATCGATCATAACAGGCATTGTTTACACAGATAAGGAGTTCACTTGTTATCAATACGAACATGTTTTGTACCAGTCAAATCAAAGCTTCAAAATTTCCCCGCGGCCAGAGCAACCCCCTGGGCATAAGAATTTGTGAAAACTTTGTGTTCAAATTCCCCCTTCCCCCACAGGCAGCCCAAGTTCACTATATGAAATATTCATGAAACATACGCGAACGTGACTGTTGCCTTTGAGCTGTGTACTGTTGTGTTACAAAGATGCGATTTACAAGGAACTCGACGATTTTGTATAACACGGCATATTTCGAACGACATGTTCATCCTCAGAGAGGTCAACTCTTATATGCCTACCTATATTATAGAGAACAAATGCCGGAAAAAATCAGATGCCCCGAGCGGGATTTGAACCCACCACACCCCAATCTCATGAAAGGTGCTCTAACCACTGAGCTACCAAAGCGGAGTTAGTCAAATATTAGCTGCAAAGGAAACATCGATTACCAGGCATTTGCTCCCAGGTCTCTCGGACTTACTTCTGTCGGTCATCGAGACGAAGCTCATCGGACCAGGTGTTGTAGACCATACAAATTATTGTATAACACGGCATAAGTAATTCCCAGTCCGAGAGGCCTGGGAGCAAATGCCTGGTAATCGATGTTTCCTTTGTAGCTAATATTTGACTCACTCCGCTGTGGTTGCCTCGATAGCTCAGTGGTTAGAGCACCTTTCATGAGACTGGGGCATCTGTCCTGAAAAGATAGACATATCAGAGTTGACCTCAACGATTTTGTTTCAAGTTAAAAGTTAATGTTCTGTGAATAAACTCGACTTACCTAGTTGGCTTGTGTATTCTTGATTTGTTTGCCTGCGTCTCAGGTCGGCTTTTACTTGGGGTAGAAGAGCACAGAACGCGTCATCAGAATGGAATGAGCAAACCCCATAATGATTCATAATTAAAGTAAATTTATGCTTCTTAAAATTAAATCATGATGATAATGTAGTGTTGAAGTGTGGCTGCTTTGGAAGTCTGGTAATGTGGAAATCTGGCAAAAAAAATCGTTAAGTTCCCATGCAAACCCTTGTAAATCGCATCTTTGTAACACAACACCACTCAAAGGCATGAGTAACATTCGCGTACGTTTCGTGAATTGAGATCAGCGGTTTGTGATTGAGAACCAACAACGTATCCTTGTTTGTAATTGTTACTTCGTCTTTGTAACTCTAATTCATTTATACACGCTGCTTCCGGGTCCTTCATTTGGATTTGAAGGCGCGCGCGCGTATTTTCGTATGTGGTGCGCGTGTTTGGTTTATTTAGTTGACGTGTATGCTTAGTTCGCAATTTAACGGTTTAATTTATTTTTCGTTGTTTTCCTTATTACCTTTTCTTGTCAGTAACTGTGCTCACATATAGGAGTTACCTCACAGTATTTTGAGTCATTCTTTGGGGCGAACAAAACTACCCTTAAAACGTTTTTCGAGTGTCGAAGGTACATTGTTGAGGGTCTCTATTTTACTAAAAATTCTAAACCTAAAAACTCTTGTTATCAACCAGGGAATTCTCAGAACTGTACTTTTTTAATTGAATTAAAAAATGTATTTGGAGATTTTTTACTTTTTTCTTTCTTCTTTTTTAATTTTAAGGTTCAGTGGCATTCGTGAATCATAAGGTCAAGTGTATTCCGGCTGTCTTGTTATTTTTGGAAATATTGATCTATTGACTTTTAATTAGTGGCTAATTAACTTGTAAGTGGCTGGTCGATCACCAACCAAACGAATGCAAGAATCCCGGGCGCTCAATAAAAAGTAAAAGTAAGATTCTCGTCAGATGACCTTCACAACTGTTTTAATTCACGCACTTCTATTTAAACATTCAATACTGACTATAGAGTGTTTCTCTCGAGGAACAATCGGGTGATGTTGCCCCGCGGAAATTAAGCATCTTCAGATTTTCGCTGCAAGCCGAAAGTACGAATAAACGAAAATCAGTCAAGAAACCCTCTAAATGATCAGATCAGTCAAATTGCATTTGGATCGCGTCATACATCTTATTCCAAGTTGGTATTCAAATTAGCCCTTGTTGCCTCGCTTTCAAGCTCGAAAATCTTATCTTAAACGAGGCAACAAGGGCCAGTTTGTATGTGCATAAATCAGCGGCCATTTTGGAATAAGGTGTATAACGACATTTAGCGGCCGTCAAAGTTTTCAGCGGTTTCATCCAACAGCCATACCGTGAGCGCAATTTTGTTCGGAAGTGGCCTGGAACTAGCAAAATGGCCACTTGTTCGGGCGTGGCTTCTTAAAGGCTTCATACAACTGGTCAGTCTTCAAACTATTAAAGAGAGCTATCTACTCAACTAAAACTCCTTTTTAACTGAAATGTAAGCTACACAATATTTTAACGCCTTTATATATGCGTGTCGATCTATGAGGCAAAAATTTTACGAACCACTTTTTGGCGACCAGATTTTATCATTTGGCGACTGAAAAAAATGGTAAGTCGTCACTTGGCGCCTGCATAAAAAAGTTAATTTCGGACCCTGATAAATTAGGGAATATAAACCATTCACCATTAGAAATGTGAAGGGGGAAGTAGGACTTTCCGGAAAAGTATGTTTTTTTTACAATCAGCAATTTATGGGAACTTTCCAGACTGCGTTTTTTGTGTACCGCCGACCGGTTTAATAGCTCGGTTGGTTGAGCGTCGGGAGGTCTTCAGTTCGAGCCTCAGACCGGACCGACACTCGGGGTCTTGAAATTACCGAGGAGAACTTGCTGCCTTTGCATTGACATCTGCAAGTGGTTAGATGTTCTAGTCTTTTCGGATAAGGACGATAAAACCGAAGGCCTAATCTCGTGTATCATGTTCAGCAGGGGACGTTAAATAACCCACGCACTCATCGTAAAGAGTAGGGCACGGAGTTCCCGGTGTTGTGGTGTGGTCTTTGTGCACCTTTGAAGCTTTATACATGAGCCTTTGGCTCGGGAGAATTGGGCAACCACTCCCTGCTCTTCGAAGTAGAATATGTGCCTTTGCCAGGCGTGCAGTTTGCCAAGTTATTAACCCTTCGTCCAAGATAAAATACGAATGTGAGAACTGTGTCTTATATAGCACATGACCACTAAACTTGTTTCGGGAACGATACTTGCGAATAACTTTTTTCTAAAATCTTAGTTTTTGTAAATGTCAAATTTTAGGTGCTTTATATTTTTATCTATTTTAGGTGTCCCCTCCACTAACTATGGTGTCCCCTGTTAGTAGAGGGTTTCTACCCTTGGCTAGATTCGCTTGACACGTAAATAAAGTCTTCATCAACAGTAGGATCCACAGGTTCCCCTAAAATTGAATAAGTTACAGACCACCACACCAGGGACTGGGTCTTCTACACTTCGAACCGTGTGTGGGTTCTTTAACGTCCCACACAAGTGCTGTGAGATGGGGCCTACGGGGGGGTTATTGTCCTTATCCGAAAAGACCAGAAAGTCTAACCATTTGCAGATTTTATTGCACAGGTAGCACTTTATCCTCAGTTTGTCTGGTCTGGTCTGGGGCTCGAAGCTGAGACCTTCCACACAGCAGTCCGGCGCTTTACCAAATGAGCTAGCCACGTGGCTGTAATGGTGCATCCCTTAGAAGTCGTTGGTTAGCTTTAACGATCTGTCGCGTTGAAGAAGGAACAAACCTACATGGCGAAAGTCAGCATAATTGTGATTGTAATAAATGCAACATGATGGCTTTACGAATTTTTTCCAAAACTATGATTTTATTGACAGTTAGAGAAAAGTTGAACACCTCAATAAAATCCTGCGACTGATATCAAATCAGATGGGTCACATTTAACAATTATCCTGTGAAATCATGCGGAATATCCCCTGATTCCCAGTCGACGAGACCGTAAGCCGGGTTGGCTAAAATCAGATGACTGAGCAGGTTAATTGTTTTATTATTCAACAATTTATCAGCGACATTTCACAGCTAGAAAAGTTGCCGTCATGCAACGCTTTGCAAGACTTCGGCAAACTGTCGTCAAGGTAATGTATATCGTAGGATATCTGTCAAGTACAGATAACGAATAATAATCACTTCATGACCATATAAGGGAAATGAGACAATTTGTTGAATAATAATTAACAATTATTCCACGAGCGCGCGTTGGATATGAAATGTGTGCAATGGTAGATAGCCAATGAGGCGCGTAGCGCCGAGTTGGCTATAAGCATCTCATATCCAACAAGCGCGAGTGGAATAATTGTTTTATTAAAAACGCCCAAAAAATATTGCACAATTATTGCGAAAATTGCATTATTTTACGTGTACACATACTGTATTTGTACAGTGTGTAGGTCAATGGTATATGAGCTCATATACCATTGCCTCTAAACCAATCAGAACTCAGGAAATGCAATATACCATAGCTAGTTTTTAATAATGTCTGACACCCATTGATAATTCAATTTTACCATTTCACATTATTATACATAGTAGTAGTTAGAGAATCAAATAATTTAGTAAGTGCCCTGTGTTGGGTAGGCCTAATGGACAAATAAAAGGAAAGACACGGTTGCTCGATCAGTCTCGTTTAGCTAAACAAGCTAACTGCTTGTGGAGTGAACATGCAGTTTAATAATTAATCTTAGGAATTGCCAGTGACCTTCTGATCCACAGGGTGGATACAAAAATATCCTGGATCTACACAGTCGAAACTCTGAAATTCTTAAGATGACAGTTGAACTTAATTACTGTAAATAACATTAGATAGTGCAAAGCTGATAGAAGTCATAGAACTAAGCTGATCAATACTAATCTGAAAAGATGCAAACACCCAACCAACTTAAAATGGTTGACCCCCGCACCAAAAAAATTGATCTTAGCAGTAGGCCAGAACAAGTCCTATTGTCAAACATTTCATGTGAGAATAATTTTGATTCGCATCTGAATGAACTTGCTGGTGTGAAAAAGTAAGAAATGAATGCTGTCACACACACTTGAAACTCAGTTTGAGAAAGTTGCTAATTCTGTCTGCAGAAAGATGGAGAAGACATATCCTTGCAAGCATTGCAAAAAGTGCTTTAAGCGGCCATCAAATTGCCAGACGCACGAACGAACTCATACAGGAGAGAAGCCGTATACATGCAAGCATTGCGATAAGTGCTTTAGCCGGTCATCACAACGCAAGGCACATGAACGAACACACACAGGAGAGAAGCCGTATACATGCAAGCATTGCAATAAGTGCTTTACGGATTCATCAAATTGCAAGACTCATGAACGAACTCATACAGGAGCGAAGCCTTACACATGCAAGCATTGCAAAAAGTGCTTTATGCAGTCATCACATTGCAAGATACATCAACGAACTCATACAGGAGAGAAGCCTTACACATGCAAGCATTGCAAAAAGTGCTTTAGGAATTCATCACATTGCAAGTCGCACGAACGAACTCATACAGGAGAGAAGCCATATTCATGCAAGCATTGCAAAAAGTGCTTCAGTAATTCATCAAATTGCAAGACGCACGAACGAACTCATACAGAAGAGAAGCCTTACTCATGCAAACATTGCAAAAAGTACTTTGGGGATTCATCACATTGCAAGATACATGAACGAACACATACAGGAGAGAAGCCATACTCGTGCAAGTATTGCAAAAAGTGCTTTAGGAATTCATCAAATTACAAGAAGCACGAACGAACTCATACGGACGAGAAGCCTTACTCATGCAAGCATTGCAAAAAGTGCTTTAGGCAGTCATCACATTGCAAGACGCACGAACTAACTCATACAAGAGAGAAGCCGTTTACATGCAGGCATTGTAATAAGTCTTTTACCGGGTCATCACAATGCAAACAACATGAAGAAAGGCATGCAAGAAAGTGCTTTTTAAAACGGAAGCAGAATGATAAAAACCTTGAACAAGGAGGACGCCTTCAGGAGTCAACAACAATTCAAACTAGCAATATGTCTCGTATCCTGACGGTGTTTTCTTTCAGAGAAGAAACTTGAAGCCAAATTGAAAGCCTTACCTGTTGGATTTGCCAGGAGGAATTTAGCAGTGAGGCATGTCGATAATCAAATGATGATATATAACGCGGAGCCCCATAACCATAGGAGAATCAATTGTGCATGCATAGAAACAGGAGAACCATGCACTCAAGTTTTTATGGTCGACATGGTCAGTGGCCTGGATCGTGGGCGCGTGCGCCATACGACGACGGCGACGACAAAGTCGCACAAAATGGCGGCCATTGGGGTAGCCTGCCTTGTCACCTGTCAATAATTGATTCGCGCAGGGAACTGGTTCGCGATTCAACTTTTAACCAATCGATAAATTGACACCACACACAAAAGATCACGTTGAAATTGGTCATCTGACCAAGTTTGAAGTTTTTAGGTTGAAAAGAGACCACGTTTCGGACCAATTTGAACGTGATCTTTCTTGTGGTGGTGTCAAATTATCGATTGGTTAAATGTTGAAACTCGCTAAAACGAGGTATCCGCTGACCAGTGTCACATGACAAGATCGCAGGCTCAGATTTAAAACTCATCGAGGTAACGTATTTTTTAAGTTGACCTCTGACCAGGCATTGGTTTTTTATTGATCGTGGGCTCAGGTCCTATTTTTTCTTCTGGCAGCATTGTTTACTGTCATTTCCAGCGGAAATTTTGCAATTGGAGTTGACCTTTTTAATTATTCTTATTAATTTCAGAGAAATTATTAGTCTTTCCCGTGAAACCGTGAACACCAGAAAAAAATTCTGGAATGTTTATTGTGTAGTGACCAATCGCAGCAAAGTTCAGAACACGCGAACAAACCTCAAAACCACAAACTAATGACCGTTGCTGTTTGCGGTTTAGTTTACTCACACCTGATTGGCTTTTTCTTTGTAACACAATAACATTCCATAAACATTTCTGATGTTCACGGTTTTACGGGAAAGACTGTAAGAACCAGCAAAAATACTTAGCTCCGCTTTTAGGTTTGGCTAAATCGATATATTAATTAGTTTCTAAAAAAGACACTATTTATCTTTACTTATTTTCGCGCGAAAACATAATTTCGGTCGCTAAAATAGAAGTTGAAAATTTCTGTCCACCAGATATTAAGTCAGATAAATCACTATTTGTACTTTATTAATATTCATTGGACTCCGTGCATACTATGTAAGCATGCGTTATTTATTCACAGTTGCCAGTTTGACTAACTTTAGTTGGAATCACTCCTCCCACCCTCCCCTTTTTGTACTTATCCTGTTGGCACCTTTGTGTCTTCCTCAGCGAGCGTGCTCGTCTGGGGTGACTTCCCATACACCTTATTCCAAAATCTTAATATTCTTTTGTTGGTATTCAAATTAGCCCTTTTGTTGGCATTCAAATTAGCCCTTCTTGCCTCGTTTTTAAGCTCAAAAATCAAAAGAATATTTTATCTTGAACGAGGCAACCAGGGCCAATTTGTGTGTGCATAAATAAGCGGCCATTTTGGAATAAGGTGTATAACTAAATGCTTATGAGTATGTAAGAAGGATAATCGTTTTTTGCTTCATAATTACCATCAAACTGCGCTGACTGGTATCACGAAGGTCAGTTGAAGTCGTGAACTTTTTCAGGCTTCTTTAATTTCCTATTGCATAAATTGGAAACTTCATAGCCTGTAAGCAATCGAAGAGCGAGAGCGAAAAGAACGAGCAAGTCTCCTGAAGCCTGGTTCCTAGACGCAGCTGATGCTGTTCTTCGCCGGCGCACGTTTCCCTTTTGTAAACGGTCCATGCCATTTTTCAACACTTTTCCCTTTTGTAAACGGTCCATGCCATTTTTCAACACTTTTCCCTTTTGTAAACGGTCCATGCCATTTTACAACACTTTTCCCGCTAAACGAAGGAAATAAAAATTCATTTTACGCCAACAACTGGAATCGAACCCGGAACCTCTGGAATGACAACATCTCTGTCACATCGCCCCCACATTAGAACGTTGTTCTGCCAAATCCCCGTAAAATTCAAATATTATGGGCGACGTTTTTAATTATGGTGGGCTTAAACACTGTGTGGGGTGAGGGGGGAAGAGAGCGTCCACCTTCCAACCTACCCTTAGGGAGGCCTGAAAGTCAGTTTCCTAAAACCCAAAGGTCTGACTTGTCTCCAGTCCTCTCCTATAGAAGATAGCAAGACGTCGGCCATTTTCCCATCATTCCCCGCGCCTGATATTTTTTGGCGTAAGAGACGACTGGGGAAGTGTCAGGATGCAGAAAGTCGTGTTCTATTTACAAACAAACCGGAATTTCCGGGAATTTTTTGTAAATGGTAAACGCCCACGATTTCCAGTCAGTTTCTAGGATTTCCGAACTTCACGTATATAGTATTGATGTTTCTACATGTCGTGTGCTGCAATATGGTTAGATTTTTACGTCGATTTCCCTATTTGGTGTATATTGGACACGAAATTACAACCCATTTTTGTAATGCATTGAATTTCGTTTAAGATTTCTTTGTTCTGAAACCGCCAATAAAAAAATCAATTATTTTTGAAAATCTGACGTCCCCAGAGCCCTTCGTTTTGCATGCCAAGACCCCAGCCGGCTTACAGAAACGAAAAGGGCTATGGGGACGAAAATGATAAAAAAGATTCTTGTCGCTGATTGGTTATGCCAAAATGACAAACATCCAAGGAAAAATACCTGGCAGAAACGAAGTCGAAAACAACTTACCGTCTAAATTAATGATTGTCCAACTGTAGCAATTAAGGATTTACGGTTTATATGCAGGCAAAATTGTTTTGAACGGGATCGCACATAAACATCTTCCCAACGGGATATTTCGGAAGAGTAAGGAGATTGGGCTCTAGTTTAATCCCAGCAATGGCGGCGTGCATGCATGGAGATTTGTTACTGAAGTAGTTTTCGCTGGTTTGTAAAGGTAAGAGAACAAAGTAGATTATATCTAGCTAAGCTATAGAACGCAGGGTCACCTGTCCAAACCTCATTGAATAACAATCACTGTCTTCAATGCTTGGTACGTTATCAAAGTGCATGGCGTTGAGCCACGAAACTCGAAAACTGAAATATGAAAGAGTGCAAAGTTGAGCCACTGATGTGAGTTTACATTTATCCATATTTGTCATTGAAAATATCATGCCACAATGTTCCCCTACAGCTAGCTGGCCATTTTTTTTTTCAATCGGATAGCTTTTTATCAGTCAATGAAACAGGACGGGTGCCATTCCAGCGCTCAAAGCTGCGACCGTTTTGGTCGCCGTGGCTAGTGAAAAAAAATTTGGCGACTAAGTTTGCCAATTTGGCGACCAGTTCAGTAGATAGGACTTTTTAGCTTGTTAGAAATTTTATCTGTACGTTTATCCAATTGATCGCCCATCGTCCTATCCGTTTGCTTATAAATCATCGTTTTGACTAAGCTGTTTGTTGTGTTCTTTGGTGTCCTCAGTGGTCCCGACTTCGATCGGGAAGCGACTATGAATTTTGAAAACCATATTCTGTTTCTTTTAATTATTTCTCTCTACTGCACGAGAATTGGCCTATTTTGGGTGTTATCTGTTTTGCCTGTTTTCTTTAATCTTTTATTTGCTTCTCTTCACGATAATTAGGACAGTTGGTCAAAAAACTCTTCGTTGCAAAGAAAAACAATTTTGCCATAACTGCAGAACTTCTTGTGCGCTCATTGGCTAACGTTCGCGGTATAAATATTCATCGAAACACAGAAGAGCGAAAGCCTGGGTTCCAGGTTGCATGCGCGTTGAAAACTTTCAAAAACAGATTCAATCGCTCAAACTGCTTTAAGTCTTTGGTGCTGTTAGTTCTCAGAAATAAGCAACAAATTGCATCCAAAGGGACTCCTTTAAAGGGGAGATCATCAAATTCGTTTTCAAGATGAATGTGGATCGGGATTGAATTAATCTGTGAAGGGAAAACTCCAAAGTTTGACGTGAAACTTGTTGAAAAGATAGTTTATTTTTGCTGTGGCACCACGAGTGGACTGAACTTTGTATTAATTCATCTGGTTTTCGAGAATTTCCGAATGGAATAAAGGTTAGTTGTTAAAATTCTGTTTCTGCATTTTGGTTTTGCGTTACTTTACGAAATTTGAAGTTTGTGATTCTGTAGGTTTCGAATCGTTTTGAGAATTGCAATTCAGGTTCGCTCGCACTTTTCGTGGAAGTGAGTCTTGTTTTCTCGGCAACGGCGGCCACATGAGCCAACAACAAATTGACAATGTGATGAAGAAATTTCGTGGTCGATTACAGGACGTACCACAACACGCTCACGTCCATTTGTCTATTTCATCGAAGAACGATTTTCAATTTTGCTCAGGAAAGTCAGCGGTAGTGCTTCATGTAAACTGACACAAGGTGTCCTGTTTATAAACACTTTTTTAGTGGCGACCATTTTACAAAAAGAAGTTGCCAGAAGGCAACCTCTGAAAAACTTGAGCTTGGAGCCCTGCATTCGTACGGCTGAGCTATTTGTTAAAAAACATTGTCAGCTGATCGAATGACTCAAGCTATCAGTTTGAAAAAGATTGTCAGCCCGTTTGAACGGCTCGAGCTATCTGTTAAACAAATGCAGATTATAGGTCTCCAGGTGCATGCACCAAGTATGTTTCCTGCTTTCCATGTATAAAGACAGTTTGAAGTTCTGTAATTTTTGAGTTTTATTTCTTTCTGACCTGCTACTTGTGTTTTGTAACTGTCACAAAAAAGTGTCAGCTGTTCAAGCTAGCACCAAAGACCTATTCTAATACATGAGCATGTGTTGCTTAAAAACCTGGTTACTTCATCAACAGTCCTGGTTATTTTTCTGCTCCTGGGAAGTTTAGGCTTTTGTTTTCATAACATTTGATTTTATTGACATGATTTTTATTTAAGAGTTGAATTTTATTTTAAGAAGTTTCCCAGCCAGAATCTAACAAAGGAAGTCCAAATAAACTGTTTTAAACTATCCATTTCTATCTTGCAAAAAGGATGTTTTCTAGCCAATCAAATCATGTGTCCCCAGAGCCACTTGTTCCTCTTGTTTGCTTTATTGCTTCTTTGTTTATCTTCAGAAAGAGTTATTAAAGCCATTCCACAGAAGTAGAACCCAAACTGAGATATTTTAAAACTTTGCCTATCGATTATTTGCATAATAGGAACTTAAATTTTGAAATAAAAGTGGGTCCCTATGCCTGTTTAGGAGAAACAGCACCTTGTTTGTACGCTGTAATTCCTTAAACTGCAGTGTTTTATAAGGATTTCCGCCCCTTAGAAAAACAGTAATTGAACACACATGTATAATTATGATAATTTTACACATGTGATATCAAAAACATGGTTGACGGTACTGTACTTCAATTTATTGGTGTTGAGTCGAAACATCTTTGGTTCTACCTCGCAAGTCTTCGGCAAACCTCGGAAATCTTTGGAAACCTTTGGCAATCTTCGTAAATTTTCAGAATATTCGGAAATATCTGTGTGTCCTTCGGACAGCATTTTTAGAATCTTCGGAAATCTGTGGAAAATGGTTGGAGATCAAAAACTTTGTGAAAACGTGTTAATAAAATAAAAAAATAATACCGGTACATGGTTGCTTGGAGATATAAAATTTCTCTTCTCGTGTTCAACTTGACATCTTGACTTGAACATTCAAATAGAAATTTCATATCTCCACACTTCCATGTATTATTCTAAATATATTTTATGGTGATTTCACAGACGATTGGCTTGTAAAAATACGTTTTTGACTATTGGCTCTTTTTCGACACTGGGAATTGGTTTATATTTATTGTACAGGAAGAACGCGATTGCTCAGTTCAAATTAAGAGAAAAACATATTGTACTCATTTATGAGAAAATGGCAATTTACTTCTCTCCTTTTTAATGCTGTTGTATTCACTCTCTAAAATAGGTAAAGTAAAATACAAAAGACATAAAAAAATAGAAAAGATAAGAAGTAACAGCTTGAGAAAAAAATTTCCAAATAAAAGAAGAAATGATAATACTGTAGGATAATATTTAAGCATTAGAGGACATTTTCTGTGTTTACATAGCCTCACTCAAACACAACGGGCTTTGGGAGAATTCGACACAGTTATTAGTGTTTAGATGAGGCTATGTAAGCATGGAAAAAGCCCTCTATTGCTTTTACAAAATGTTTGTTAGCCTATTAACCCCTGAGTTTTTTAGAAAAAAATGTTTTTTTCAAATATGTCCAGGATTAACCGCGTGATAAAAGTTTGCTAAAGCACACATATTGCTGTCAAATATGAAAATGGGAAATACCCCAGTCAAATATAAAGTAGTAATTAAACAATACCTATGTTCAATCCTGGATATAAATGGCCTTTTGGACATTTGCGACATTTTTTGGTCAGTTGTAAGCTAAATCTCCCCCACATACTCAAAACTTCCTTTGCAACATGAATGTCTTTCCATGAGTGTCGTGTGCTCGGGCATGCACAAAAGGCAAAATTTTGAGATAAAAAGTGAACTTTGTCTTTAGCATTTCTCTTCTGATTGACCTGGTGCAGTTGTTGGCCTGTTTGTTCTGATTGACCTGGTGCAGTTGTTAATGGGCTTGCCATAAGTCCAAAAATTGCCAAGAAAGCGGGATCCAAATGGGGAATTCTTGGCATGGAGTAGCCAAGGGTAGTTGAGGCAATTTTTTCTCCCAGTTTTTTTCTCACTCAAATTTCTAAGCATTTGCGTATGTATTTCATGCTTACACTGATCTGGGTATCACTGGAAAGATCTTTTCCTCCAGCAGTGATTGAGTATAAGTGATGTCTTTTTCAGTAAAAGATTATGACATGAGAAGTGGAACATAGGACAATGTTCGTCATTGAAGGTTTTTGCTGGCATGGGAGCCAATGGGTTAAAAATAAGCACGAAACTAAAACGTCGCAACCGTGCTTACATACTCTCATCTAAAGACACCTATAGAGGAACCGTTAATTTTTGATGGGGTAGGAGGGGGGCTGGTGGGATTTGGTATAGTGTCTCTGTAGCATATGATGCCCCCCTCTAAACCGGATATTTTTGCCCTAACTCCCCCCTCGTAAACCTAAATCTTTTAAATGACCCCCCCCCCCCCAAGAAAAAAAAAGAAACGAAAAGCAAAGCAAAAAGAATGATCAAGTAAAGTTTAACTTATCAAGCTTAACACAAAAACTGCAGTTTCAAAATGTTCTTTGTATACTGTGACTATATTTTCAACCCAATAACTAACCCAGCTAGGGGGTTTCGGGGCATTATCGCCAGGGAAAATTTAGAATTTCAAAACTTCAGAAACGCTATTTTACGCCAATCTGGCAGACATTTTGTAATATCATTGTAGATTCATTTACTGCAGTTTAAGGTGAAAATAGTAGAAAGATTGACCTGTGCACTGGCAATGGTAAGCTGTCTTGTTATAAACAAACTGCTGTTTGTTATTGGAAGTGAATTTTATTAAGTGGTTTTGAGTTGATGATTTTCCATCCATTACAAACTGGGGGCGTCCGGGACCACGCTCCCCGGGAAAATTTAGATTTTTAGAACCTCAGAAATGTAATATTACATTTTGGTAGAAAATTTTGCACCATCGTACATGCTGTCATTACAACATTTTAGGGTAATTTTTGGAGTGACCCCCCCCCCCCCCCTTAAAGACAATATTTTTTTGCTGGCCCCCCTTTAAGGCCAGTATTTTGGGCATAGCCCCCCCCAATACCGCCAAGCCTCCCCCACCTCATAAAAAAATGAACGGTCCCCAACCAATGAGAGCGCGCGTAGTATCTCAGTTATTTTATAAACACATGGATGCCAAAGACGAAAACAATGTTCCGCAATTTACTTCTTTTGCGAGCTCCAGACAAAGAAAATTTTGCCGTATTTTAATGTGCGCGCACTGATCATGTGTGAAATTATGCGCAGTTAGGATGCGCAATACAAAACTTGTGAATTACCTAAAGTATTTTCTTAACGTGACAGATTTTTTTATACAATATACCAGGATTTTTTTGTACGACTATTAGAATAACACAGCTCTTTAAGTTAGATTCCTAATTAAGGTTCTATAAATTCAAGCATCACTTTTATTAATTATTGTATATTTAATTAGTTATAACCGTAAACAATGTATTAGGAAATAACGAAGAAATAAAGTTGAAGTTGAAGTTGTCTACACGAACTCATACTAAAATTTCTTTCATCGTTTCCTCAGGAACACGGTACAAGAAACTATCTTCACTGCAAAGTTAACAACAGAACTTCACTAATCAACTTGACGTCTCAAAACGGCTCCCTGCACAAAACCCCTTTTAGCGAACGAAGTAATGCTCCTCGACGAAAAGTCGCACTGTGTTCGAGCCAATCGAAACCTTATCCGGTTAATATGACAAAGAACATAGGAGGAAAGGTACACAGGTGTAAGCGTTGTGGCCAGCGCTTCAACCGGTTATCAGCTCTACAGAACCATGAACAAGCACACAAAGGAGGGAAAACATATACTTGCAAACATTGTAAAAAGTGCTTTACCAGCTCATTAAATTGCAAGACACATCAACGAACACACAAAGGAGAAAAGCCTTACGCATGCAAGCCTTCCAATAAGTGCTTTGGGCAGTCATCGAAGTGCGAAGAACATGAACGAACACATACAGGAGAGAAGCCTTACACATGTAAGCATTGCAAAAAGTGCTTTTCGCGGTCATCAAATTGCAAGATACATGAGCGAACACATACAGGAGAGAAGCCTTACAAATGCAAGCATTGCAAAAAGTGCTTTACGCAGTCATCCTCTTGCGAGATACATGAACGAAAACACACAGGAGAGAAGCCTTACACATGCAAGCATTGCAAAAAGTGCTTTACTAGTTTATCAGATTGCAAGATACATGAGCGAACACACACAGGAGAGAAGCCTTACACATGCAAGCATTGCAAAAAGTGCTTTAGGCAGGCATCACATTGCAAGATACATGAACGAACACATACAGGTGAGAAGCCTTACACATGCAAGTATTGCAAAAAGTGCTTTACGCTGTCATCCTCTTGCAAGATACATGAGCGAACACATACAGGAGAGAAGCCTTACACATGCAAGTATTGCAAAAAGTGCTTTACGAAGTCATCCTCTTGCAAGGTACATGAGCGAACACATACAGGAGAGAAGCCTTACACATGCAAGTATTGCAAAAAGTGCTTTACGCAGTCATCCTCTTGCAAGATACATGAGCGAACACATACAGGAGAGAAGCCTTACACATGCAAGTATTGCAAAAAGTGCTTTACGAAGTCATCCTCTTGCAAGATACATGAGCGAACACATACAGGAGAGAAGCCTTACACATGCAAGTATTGCAAAAAGTGCTTTACGCTGTCATCCTCTTGCAAGATACATGAGCGAACACATACAGGAGAGAAGCCTTACACATGCAAGTATTGCAAAAAGTGCTTTACGAAGTCATCCTCTTGCAAGATACATGAGCGAACACATACAGGAGAGAAGCCTTACACATGCAAGTATTGCAAAAAGTGCTTTACGCAGTCATCCTCTTGCAAGATACATGAGCGAACACATACAGGAGAGAAGCCTTGCACATGCAGGTATTGCAAAAAGTGCTTTTCGCGGTCATCAGATTGCAAGACTCATGAACGAACACACACAGAAGAGAAACCTTACTCATGCAGACATTGCAAAAAGTGCTTTAGTCAATCATCACATTGCAAAAGACATGAGCGAACTCACACTGGAGAGAAGCCGTATACATGTAAGCACTGCAAAAAGTGTTTTAGTCGTGCATCACATTGCAAGCGACACGAAGAAAGGCATGAAAGAGGGAGATTTTTAAAACGGAAGCAGAATGATACAAACCTTGAACAAGGAGGACATGTTCAGGAGTCAACAATAGCTCACGCTAGCAATGCGTCTCGTACCCCGACGGTGTTTTCTTTCACAGAAGAAAATTCAAGCCAAACTGAAAACCTCACCTGCTGGATTTGTCAAGACGAATTTAGCAGTGAGGCATGGCTCGCCCAACATTACGACGATCATATGATGAGCATGATCTGATCTGAGATATATATACATCTCTCATCCATGTTTTTCTTCTCGTCTTTATCAGTGTTTATCAGTCTCCTTTTATGATGGTGTGTGATGATCATCTAATGTGAGATCTCACCCTTGCTGTTCTGCTCTCCGTTATTCAGTAGCGTTTATGAGAGGCTCAATAACATATAGTTTGT
The DNA here is from genome assembly GCA_947652115.1 of Blastomussa wellsi. NCBI lineage: Eukaryota > Metazoa > Cnidaria > Anthozoa > Scleractinia > Plerogyridae > Blastomussa > Blastomussa wellsi. The sequence continues at coordinate 21,576,039 of OX393568.1, read as the reverse complement.
TCAATTCAATTCAATGTTTATTCACCACATATTTACATCACTTAATTAAAAAGAAATAACAAAACAAAAGATAAGAGAAATAAATGCCCGTAGTCTGATCAAAAATTTTGAGCAGTTCAACTTGTTACTGAAGCATCTACAAAGACCGTTTTCTGCCATTGGAGTATGTGAGACTTGGCTTAGTGATCTTTCAGGTGATCAAGTAATATCCCGGGATACACGTTTAACTCAAATCACCGCATTAGCAAATCTGGTGTTGGAACGGGTCTTTATTTAGGGGAAAACCTTGAGTTTAAAACCCGTTCGGACTGTAACTATTCCGATCCCGATGTTATTGAATCATTATTTGTTGAAATTACGGTTCTCGTGGGAAAAACATAATAGTAGGCTCTCTGTATCGACCTCCAAATTGCAACATCACGGACTTTTTAGAAAAATTCACAGAAATTCGTACAACAGTCTCCAGTTAATGTCAGTTAGTACTAAGAGTGTCGAATAATAATTATTTTTTTTTGCAACCTTATTGTTGCTCATTTTCGCGGGAACTTAACCTAGCGAAAATCGAAGTCGCAAATTTCGCGAGACTTTAATTTCACGATTGGGCAGAAACATCGTGTTACTAAACGGGTTATATAGTATTTTGTAATGACTTTGAACAGAACCATAACAAAACAAAGCTTTGCCAAGATGTTACGTTGGAAGCAAGGCACAGTGTTATATATACACCCGGCGTTCAATAAGACATGTTTCCTTTCGGTATGTTGTATGATTAGGATGAAGAGAGCGTGAACATGAAAACCTGGCAGGGTTCTACATCAGGAAATTATTCCGCGTCATTTTTTTCTAATCCCAAAAGTAAATTAGGTGTAAATAAATAACAATAAGGTTGTTATACGGCTCGGTTTTAGTTTATAAGCCTGACATCACATCACCATTTTCAACAAATGTGCATTTATGTGTTTGTCTTTGACTAATTCATTTGAAGTAGTTGTGTTCTTTTGACATAATATGGTCCTTCTTAATGCAAGCTGACATACTCGCACTATGTCACAGAGTATGTTCAGCTGTTCAAGCTACAAACGAAGGAACTTTTACCGAAAGTTTTTTTTTTTTGGAAATCTTAGAGAGATTCCAATAATATTATGTAATTTATAGAGAACCCACGCGACTTCTTTGGTTACGTTGGTAGTTTTGTAAACAAACCTTTGCAAACAGCTTATTGCAATAAGTGAGTCTTCACTGGCTATTTCACATTGCACTGTTAAATACATCTACAGTGAAAAGAAGTTTCTTCAGTGCGTGTCATGTACTTTGAAAACCTCGTCAATTACGTTGTGTAAAGTATAATGTAGTTTTTATGTTTGATTGCTAAGTTTTGTTTATTTCATGGAATATCCTTAAAATCAAACTTAGTGAAAAGTAAAATTGAAGGAAAAATGTACCGGTACAATGCAATAATGAAATTACAGAGAGAAATGTTCTCGTTACAATTTATTGCGCCTTCAATTCTTTGATATTAACATTTGAAAATTAACTCAAATTAGTGTTGAATAAACTTGATTCGATCTAATTTGAACAAAATCCGTGCTAAATAAGTGTGAAAATATAATGGGCTCCTGAAATATGTCATCGTTTTTTGCTTCATAATTACCATCAAACTGCGCTGACTGGTATCATGAAGGTCAGTTGCAGTCGTGAACTTTTTCAGGCTTCTTTAATTTCCTATTGCATAAATTGGAAACTTCATAGCCTGTAAGCAATCGAAGAGCGAGAGCGAAAAGAACGAGCAAGTCTCCTGAAGCCTGGTGCCTAGACGCAGCTTATGCTGTTCTTCGCCTGCGCACGTTTCCCTTTTGTAAACGGTCCATGCCATTTTACAACACTTTTCCCGCTAAACGAAAGAAATAAAAATTCATTTTATGCCAACAACTGGAATCGAACCCGGAACCTCTGGAATTACAACATCTCTATCACATAACCCCACATTAGAACGTTGTTCTGCCAAATCCCCGCAAAATTTAAATATTATGGGCTACTTTTTTAATTATGGTGGACCTAAACCCTGTGGGGATAAGGGGGGGGGGGGGGAGAGCGTCCACCTGACATCCTCCCCTAAGGAAGGCCTGAAACTCAGTTGTCTAAAACCCAAAGGTCTCCAGTCCTCTCCTATAGAAGATAGGAAGACGTCGGCCACCTTCCCATCATTCCCCGCGCCTGATATTTTTTGGCGTAAGAGACGACTGGGGACGTGTCGGGATACAGAAAGTCGTGTTCCATTTACAAACGAACCGGAATTTCCGGGAATTTTTTGTAAATGGTAAACGCCCTCGATTTCCAGTCAGTTTCTAGGATTTCCGAACTTCATGTATATAGCATTGATGTTTCTACATGTCGTGTGGTGGAATATGGTTAGATTTTTACGTCGATTGTATATTGCACACGAAATTACAACCCACTTTTGTAATGCATTGACTTTCATTTAAGATTTCTTTGTTCTCAAACAGCCAATAAAAAAATCAATTATTTTTTAAAATCTGAGGTCCCCAGAGCCCTTCGTTTGGCATGCCAAGACCCAGCCGGCTTGAGAAACGAAAAGGGCTATGGGGACGAGAATGATAAAAAAGATTGTTGTCGCTGATTGGTTGTGCCAAAAAGACAAACATCCAAGGAAAAATACCTGGCAGAAACGAAGTCGAAAACAACTTCACGTCTAAATTAATGATTGTCCAACTGTAGCAATTAAGGATATACGGTTTATATGTGAATGCAGCCATAAAACTACTGGAATAAAGACCTGAAAAGAAAATTTCAGGCTTTGAACGGGATCGCACATAAACCGTATCAACTTCCGGTTTCTTCCGACATCTTCCCAACGGGATATTTCGGAAGAGTAAGGAGATTGGGCTCTAGTTTAATTCCAGCAATGGCGGCGTGCATGCATGGAGATTTGTTACTGAAGTAGTTTTCGCTGGTTTGTAAAGGTAAGAGAGCAAAGTAGATTATATCTACAACCAGTTGCAAAAATGTTGAGACAGTTAGTGCCAAAAAAGGCTTTTCTTACTTCTATGGTTCGCAAATTGCCAGTTTGTCAGAGAAGAACATTTTGCACCCCTTTCCCCGTTTCAATGTTGTCCATCTAAGTTTTGTACGTCATATTGCATAGCTAGCAACATTGGGAAGGGGAGGAGGGGAGAGTTATTACGCGCAATAGCGCGGTGAAGAGTCTTCTCTCGTTAAGGTAGGATGTCTCAACTACTTATGCAACTGGTTGTAGCTAAGCTATAGAACGCAGGGTCACCTGTCCAAACCTCATTGAATAACAATCACTGTCTTCAATGCTTGGTACGTTATCAAAGTGCATGGCGTTGAGCCACGAAACTCGAAAACTGAAATATGAAAGAGTGCAAAGTTGAGCCACTGATGTGAGTTTACATTTATCCATATTTGTCATTGAAAATATCATGCCACAATGTTCCCCTACAGCTAGCTGGCCATTTTTTTTCAATCGGATAGCTTTTTATCAGCCAATGAAACAGGACGGGTGCCATTCCAGCGCTCAAAGCTGCGACCGTTTTGGTCGCCATGGCTAGTGAAAAAAAATGTGGCGACTAAGTTTGCCAATTTGGCGACCAGTTCAGTAGATAGGACTTTTTAGCTTGTTAGAAATTTTATCTGTATGTTTATCCAATCGATCGCCCATCGTCCTATCCGTTTGCTTATAAATCATCATTTTGACTAAGCTGTTTGTTGTGTTCTTTGGTGTCCTCAGTGGTCCCAACTTCGATCGGGAAGCGACTATGAATTTTGAAAACCATATTCCGTTTCTTTTAATTATTTCTCTCTACTGCACGAGAATTGGCCTATTTTGGGTGTTATCTTTTTGCCTGTTTTCTTTAATCTTTTATTTGCTTCTCTTCATGATAATTAGGACAGTTGTTCAAAAAACTCTTCGTTGCAAAGAAAAACAATTTTGCCATAACTGCAGAAATTCTTGCGCGCTCATTGGCTAACGTTCGCGGTATAAATATTCATCGAAACACAGAAGAGCGAAAGCCTGGGTTCCAGGTTGCATGCGCGTCGAAAACTTTCAAAAACAGATTCAATCGCTCAAACTGTTAAGTCTTTGGTGCTGTTAGTTGTCAGAAATAAGCAACAAATTGCATCCAAAGGGACTCCTTTAAAGGGGAGATCATCAAATTCGTTTTCAAGATGAATATGGATCGGGATTGAATTAATCTGTGAAGGGAAAACTCCAAAGTTTGACGTGAAACTTGTTGAAAAGATCGTTTATTTTTGCCGTGGCACCACGAGTGGACTGAACTTTGTATTAATTCATCTGGTTTTCGAGAATTTCCGAATGGAATAAAGGTTAGTTGTTAAAATTCTGTTTCTGCATTTTGGTTTTGCGTTACTTTACGAAATTTGAAGTTTGTGATTCTGTAGGTTTCGAATCGTTTTGAGAATTTCAATTCAGGTTCACTCGCACTTTTCGTGGAAGTGAGTCTTGTTTTCTCGGCAGCGGCGGCCACATGAGCCAACACCAAATTGACAATGTGATGAAGAAATTTTGTGGTTGATTACAGGACGTACCACAACACGCTCACGTCCATTTGTATATTTCATCGAAGAACGATTTTCAACTTTGCTCAGGAAAGTCAGTGGTAGTGCTTCATGTAAACTGAAACAAGGTGTCCTGTTTATAAACACTTTTTTAGTGGCGACCATTTTACAAAAAGAAGTTGCCAGAAGGCAACCTCTGAAAAACTTGAGCTTGGAGCCCTGCATTCCTACGGCTGAGCTATTTGTTAAAAAACATTGTCAGCTGATCGAATGACTCAAGCTATCAGTTTGAAAAAGATTGTCAGCCCGTTTGAATGGCTCGAGCTATCTGTTAAACAAAATGCAGATTATAGGTCTCCAGGTGCATGCACCAAGTATGTTTCCTGCTTTCCATGTATAAAGACAGTTTGAAGTTCTGTAATTTTTGAGTTTTATTTCTTTCTGACCTGCTACTTGTGTTTTGTAACTGTCACAAAAAAGTGTCAGCTGTTCAAGCTAGCACCAAAGACCTATTCTAATACATGAGCATGTGTTGCTTAAAAACCTGGTTACTTCATCAACAGTCCTGGTTATTTTTCTGCTCCTGGGAAGTTTAGGCTTTTGTTTTCATAACATTTGATTTTATTGACATGATTTTTATTTAAGAGTTGAATTTTATTTTAAGAAGTTTCCCGGCCAGAATCTAACAAAGGAAGTCCAAATAAACTGTTTTAAACTATCCATTTCTATCTTGCAAAAAGGATGTTTTCTAGCCAATCAAATCATGTGTCCCCAGAGCCACTTGTTCCTCTTGTTTGCTTTATTGCTTCTTTGTTTATCTTCAGAAAGAGTTATTAAAGCCATTCCACAGAAGTAGAACCCAAACTGAGATATTTTAAAACTTTGCCTATCGATTGTTTGCGTAATAGGAACTTAAATTTTGAAATAAAAGTGGGTCCCTATGCCTGTTTAGGAGAAACAGCACCTTGTTTTGTACGCTGTAATTCCTTAAACTGCAGTGTTTTATAAGGAATTCCGCCCCTTAGAAAAACAGTAATTGAACACACATGTATAATTATGATAATTTTACACATGTGATGATATCAAAAACATGGTTGACGCTACTGTACTTCAATTTATTGGTGTTGAGTCGAAACATCTTTGGTTCTACCTCGCAAGTCTTCGGCAAACCTCGGAAATCTTTGGAAACCTTTGGCAATCTTCGTAAATTTTCAGAATATTCGGAAATATCTGTGTGTCCTTCGGACAGCATTTTTAGAATCTTCGGAAATCTGTGGAAAATGGTTGGAGATCAAAAACTTTGTCAAAACATGTTAATAAAATAAAAATATAATACCGGTACATGGTTGCTTGGAGATATAAAATTTCTCTTCTTGTGTTCAACTTGACATCTTGACTTGAACATTCAAATAGAAATTTCATATCTCCACACTTCCATGTATTATTCTAAATATATTTTATGGTGATTTCACAGACGATTGGCTTGTAAAAATACGTTTTTGACTATTGGCTCTTTTTCGACACTGGGAATTGGTTTATATTTATTGTACAGGAAGAACGCGATTGCTCAGTTCAAATTAAGAGAAAAACATATTGTACTCATTTATGAGAAAATGGCGATTTACTTCTCTCCTTTTTAATTGCTGTTGTGTTCACTCTCTAAAATAGGTAAAGTAAAATACAAAAGACAAAAAAAAAATAGAAAAGATAAGAAGTAACAGCTTGAGAAAAAAAATTCCAAGTAAAAGAAGAAATGATAATACTGTAGGATAATATTTAAGCATTAGAGGACATTTTCTGTGTTTACATAGCCTCACTCAAACACAACGGGCTTTGGGAGAATTCGACACAGTTATTAGTGTTTAGATGAGGCTATGTAAGCATGGAAAAAGCCCTCTATTGCTTTTACAAAATGTTTGTTAGCCTATTAACCCCTGAGTTTTTTGGAAAAAATGTTTTTTTTCAAATATGTCCAGGATTGACCGCTAATGAGATGTAGGCTCTTCGTGTCCTCATTGATAAAAGTTTGCTAAAGTACACATATTGCTGTCAAATATGAAAATGGGAAATACCCCAGTCAAATATAAAGTAGTAATTAAACAATACCTATGTTCAATCCTGGACATAAATGGCCTTTTGGACATTTGCGACATTTTTTGGTCAGTTGTAAGCTAAATCTCCCCCACATACTCAAAACTTCCTTTGCAACATGAATGTCTTTCCATGAGTGTCGTGTGCTCGGGCATGCACAAAAGGCAAAATTTTGAGATAAAAAGTGAACTTTGTCTTTAGCATTTCTCTTCTGATTGACCTGGTGCAGTTGTTGGCCTTTTGTTCTGATTGACCTGGTGCAGTTGTTAATGGGCTTGCCGTTAGTCCAAAAATTGCCAAGAAAGCGGGATCCAAATGGGGAATTCTTGGCATGGAGTAGCCAAGGGTAGTTGAGGCAATTTTTTCTCCCAGTTTTTTTACTCGCTCAAATTTCTAAGCATTTGCGTATGTATTTCATGCTTACACTGATCTGGGTATCACTGGAAAGATCTTTTCCTCCAGCAGTGATTGAGTATAAGTGATGTCTTTTTCAGTAAAAGATTATGACATGAGAAGTGGAACATAGGACAATGTTCGTCATTGAAGGTTTTTGCCGGCATGGGAGCCAGTGGGTTAAAAATAAGCACGAAACTAAAACGTCACAACCGTCCTTACATACTCTCATCTAAACAAACCTATAGAGGAACCGTTCATTTTTGATGGGGTAGGAAGGGGGCTGGTGGGATTTGGTATAGTGTCTCTGCAGCATATGATGCCCCCCTCTAAACCGGATATTTTTGCCCTAACTCCCCCCTCGTAAACCTAAATCTTTTAAATGACCCCCCCCCCCCAAGAAAAAAAAAAGAAACGAAAAGCAAAGCAAAAAGAATGATCAAGTAAAGTTTAACTTATCAAGCTTAACACAAAAACTGCAGTTTCAAAATGTTCTTTGTATACTGTGACTATATTTTCAACCCAATAACTAACCCAGGTAGGGGGGTTTGGGAGCATTATCCCCAGGGAAAATTTAGAATTTCAAAACTTCAGAAACGCTATTTTACGCCAATCTAGCAGACATTTTGTAATATCATTGTAGATTCATTTACTGCAGTTTAAGGTGAAAATAGTAGAAATATTGACCTGTGCACTGGCAATGGTAAGCTGTCTTTTCTTGTTATAAACAAGGTGCTGTTTCTTATTGGAAGTGAATTTTATTAAGTGGTTTTGAGTTCATGATGTTCCATCCATTACAAACTGGGGGCGTCCGGGGCCACGCTCCCCGGGAAAATTTAGATTTTAGAACCTCAGAAATGTAATATTACATTTTGGTAGAAAATCTTACACCATCGTACATGCTGTCATTACAACATTTTAGGGTAATTTTTGGAGTGACCCCCCCCCCCCCCTCTTAAAGACAATATTTTTTTGCTGGCCCCCCTTTAAGGCCAGTATTTTGGGCATAGCCCCCCCCCCAATACCACCAAGCCCCCCCCCCCCACCTCATAAAAAAAATGAACGGTCCCCAACCAATGAGAGCGCGCGTAGTATCTCAGTTATTTGATAAACACATAGATGCAAAGACGAAAACAATGTTCCGCAATTTACTTCTTTTGCGAGCTCCAGACCAAGAAAATTTTGCCGTATTTTAATGTGCGCGCACTGATCATGTGTGAAATTATGCGCAGTTAGGATGCGCAATACAAAACTTGTGAATTACCTAAAGTATTTTCTTAACGTGACAGATTTTTTTTATACAATATACCAGGATTTTTTTGTACGACTATTAGAATAACACAGCTCTTTAAGTTAGATTCCTAATTAAGGTTCTATAAATTCAAGCATCACTTTTATTAATTATTGTATATTTAATTAGTTATAACCGTAAACAATGTATTAGGAAATAACGAAGAAATAAAGTTGAAGTTGAAGTTGTCTACACGAACTCATACTAAAATTTCTTTCATCGTTTCCTCAGGAACACGGTACAAGAAACTATCTTCACTGCAAAGTTAACAACAGAACTTCACTAATCAACTTGACGTCTCAAAACGGCTCCCTGCACAAAACCCCTTTCGCACTGTGTTCGAGCCAATCGAAACCTTATCCGGTTAATATGACAAAGAACATAGGAGGAAAGGTACACAGGTGTAAGCGTTGTGGTCAGCGCTTCAACCGGTTATCAGCTCTACAGAACCATGAACAAGCACACAAAGGAGGAAAAACATATACTTGCAAACATTGTAAAAAGTGCTTTACCAGCTCATTACATTGCAAGACACATCAACGAACACACAAAGGAGAAAAGCCTTACGCATGCAAGCCTTCCAAAAAGTGCTTTGGGCAGTCATCGAAGTGCGAAGAACATGAACGAACACATACAGGAGAGAAGCCTTACACATGTAAGCATTGCAAAAAGTGCTTTTCGCGGTCATCACATTGCAAGATACATGAGCGAACACATACAGGAGAGAAGCCTTACACATGCAAGCATTGTAAAAAGTGCTTTACGCTGTCATCCTCTTGCAAGATACATGAGCGAACACACACAGGAGAGAAGCCTTACACATGCAAGTATTGCAAAAAGTGCTTTACGCAGTCATCCTCTTGCAAGATACATGAGAGAACACATACAGGAGAGAAGCCTTACACATGCAAGCATTGCAAAAAGTGCTTTACGCTGTCATCCTCTTGCAAGATACATGAACGAACACATACAGGAGAGAAGCCTTACACATGCAAGCATTGTAAAAAGTGCTTTACGCTGTCATCACATTGCAAGATACATGAGCGAACACACACAGGAGAGAAGCCTTACACATGCAAGCATTGTAAAAAGTGCTTTACGCTGTCATCACATTGCAAGATACATGTGCGAACACACACAGGAGAGAAGCCTTACACATGCAAGCATTGTAAAAAGTGCTTTAGGCAGGCATCACATTGCAAGATACATGAGCGAACACATACAGGAGAGAAGCCTTACACATGCAAGCATTGTAAAAAGTGCTTTAGGCAGGCATCAAATTGCAAGATACATGAGCGAACACATACAGCAGAGAAGCCTTACACATGCAAGCATTGCAAAAAGTGCTTTTCGCGGTCATCAGATTGCAAGATACATGAGCGAACACACACAGGAGAGAAGCCTTACACATGCAAGCATTGCAAAAAGTGCTTTACGCAGTCATCCTCTTGCAAGATACATGAGCGAACTCATACAGGAGAGAAGCCTTACGCATGCAAGCATTGTAAAAAGTGCTTTACGCTGTCATCCTCTTGCAAGATTCATGAACGAACACACACAGAAGAGAAACCTTACTCATGCAGACATTGCAAAAAGTGCTTTAGTCAATCATCACATTGCAAAAGACATAAGCGAACTCACACTGGAGAGAAGCCGTATACATGTAAGCACTGCAAAAAGTGTTTTAGTCGTGCATCACATTGCAAGCGACACGAAGAAAGGCATGAAAGAGGGAGATTTTTAAAACGGAAGCAGAATGATACAAACCTTGAACAAGGAGGACATCTTCAGGAGTCAACAATAGCTCACGCTAGCAATGCGTCTCGTACCCCGACGGTGTTTTCTTTCACAGAAGAAAATTCAAGCCAAACTGAAAACCTCACCTGCTGGATTTGTCAAGACGAATTTAGCAGTGAGGCATGTCTCGCCCAACATTACGATGATCATATGGTGAGCATGATCTGATCTGAGATATATATACATCTCTCATCCATGTTTTTCTTCTCGTCTTTATCAGTGTTTATCAGTCTCCTTTTATGATGGTGTATGATGATCATCTAATGTGAGATCTCACCCTTGCTGTTCTGCTCTCCGTTATTCAGTAGCGTTTATGAGAGGCTCAATAACATATAGTTTGTTCAATTCAATTCAATGTTTATTCACCACATATTTACATCACTTAATTAAAAAGAAATAACAAAACAAAAGATAAGAGAAATAAATGCCCGTAGTCTGATCAAAAATTTTGAGCAGTTCAACTTGTTACTGGAGCATCTACAAAGACCGTTTTCTGCCATTTGAGTATGTGAGACTTGGCTTTGTGATCTTTCAGCTGATCAAGTTAATATCCCGGGATACAAATCGCCGCATTAGCAAATCTGGTGGTGGAACGGGTCTTTATTTACGGGAAAACCTTGAGTTTAAAACCCGTTCGGACTGTAACTATTCCGATCCCGATGTTATTGAATCATTATTTGTTGAAATTACGGTTCTCGTGGGAAAAACATAATAGTAGGCTCTATGTATCGACCTCCAAATTGCAACATCACGGACTTTTTAGAAAAATTCACAGAAATTCGTACAACAGTCTCCAGTTAATGTCAGTCAGTACTAAGAGTGTCGAATAATAATTATTTTTTTTTGCAACCTTATTGTTGCTCATTTTCGCGGGAACTTAACCTAGCGAAAATCGAAGTCGCAAATTTCGCGAGACTTTAATTTCACGATTGGGCAGAAACATCGTGTTACTAAACGGGTTATATAGTATTTTGTAATGACTTTGAACAGAACCATAACAAAACAAAGCTTTGCCATGATGTTACGTTGGAAGCAAGGCACAGTGTTATATATACACCCGGCGTTCAATAAGACATGTTTCCTTTCGGTATGTTGTATGATTAGGATGAAGAGAGCGTGAAAATGAAAACCTGGCAGGGTTCTACATCAGGAAATTATTCCGCGTCATTTTTTTGTAATCCCAAAAGTAAATTAGGTGTAAATAAATAACAATAAGGTAGTTATACGGCTCGGTTTTAGTTTATAAGCCTGACATCACATGACCATTTTCAACAAATGTGCATTTATGTGTTTGTCTTTGACAAATTCATTTGAAGTAGTTGTGTTCTTTTGACATAATATGGTCCTTCTTAATGCAAGCTGACATACTCGCACTATGTCACAGAGTATGTTCAGCTGTTCAAGCTACAAACGAAGGAACTTTTACCGAAAGGTTTTTTTGGAAATCTTAGAGAGATTCCAATAATATTATGTAATTTAGAGAGAACCCACGCGACTTCTTTGGTTACGTTGGTAGTTTTGTGAACAAACCTTTGCAAACAGCTTATTACAATAAGTGAGTCTTCACTGGCTATTTCACATTCCACTGTTAAATACATGTACAGTGAAAGCAGTTTCTTCAGTGCGTGTCATGTACTTTGAAAACCTCGTCAATTACGTTGTGTAAAGTATAAGGTAGTTTTTATGTTTGATTGCTAAGTTTTGTTTATGTTATGGAATATCCTTAAAATCAAACTTAGTGAAAAGTAAAATTGAAGGAAAAATGTACCGGTACAATGCAATAATGAAATTACAGAGAGAAATGTTCTCGTTACAATTTATTGCGCTTTCAATTCTTTGATATTAACATTTGAAAATTAACTCAAATTGGTGTTGAATAAACTTGATTTGATCTAATTTGAACAAAATCCGTGCTAAATAAGTGTGAAAATACAATGGGCTCCTGAAATATGTCATCGTTTTTTGCTTCATAGTAACCATCAAACTGCGCTGACTGGTATCACGAAGGTCAGTTGAAGTCGTGAAATTTTTCAGGCTTCTTTAATTTCCTATTGCATCAATTGGAAAATTCATAGCCTGTAAGCAATCGAAGAGCGAGAGCGAAAAGAACGAGCAAGTCCCCTGAAACCTGGTGCCTAGACGCAGCTTATTCTGTTCTTCGCCGGCGCACGTTTCCCTTTTGTAAACGGTCCATGCCATTTTACAACACTTTTTCCCCTAAACGAAAGAAATAAAAATTAATTTTATGCCAACAACTGGAATCGAACCCGGAACCTCTGGAATGACAACATCTCTACCACACCACCCCGACATTAGAACGTTGTTCTGCCAAATCCCCGCAAAATTTAAATATTATGGGCGACTTTTTTAGTTATGGTGGACCTAAACCCTGTGGGGATGGGGGGGGGGGAGAGCGTCCACCTGACATCCTCCCCTAAGGAAGGCCTGAAACTCAGTTGTCTAAAACCCAAAGGTCTGACTTGTCTCCAGTCCTCTCCTATAGAAGATAGCAAGACGTCGGCCACCTTCCCATCATTCCCCTCGCCTGATATTTTTTGGCGTAAGACACGACTGGGGAAGTGTCGGGATGCAGAAAGTCGTGTTCCATTTACAAACGAACCGGAATTTCCGGGAATTTTTTGTAAATGGTAAACGCCCATGATTTCCAGTCAGTTTCTAGGATTTCCGAACTTCATGTATATAGCATTGATGTTTCTACATGTCGTGTGCTGGAATATGGTTAGATTTTTACGTCGATTGTATATTGGACACGAAATTACAACCCACTTTGGTAATGCATTGACTTTCGTTTAAGATTTCTTTGTTCTCAAACAGCCAATAAAAAAATCAATTATTTTTTAAAATCTGAGGTCCGCAGAGCCCTTCGTTCTGCATGCCAGGACCCAGCCGGCTTGAGAAACGAAAAGGGCTATGGGGACGAGAATGATAAAAAAAGATTGTTTTCGCTGATTGGGTGTGCCAAAAAGACAAACATCCAAGGAAAAATACCTGGCAGAAACGAAGTCGAAAACAACTTCCGGTCTCTTCCAGACAACTTCCCAAACTTCCCAACCGGGATATTTCGGAAGAGTGAGGAGACTGGGCTCCAGTTTGTAATGGCGGCGTACATGGGATTTTTTACTGAAGTAGTTTTCGCTTGTTTGTAAAGGTAAGAGGGCAAAGTAGATTATATCTAGCTAAGCTGTGAAACGCAGGGTCATTTGTCAAAATTTCAATAACAACCACTGTCTTCATTCTTCAATGCTTGGTACGTTTAAAGTGTATGGCTTTGAGCCACGAAACTCGAAAACTGAAATATGAAAGAGTGCGAAGTTGAGCCACTGATGCGAGTTTACATTTATCCATATTTGTCATTGAAAATATCATGCGATAATGTTCCCCTACAGCTAGATAGCCATCTATTTCAAACGGATAGCTTTTTATCAGCCAATGAAAGAGGCTACGGTTGAGCTACATGTATCTGTTAAAAAACATATTGCCAGCTGATCGAAGCTATCACTTTGATAGCACTTTGAAGCCGTTTGAACGGCTCGAGTTATCTGTTAAACAAAATGAATAGTATATTTCCTGCTTTCCATGTGTAAGGACAGTTTGTAGTTCTGTAATTTTTTAGTTTTATTTATTTCTGACTTGTGACTTGTGGATTTCGTAGCTTAATTGAATATCAGTTAATTTATCAGCAATTGGCTTATCCAGTGATGAAATTTCATCTTCATAGTCAATTAAACCAGTGGTGTCAATCCAGAACGAGTGAAAACAGAAACAAGAGTTTGAATGCCATTATTGCGCTGTTCAGGAACAAACGTAACAACAAATTAAACTGCCTCATACGAGAAAACCCTCGAAAAACTAAATTGGATCGAAATGGACAAACCAGGATAAGGCTGCGTTTCCTAACAGGTCCGCACATTTGACATAAAATAATGTAATGTACGTTTTTTTGTAAAAGACAGACCTGGTTCACTAAAAGTAAAAATAGTGATTTAATCAACCAAAACAGTGGGGGGGGGGGGGGGCTAAAGTCCCCCCAGCCCCACCCCCTGTGCAGGATTTCTTGATGCATTACTCTTAGAATAATACAGCTCTATAAGTTACATTCCTAATTAGGGTTCTAAAAATTCAAGCATCACTTTTATTGGGCATGTACTAAAACCCGAAACGAAAGGACCGAAATGAAACGAAACAAAACGACCGAAACGAAACGAAGCGACGAATATAACAAACCTTGGATACGTTATAGTCGGTAGTACTAATATACTTCTCTATTGTTATCTAAGAAGAAAGGAAAAATATGACCGCTTTTGGCGGTAAGAATCGCTGGAGAGCTTTCCAGAGGTCATCACTCGGATTTGCTTCCAAAGGAGAAGCAGCAAAGAAGTCGATGGTGTAGCTACTAAACCACAGCCATGGCACAGACTATTTATAATATTCGTTTCTTAAGTATTCTAAGATCATTTTACAATAGAAGATATGCACAAAACTCTTACAGGCTGTTCGATTGTAATGAAAGTTCTGTAGTGTGCTATGTTAATAAAAGTTTTTGTAGCTACTGCGCGTGCGCAAGTAGCTACTATGCTATCGGGTTGGATGTATGAGTGTCCACATTTTCCGGATTGCTTTCGGAGGATTGCTTCGGAATTACGATCGACTTTCGATTTCTTCGAGGTAGAAACTTTATGTTTTATTCATTCGAGTATTCTGTAACAAACTAATACGTTTATTGTTTATTAAGCTCTTACTGTCCTTACTGGTTTTCAATCATGTGGTGTTTATATTTTCTCGAAAAAAATCATCTAGAGTTTACCGATCCTTTTCCGGAAAAATGCGATTTCTTTCGGAAATGTTATATGATACTCACCACGGAAAACGTTTGTCAACGTTGGAATCTCAGCTCCTCGTGTTCTTGACACAACTCACACCGCTAGAGCGAGCTCAATATCTTTATAAGGTAAGAATTTACCATGCTTTCTCACTATTTTGTGCGTATTATTAGACAGAGCATTCAAGTGTTATGTCCTGTGTTTTCTCATAAAGCGTTTCTTAGTCGTGCCGAAGTTGCCAACAAACTTTGGACTTCAAAAACTGCCATAGGTCGCGACGGTTTCGAACATGGCCGCCGTCGAGTGATGAATCCAGTAGTGCAGCAGCTCGAAATGCCGGTGAATGCCTTACACGTGCCAGCCAATCAGCCATTCTCCGAGATGTTACACAATCCTTTGGTTACCGGTTATATTTTTCAGAGAAAGATTAATTCTCTTCGAGGAAAGAAATTTGCCTTTACAGGCAACATGAACTCCCTCCGGGGAAACAAATTTGCCTCTTTAGGCAACATAAATTTCCTTCGGGAAACAGAACTTGCCTTTTCGGGCAACATATATTCCCTCCGGGGAACTAAAAATGCTTGTACAGGCAACACGAATTTACTTATGGGAATATTTACAGTATTTCGAGAAAGAATCGAGCCACAAACAGAAACGATTTTTCGAGATAAGCGTGATTATAACGCCATGCTTGTCGACTCCATTGTGAACACAGAGAATGAATTTGTTGGCTGTCATGATGAGCATGCAGGAGATGTCACAAATAGCTTGCTGAACACTGACATAACCTTGAATGCTGTGACTAACTGTAGTATTGATGATACAGAGGAATTGTTTTATAAATGTGATAGAAATATTCCAGTAAACCATGAAAAGTGTGTTGAGGTTAGTAATCTGATACGAGCTTGTCGTCGGTCAAATGTCCGTGTGAGGTGCAGGAATAGGGATAGGGAACCATCTAGAGTGGCACTTAAACGGGTGATCAAATCACTTAATGAAGTACAAGACATTTTGTTTATAGAAACATGTACTTTAATGATGGAACTCACAATGTTATCCCACTGTCTGATGCTTAATGATAAAAATAGCCATTTGAAGATCAAAAGAATTATGATTGATTGTAACACCTGCAAATCAACAATGCCTACAATAAGTCTAATATCAGAGTTTGTATCTCTTCTGGTTGACAGCAATATTTTATTCAACATCATTTACACTTATTCAGCTTTGTTTCGTTCCATTCTTGCAAGTTATACTGTATATCTTCTAGAAAAAAAATCATTGCACAATTTGTCTGTTCTATTTATATTGATCAGCTCTAAAAATATTTTGAGAATAAGGAAATAAATTAGAAATCCAGTGCTTTTCTTCCAAGCGGTAGTGAAAGGAAAATTACCTATCCGGACAATACAGTTAAGCATGATAAAAGATGCATAAACAACGAACACTGAAACATCTATTTACAGTAGCTACATGCACGCATTGCGTGCCTATTTTTTTTACTTGTTTTCAGTGTTGATGTTTGATATCACAAAATTATGGTTTTGTTGTTATCGTTGTATGTCTTCATTTGAGAGTATTAATGTGACTGAAACCCTTGCTTGACAAGCATATTTTGTCGCGAAGATGCCTTGTTACTGTAATGTTTCACTGTGATGACATGTGCATGTGTGAAGGAAATTTGAGGGTTTTTAGGGACTGGTCATTATTTATCGGGAGAGGAGGGGGTGCAAATAGGGGGTGGGCCACCATTTTTTATGCATGGCTTTAAGGGGGGGGGGGGGGGCATTAAAAAATATGCAAACGTTTTGCCAGCAAAAATGTTAAAAGGTTTAGGTTTATTGGAATAAAAGCTGCATCTGGATGCCATCAACAAACACAGCCTATTAAAATAACTTTCTAAAACAACTTTTATTAACACTTACAAATCAGGGGGGGGGGGGGTTGGGTGAGCAAAAATCATGTTTAAGTAAAAGGGGGGGTCAGCAAAAATCAAGCATGGCATATTTTAAATCGCACCAGTCCCCCCCCCCCCCCCCCCCCATTCCCAGCCTGTAATCCTTCAACAATGAATCAAAAAAGCATAGCTAAAAACATTTTGCATAGCTTTGTAACAATATCTGATTCGGGATAGTAATTTCGCTAAAAAATAAACAACAGATAGCCTTATTTTGATGTAAAATATTAATTTTAATACTTAAGTAAACAAAACTTTCATTAACATAGCTCAATACAAAACCTTCATTACGATCTAACAGCTCATCAGAGTCTTGTTTATATCTTCGATCTTAAAATGATCTTGTACAGCTTCAGAAACGAAGAAATTGTCAATAACCATGCCTGTGTTTAAGTAGCTTCACCATCGACTGCTTCTCCTTTGGAAACGAATGCAAGTGATGACCTCTGGAAAGCTCTCCAGTGATTCTTACCGCCAAAGCGGTCATATTTTTCCTTTCTTCGTAGAAAACGATAGAGAAGTATATTAGCACTACCGACTGTAACACGACTACATACGACCAACCTTCACCTCCAGTTTCGCCATCATGTCTGCGTGATTACCATTCCAAGATGATGCCTGGAACTGTAAAAAGCGTAAAAGCTGCTTCTCGGCAGCAAACGCTACCTTCTAAAACTATGCCCACCATTGCGAAGAAAACATATCCAAAGTTTTTTTATATTTGTCGTTTCGTTTTGGTCGTTTCATTTCGTTTTGGCCCTTTCGTTTCGTTTCGGGTTTTAGTGCATGCCCTTTTATTATTGCAAATTAGTTATAACTGTAAACAATCTATTAGGAAGCAAGGAAGCAATCAAGTTGAAGTTAAAGTTGTCTGCTCTAACTCATACTAAAATTTCTGTTATCATTTCTTCAGGAACATGGTACAACTATCTTCACAGCAAAGTTAACAACAGAACTTCACTAATCAATTTGACGTTTCAAAAAAGCTCCCTGCACAAAACCCCTTTTAGCGAAAGAAGTAATTCTCCTCGGCATAAAGTCGCACAGTGTTCGAGCCAATCAAAACCTTATCCGGTTAATTTGACAAAGAACCTAGGTGGAAAGGTACACAGGTGTAAGCATTGTGGCCAGCGGTTCAAGCGGTTATCAGCTCTAAAGAACCATGAACAAGCACACAAAGGAGGACAAACATATACTCTCAAGCATTATAAAAATTGCTTTACCAGCTCATCAAATTGCAAGACACATGAACGAACATGCACAGGAGGATGAACGAACACTTACAGGAGAGAAGCCTTACACATGCAAGCATTGCAAAAAGTGCTTTGGGCACTCATCGCATTACAAGATACATGAACGAACACACACAGGAGAGAAGCCTTACACATGCAAGCATTGCAAAAAGTGCTTTGGGCAGTCATCACATTGCAAGATACATGAACGAACACATACAGGAGAGAAGCCTTACAAATGCAAGCATTGCAAAAAATGCTTTGGGCACTCATCACATTGCAAGACACATGAACGAACACACACAGGAGAGAAGCCTTATACATGCAAGCATTGCAAAAAGTGCTTTGGGCAGTCATCACATTGCAAGATACATGAACGAACACACACAGGAGAGAAGCCTTACACATGCAAACATTGCAAAAAGTGCTTTGGGCAGTCATCACATTGCAAGATACATGAGCGAACACATACAGGAGAGAAGCCTTATACATGTACGCATTGCAAAAAGCGCTTTGTGTGGTCATCAGATTGCAAGGCGCATGAACGAACACATACAGGAGAGATGCCATACACATGCAAGCATTGCAAGAAGTGTTTTAGTCGTGCATCATGTTGTAAGCGACATGAGCGAACTCATACAGGAGAGAAGCCTTACAAATGCAAGCATTGCAAAAAGTGCTTTAAGCAGTCGTCAGATTGCAAGATACATGAACGAACACATACAGGAGAGAAGCCTTATACATGTAAGCATTGCAAAAAGTGCTTTGTGCGGTCATCAGATTGCAAGGCGCATGAACGAACACATACAGGAGAGAAGCCGTTTACATGCAAGCTTTGCAAAAAGTGTTTTAGTCATCCATCATATTGCAAGCGACACGAAGAAAGCCATGAAAGAGGGAGATTTTTGAGACGGAAGCAGAATGATACAAACCTTGAACAAGGAGGACATCTTCAGGAGTCAACAACAGCTCACGCTAGCAATGTGTCTCGTATCCCAATGGTGTTTTCTTTCACAGACGAAAATTTAAGCCAAACTGAAAGCCTCACTTGCTAGATTTGCCAGGAGGAACTTAGCAGTGAGGCATGTCTCGCCCAACATTACGATGATCATATGATGATCATGATCTAATCCGAATTGAACTCTATTGTTCTTTTGTTTCAGCAATCCAATATGGCCACTTGTCATGTGTGCGAAAATACAACAACTTTATTAATTTAATACCTAAGTAATACAAAATGTGTTAGCCCGCGAGTAGCTTGATAGCTATTCAAGGCGGGCTCAAGCGAAAAAAGAAAAAAGTCAAGTAAAGTCAAGTAACTTTATTTAAACTTGGTAAAAAACATCAGGCATATAACTAATATAAAGTTGTAAGCCATTCATATAACACCCGCTCCAAGTTTAGACTTGTCGAGCACTCTACGATATTTTCGTAATGGAAAAGTTCAACATCAGCTACTCGACCAAGAATATTCCTTTACCATCATACAACGGCTACCTCCAACGACTCATCGAAAAGACCAAGCAGTTTTTACGCAGAATGCGCTGGAAAGCCTATTTCTTTCTCAATCCCGACACGACCTCGTCCTCCAAGGAAACTTACGACTTCAAATCAACCAAGAACCCGCCTCCCATTGAAGAATTAAAAGATTTCGAAGACGACATGCTGAAGATGATCCAGTCCGTAAAATTCAAGCAAGTAAACAACCCCTTTCTCAATAAGCTAAAAGAAGACACCGACCAAATCAGAAATGAACCCAAACTACTAATCGCCGCGGACAAAACAACTAACTTCTACAAACTAGAGCCATCTACATACAACGATCTCCTGGAGAAAAACATCACGAAATCCTATAAGAAAGCACCACCTGAGACGACGCAAGCAATCCATAAAGAAAACAAAGACATCGCGACGAAACTAGGAATCGACGATAGAGTGGACACTACGGCCGACAAAGACGCGTTCATAACACTTAAGGACCACAAGCCAAACTTCGCTAACAAACCGACCTGCAGACTCATTAACCCCACGAAGTCCGAGATAGGCA